>OV884028.1:1612500-1992500 GCA_930367265.1 Catocala fraxini
AATACCCGTTACATATTATATATATTAATTATGTTATATTTTAATTTTACGATTTAAGCGTAATTCAGTAGTAAACATCGTCACAAACTTTTTGTAGAACACGCCCGTCTAGTTTACAGAATCTCGCACGAGCCTCGCATGTAAAACGGTCAGCGATTGAGTCAGTGATCGCCGGCGGAATTCTGAACGCTTCTGACAATCGTCTTTATTGACTTTTATATCGACATATAATGCTACACATCCGTCCCAGTGTGTGCTGTATTTATTGCTGTCAATGCTTTTTGATACCGTGTTCTGCCGTGTTACTATCGTGATTAGAATTTAACTAGAATAAGGCAATTCGTAACCCGCGATAGTACAACGTGCCTATTTAGAAGGTTTATGTTTTCTAAATTAGTATTGTCTTTTCACAGGATATGCTTCCGAAATGCGAATGGCTAAGTTAGCTGTTGTCCGGCCTTTGATCGATTTTATGTTTTACTAATGAGTTTTTCGTAAGTTATGAGGTGCCTGACGCGTAATAGTGTCATTTGACAGATATCATCACTGTATTACTTAGTGTATTGTCTAGACTGGGTTATAATATTCTTAAGAGCATATCCAGACATCTTGGTAAATATCTTTTCTTTTATTCGATACTTCGACTAATTTATTAGTACGTGATGAATTTAGGTGTGATCATATTTAGAAGAGATTAGAGAAATAAGGACCGTTAATTAGGCAAATCTATACTTTTTACTATCAAGGCAAATGGTGCTTGCAATAAAAATCCCAAACATCAATAAGTAAGTAAAAGGGTTTCTCTGTAATATATAGCCTATCAGGAAAATTATTATTGGTCTTAATTTCTTCTGTAACTGAAATAAATAAAGCATTCAGTGTCATATAAATATCAATTTAAATAAAACATTTATCCTAAACTAGATGACCCGGTGTACTTCGTATCACCTATCCTAACGACATTAAAACTCCCTTTGCTAAATAAAGACATCAATCATCATCATCATTTGTAATCATCCGTTTAGGTTTTTATTGTATTCCTCGCAAATTTTTCCATATTCTCTTACCATTTAAACCTTCCCTGGACTACGACAAATATTTCAAAACTAAAATCAGCTAAATCGGCCCAGCCGTTCTCGAGTTTTAGCGAGACAAACGAACAGCAATTGATTTTTATATACATATATATATAGATTATTCGGATGCGGTACGAAATGTCATTGTAAAAAAATAGAATTCTGAAATATTATTTTAGCAGACTAAGACTCTTTTTCTTAAAATGACTACCGATTTCTGTAACACACTGTACAATGCAGTTTTTGAAAGATAGTAATTTAAAAAAAAATTAACATACACTACAGTCGTACACAGTATACTTATAAAACAGTATTTCTGTGGCTACTTGGACGAAACTAATATCATAAAATAAACATTAATTTACTCGACAAACTATATTCGATCAAGCAAACCTAACCAAATGTATTAATTTGTGTAAGCCATATACAAACGAGACGCTCGGACAGTCCTCCCTACAGTTGACAACCAATTTGTGGTCTCCAATTATCGAGAGTTTCACCACAAATTGCTACCAGATACACAATTATTGCCAGTCACGCGTTTAAGTTCACCGTACTGTTCGAGTGTTGATTGGGATCATAGGATTTTGGGGTACTAGACCGTGTAGGGCTTGAATGAACGGAATGTATAACTTTTATATGTATCATAGATGATGCAGGGAATGTTTATTACTAGTTTTATTTTATAAAAGATTGGCTGTCCCTCCGCAGTTCCATCTGCGTTTGTGATTACTGATCCTCCCTCGTGGCTCATATCGTGATGTTATAAACAGCCTCTGTTAATTCTGGATAAAGTAGCTTACTAATGGAAAAATAATTTTCAAACCGAGTTCAGTAATTTTTGTATTTATTTATTACAAACAAAATAATGTTACGCCCAGTAACATCTCTCGGCACTGTGGGGCAGACTCGGCAGTTCCGTCTTATAATTTATTGCACTGCCATCTATTGACATCTTACAGAACTACGTAGTGTGAGGTACGCGAAGGGTATAGAGTACGCTGGCACTTTCTCGAATCATCGTACTGTTTATATACCGGGTATAGCGTTACTAGAAAACTCTAGAAACGCTATACCCGCGTATAAATAGAGCGCACGCGTACCGCCGAGTCAGTTTACAATCGTAAGCGATCAAGTGTTCATCGAAGCGAACGGAAGCAAAAATACTACGGAGTTTAAAGCTAGTTACAGTGGAAAAGTGAAGTATAGTATTTTTGTGTTTAAATTTAATTGTGTGTTTGAATAAAACATATTTTAGTCGGTAATATTGTTTACATTCTTATCCGTCGAACCCAGCACGTAACAATAATAAACATATTACAGACCCAGGCAAATCAACAAATATTAGTACAGATCAATATGCGTTACAAATTACTAGTAATGTTTAAACGCGCCACAATACTGGTGTTAGAAGTGCAATTGAGAGATTCGAACCCACAATCTCTCGATCGCTAGTCCGATGCAAAAGAGATGCCTAAAATATTTAATAACTATTGGTATTAAAACGTTTCTATTACTACAATAAGTCGTAAGAAAGACTTACGTCTGTATCTTGAAGTTTAGTCAGAGGTGCTTTATATCCTATATATCCGTATTTCCCCAGTTATATTTTTAAGTGCCACTTGAACTGGCAAAGAGAGGATCGAACACCAAAATGGTAGGATCGGGTCCTGTGTGGTGCCAACTCAAAACATGGTTATGCGATAGAACCACAAAACTACACGAAAAACAGTGGACAGAAACAAAGGAATGTAGACAGACGAAGGAAGCCCTTCCATCCTTAGACAAACATCTGTCACGCAAACTGCTACGTTCCACAAGGAAAAACCTATGCCACCTAGTAGGTATATTAACGGGCCACTGCTCACTTAACAGGCACCTGTTCAACATCGGCATCACTGAAAGTCTCTTATGTAGAGGCTGCATGGAGACCGAGGAGACATCGGGTCACGTGCTCCTACATTGTAAAAGCGTTAGCAACCAACGGGCGAAACTTCTAAACAGTCCAGAAACGATGAAGGTGATGAAGATGTACTGCGCAACATCGGTCCCCTATTATCTTTGGACGGAGCTGAGGTGGTATGAGTAACCGAACAATATTTCGCGTCGGCTACTTACGCATAATGGCACAATTGTGAGGCTAAGTGCGGATAACACACGTCTAACTAACTAAGGTGCCACTTAATAAGGATTGTTCCTTGTTACGTGCCACCTTAAAATATAAATGCTTATTATATGGGCTTGTGCCTGTTACCATCTGCCTCACAAACATGCGTACTCAATGCTGCTAATTATAAAAATTGCGTAACAGAAGCCACCCACTAACAGTTCGTGACCCGGAAATTAAACATCACGCTCGGTACTACGTGACCCACGACACACTACTGTAGTTTAAGTACTATACATGTATCTTATGTGGGGGCCAGTCAGTGCAGACCGGCGACACTTCGACCCAGTGGGATCTTTTGTGTCGACACTCTCCCAATAATGACTGCCATAGATGTTCATGGCAGCCGGGACCGACGGCTTAACGTACTCTCCGAGGCACGGAGCAGGCGATAATTGTCAATCATTACGCACATATTTCAAAAAGTCATATAACTTTCGAAACTCAGAGGTGAGTGACGTGTGTTCGAACCCGAGACCCTCTGCATTGCAGTCTGTTGGTCTTCCCACTGAGCTATCGCTGCTCTATAAGTACTATAGTAGTATATATAACTCGTAACGGGAATTAAACCGATCATGCATATTGATTTTAGGTATTTAACATATGAACGTTAAGCACCTAAAGTCAATGAACGGCATTCCTGTTCCAGTTGCGAAATAATTATTATTCAACGCGAAAGTTTAAAAGTTATTACTATAAGTAGTGTCGTTATCCCTTTTGGTTTCTCAGAAATGTTGTCTATTATTGAAGAACGTAATTACCTGAAAGCAGATATTATTAATATTCTTACAATCATCTTTGTTGTGTGCCTTATGTAATTTGGTGTCCAGATATATTCAAAGTAAACTAAATCATGTCATTTTTTTATTTAAGTTTAAGGGTTTTTGACCAAAGTATATCAGTATCCTATCAAGAAGTTGATGGTAGGCAATCAAGTCTTAAGACTGCGCCCAGCGAAATGTGCCAAAATAGGCTGTCACAGTTAAGTAAATAAAATCAGCACTTTTTGTTTAATACAAATATAAAATATACATTTACCATCACAATGAATGTGTTTACAGTTACTCCGTGTAAAAAACCGTAAAATAATTAATATTTTCGCCTACAAAATTACGTAAATTTGCACGAAAAATGAAAATACGTAAGTTCGTGTTACGTGATTTTTAGATTATAACAGTAGAAATCTATCCTATTTTATAGCTTAAACGAAACATAAATATATATATAAATATATAAGTTATATTACAATTTGTTCGTCCCAAATATTTAAGTTATTGGTTGACAATAAAGATAAATATTTATCTAAAAAGCACTTCAAATCTTCCATACAATTTTACTATGGCGGCCGCGCGCCGATTTGAATATGCGCCGCACGAGCTCTGTCATTATCTGTCTTACGCTCGGCGCAGTCTTAATATCTATTTGGGCTAATATAGTAGCGTCGGCGCTGTAACGGAAAGTGATCCTAATAATAATCTAAGGAGTACCTATTACCATCAAGGATGCAAATAACATAAACAGCATCTTACGCAAAATATCTACCAGAATAAAAAAAAAGCAAACATCGCCAGGTTCCCAAACCTTCGCATTAATAAGTACTTGGGATTCAAGTCGAAGCTAGAAGTATCTCTTAACCGAAAAGTAGGGTAATAGCGTACATCGCACAGTCTATTACGTCAATGAGAAAAATGAAGATCAATATACGTGTAGCTGGAATTAAAGCAATTCTAAGAAGATTTGACAAGCCATATAAGTATCCAACGTGCGAACGGAAATCATTATAGTATTGTATTGCGATTATGACTTCCCTTGGATCTCGTGACGATTATGGCCATTTCCTTCCGGAATAGTGCGTGACCATTGCGAAAGCTTATGTCGATATTATTGCACGGATGGCGCAGTAGATTAGTTGTTGCCTCACAACTCCAAATGCACCACGTGTTGTGTGTTCGATTACCACACTGGAACAAAATTAGTGTGGTCCACAAATATTTGTTCCGAGCGTGCGTTGTATCCATTTTTTATGATACATGAGTATTTTCCCGCGACACATTTAACTTTCACAAGAAGTTTTGCCACAAGCTGGTGTTTAGTACAAGCTCTGCTTAGTTTGGGCTTGATAGTGTTGTGTGTATGTGGTAGAATATTATTATTATTATTATTATGTTTCTATGTATTATATTAGAAAATACCTGGCCCTTTGGGAGGCTTACACGGAGACATGGGTCTAACGTGAAGAGGCCCTACGAGAGTTTTAATCAAAGGTGGGAGATGGAACACCGACAGCGGAACTAGCCGCAGCAGGCGTAGGACTATTGCTACATATGTATTCTAATATAATTATGGGCTATGTGTATGGGTGTTTGGTGGACCAGTATATTGGTAACTATGGATGAAAAACGGTATCTGCCCTGAATACTCTAATAGCATCAATGCAATGGGCAGACGGTGACTCGCCAACTCACTAGATGGGTCCCCTGAATAGCCACCATAGGCATACAAGCCAGCAGCAGATGGCAACACCGGTGCGAGTGGCTAGGGGTGTCGAGCGGCGCGGCGCCAGTTTCACCAACACGGGTCTCGTGACAACGGCGACCCGGAGCGGGTTTCCCCGTAGTTATACCCTTGAAAATGATACTTTCACCCCCAAGCATATAGCTCTAGCGGCCCCACTCTGACCGGCCGACCAAGGCAAACCAGAGTTGAGAGTCTTACGGGCGCTCTTGAAGTTCCACCCCAGCCAACCAGTAACGGCAAGCCGGGGACGAGGCCCAAATCGACTCTCTGAGACATTCAGGACCGCAGTGTCGCCACTCACGTTCAGCTCGCCACAAGCTGCCCTGCGGTTTGTGCGCTTTTATTTAACCTGGTGATAAGATTTTTGTTTATATCACAAGGCGAAGGTGGTAGTTTAAAAGCTAGTGTGCTGTGCCCTCCGATATCGCGTTAGTTTTATGATGAGATAACGACTGTCCCAGAGAGGTTTATTATTATTATAATATCAAAAAAGTATTTTAGTTTTTATTATAAATAATTCCTTATTATTATTAATAATTTTTTTAAGGCACATATTCTATTAGGCAAGATAGTGTAAGCTAGTAGAGCGATGTAAAATTCCCAACGTGCGTTTGACAGCCGTCCCAAACAGAAGCCGTATGGCGAGCTACAGGCTGCCCTACCGTTTTCTTCCTTTCGTGAATTATTTTATGTGAATGAATTTATAAATTATTGATAGATTATTTATTTTATTTTTTATACAGCCAAAGTGAAACATTTAATTTAATTATATGCATATTATATTTGTGTATACTAGTAGTGGCTGTCGAATAATGAAATCAATGATTGATAGTTCTTCAACGTGTCAACAGTTGATCATCTAAAAATTAACTATGTAGTTAAATTTGTTAACTAGTTAACGAATTTAACTAAGCAAGATATTCGTTTTTAAACGTAACGAAACTTTACTAGTTGTCAAATATACAGCTTAATATCAGCACTCTATTAAACTGTCCCACTGCTGGGCACGGCCCTCTTCTCAATGTGAGAAGGTTTAGGCCAGAGTCCAACGTCTGTGTACCATGTAGCAATGCTAGTTGCCATTAGTTCATCGCTAGTATATCTTCTCTCTTAACCTTTATTATTCCCAAGTCACTTGGGGTCGGCTTTTCTGGTCTAACCGGATTTGACTGGATATCAGTTTTTACACGGAGCGGCTGCCACCTGACCTCCGCATCCCGAAGGCTAACGATACCCTAAGGCTAGACCAGTGTCAGGATATTAGAGGGTACTGACTTTGACAATAACGACTGCCATAATGTTCATGGCAGCCGGAACCGACGGCTTAACGTGCTCTCCGAGGCACGGAGCAGGCGATAATTGTCAATCAATACGCACATCATTTCGTAAAGTCATATAACTTACGAAAGTCAGAGGTGCGCGACGTGAGTTCGAAACAGAGACCCTATGCATTGCAATCTGTTGGCCTCCCCACTGAGCTATCGTTGCTTCATCGCTAGTATATACTGAGTAAAAAAATAAGAATTTATAACATAAATTAAACCAGCTTATCTGCCGTCACTCGCGAAGTAGTTTGGTGGTCAAGGAAACATCCCGTCTGGTGTTATTTCTTATGTAAATTTGTACGCTACAACGCACATTTACAACATTAGAAATAACCTACGTATTACCGAATCTTAAATATGCTATTTGGTAATCTTTTTGAAATTAGCTAAACCTTTAATTAGTATACAAAGATGTGGAAGAAAGTAAGTATTTGTTGTGAACATCCTATGATTTCGGGACATACGAGATGAAAGAGCTATACATGATACGCGACATCTCTATTGTTGAAACATTGCGACAACATTTAAGCATTTTCTTTAATTATTGTACACAATGTACAATTTACTGACGATGACCTGTTATAATTCTTTCATTTATTATTTTTAATACAAAAACAGTCAACATACGGTCGGTTCGGTATTCAAAAATTGCAAATAGTCGATTTATTGACAAGATGCAATTAGATTATATCAAAATAGATTATTTCTATTCGGGCTTAATACCTAGTTAGGGGTACATGTTATTGGAATTATCTATTAGAAAGTTGGTTTTCAGTAGCAGCATGACTTGCAAACTAGTGATAGTTCGGCTGGCTTATCTGGGAAGGGACCAAACTGTTACATTTACCCAGAGAGTCACAGAATTCTGTTTCTGCCTGTCTCTCATTGAGTATGTGTTTCAGAGGCCTTCCTACCTATCTCTACTTTTTTATGTAACCTTTCCAGTACTATGTATATTGCCTATGTCACAGTGACTTTACAAACATTACAACAATGGACACAAAGAATACCCAGACCCGGAACAACTATTTATGAATCACACAGATTTTTGTCTCGCGTGGTGATCGAACCCACAACACTCGGCGAAGCCATCCGTGTAATGATTTATTTACTTTCGTCTTATCTATAATACTTTTTAGCTAAAGGTAACACGCAATTGATACCTCTGGTATCATAAGCGATCATAAGTAAACAAAATAACAAAGTCTAGCAGGACATTGTTTTGGTACATGACAGGCTTCATAATATTTATCAAGTAATCCATTTAGAATATTTAAATATGGAAATATTGACTCATCAGCCACATACATATACTTTCAAAACCAGCTACCAATAAATAAAAAAATCACACGCATCCCTTCACGCCACGTGTCGCAATCATTAGAAACAGATGCTGAGGGTAGTTCGTGAATAATAATCACTGGGGTGACTAATTGACGGGCCGATGGGACATGACAGACGCGGGCACGTAACGAGAACCCATGGTTACCGATGCTTTTTATATGACATAGCTAAATGATAGATGTCGATTTTCGTAGTATTTTATTTGTGGGTATGTTTCCTCTTTTCATGTCTGCTGGGTGGTCTCGTTTTGGCACGATAATTCGGTGTTATAATAATACCATTTACGCCGTCAAACTTCAGTCCAGTATAGGATGTCTTAATTAAGGGTCCAGATAAGTAGGTACTTAAGTGACGTATACAACCACATAGTCATACATACATATATACATACATAGATTCACGCCTGTTTCCCAGAGGGGTAGGCAGAGACTACGGATTTCCATTCACTACGATCCTGATACACTTCTCTGGCTTCATTCACTTTCATCACTTTCCTAATACACGGCCGTCGATTCAAGGTGCTCTTAACCTGGCCTTTGTCCAGAACACCTCCGATCTGATCAAGAAACGTTCGCCTAGGTCTTCCTCTTGCGACTGTTCCATTCACATGATTATGTGAATGTATGATTATACCAAATCTCAAATCAAAACTGTTACTAGGCTGGGTGTCTAATGTTTTAGTTTTAATCAAGGCCACACAGGTACAAAAAGACTATGGATAGGGACTTATAAAAACGTAAATATTTATTAGTATTAGTAATATGCCAGCCAAAGAACAGAGAAATACCTCAGCCCAGACCGATAAAACAGAGTTAGTCTACAATAAACGATTTTGCTCTACTTAGCTTGCGTAACAGACTTGAGCAAAATTTTTCTTCCTTTTTTTTTGGTGTGAAATCGGATTATAATTGACCATCTAAACACTTCCTTGTGACACTATCATCAACATCTATTTCGGCATTTAATTTTGTAAAACTTTATCAAGACATAAGCTTATATTATTAGGTCCTATATCGTAAATGTTATCATAATTACTGATGGCAGTTATAGATGGATCAACAAATTTGCCTATATGAGGCTGTTATGACCGCTACATAACTTAATGTACCGTTCAGCAGCTGGCTCAAAGTTTGCGCCAATTAGACCAACTTCATACGATCGATTAGATACTTTGATAAGTCACAAGTTATAAAAGATAGGCGTGTTTAAATTTTATTAATCCTTGATTTACTGCAGTATATCATAACTGCGTATAATCAATTTATAGTCTCATAAATAAATAATAAAAAAATTAAGTAGTCTTCACTTAAGACTGCGCCGAGCGAAATGTGCAAAACAGGTGGTCACAGTTAGGTAAATAAAATTAACAATTTTTGTTTAATACAGATATAAAATATATATTTACCATAACAATGAATGTGTTTACAATTATACGTGTAAAAAACTTAAAATAATTAATATTATTGCCTTCAAAATTACGTAAATTTGCAATTCGTGTTACGTAATTTTTAGATTATAACAGTAGAAATCTATCCTATTTTACAGCTTAAACGAAACATAAATAGTTATATTACAATTTTTCCGCCCCAAATATGTAAGTTATTGGTTGACAATAAAGATACATATTTATCAAAAAAGCACTTCAAATCCTCCATACAATTTTACTATGGCGGTCGCGCGCTGATTTGAATATGCGCCGTACGAGCTCTGTCATTATCTGTCTTACGCTCGGCGCAGTCTTAAGATCAATTGAGATCGCGGTCAAACGCAAGCCTACTAGAGGACAAAAAAAAGTAGGCGATAAATACATTATTGATAAATATAAATATAAAAAAGAATTTCAATAGGTACTACACAAATCTTCTTTTGCCACAGCCAAAAATTATAGTGTATTAGTTAAATTCATAGTCTCGTAAATAAATAAATAAAATATGAAAATAAGGAAGTAAATTATTATTTGTAAAATTATAAAACAATAAAATATGGATCATTGAATACTATGTGTTTCCTGTTAAATGAACCTATCTATAGGATCACATTAAGGTCATTCAATTACTTTGATATAAATGTCATTAAAATAAATTCTTAAGTTAGTACCGACTTTATTGCTACAGGTATGTAAATTTAAGTACAACCAGAAACGATCATAAAACTTGCATTCTTTAGTATATAGGCAAGCATGTCAATGTGATCAGAATCGTCAGGATGCCCTTTAGTTTGTATTTCAAGTTAGTTACATTTCATACACACCAAATATTCAACCACTTTATTCATTAGAAATATTGCAATTTTATAATTGGGCGCTAAAGTTGCAAGGGCCTACCTATAAAATACTTGTAACCAGGCAGGCCATATGCATTTTCACCCTGTGGTGGTTACTTAAAATAAAAATACTCAGCATTGTTTGTTTAACCGTTTAAATATAGGAGCACCAAGATATATTATATTAAAACATGTATCTCCATTCTATTATGTCCACAAATAATAAAGTTATACGTAGCAACGAAAAAGACTTAATATGTCAAATGCACTAAGGCATAATATTGCTAAATAATATTTTTGGTTATGCTATGTATAACTTCATTCTTCATTTATTGGTAAGGTGTTTAAAAAATAAACTGATCTGGTCGCCATACAGATTCATAACAGCAATAATTATTATTTATTAATTTCCATAAACCGTCACATCTTTTCCAATAAACCCTCTACACCCCGTGTGCATATAACGAGTAGCGAGACACGTGTCCGGCAGTTTGTTACTGTAATTAACCACTGGCGTCACTTGCATTGTTCAAGCACTCGTGACTGATGAAGGGTTACCTTTAGTGCTTGCTGACTGAGTAATTTGCTTGCCAACTGATTTTTAACCTTTGAATTTATGAACAATATGATTTTTAACCAACAATTTTGGGTCCTCATACCTCTGCCGAACGATCAAGGTATGGATTTACCTGCTAAGTCACGTGTTTACTTCTCCCGTCAATCTTGGGTCCTTTTAGCGGGGCGTGAAAAAGCATCTTCTCAGGCCGTCAAAGTAGGGACCTCAACATCGCCTCAGCTGCTATGAGGATGTTGTGGAGGCCACTGCTCTTAGACTACATGATCGCTTAACATTAGGTGGAGTGTGGTCATTTTGACGCGCAAAAAAACACGTTTTTCTCTGACGCCTTAAGCATGGCATATGTTTATTTTGCTGGCTACGTTTAGGTGTTTTTATCACACTGGTTCTGTATAACTGTGTCTAAAGCTGTTTATTTTATGAGCTTATACATAAGTGTTGTCACTAAATATGAATTGATAAGTAATTCTAGTTTTCTCAACCTGGTAGCTGATATCTAATTTCAAGGGGCTTTATGTAGTTATTTCGCATTGCTACTTAGTAGTTAATGCTAGTGAAATGCGAAGTCACGTCCCAATTTATTGATAAAGCTAATATAAAAGCAGTCGTGAGCCTTTCGGCATATACAAGTAGGATTGTATGCTATAGTTTTTGTTCGAGACTCCACTTCTGCAGCAATTTTCGTTGAATGGTTATAGTTGGAACACATCGCAAAAAAGATTAAAATTAACCAAATCATTATCCAAATTCCGATTCAGCGTAATAATGGCTTCATCAAAACTATCAGTAATTACTAGCTTATGAGGTATAATTGATGAGTTATAAACCTGTCAGTACCTCACGCTGACGGACAAAATTAACTGTAAGCACGTCAAATGCAAGTGACCGCTTGCAAATGGACCGCAAACAGCGAAGGGTTGGCTCTGTTGTTGTTCGACTATAGACCATTGGGCGTTTTGTTGCTGCTATGACCATTTGTGTATGGAATAGAAACAATGGTTATGTGTACCTAAACTCTATTTGGTTAGGTATTTAACTAAAGGTAAACAATCTTGATGTGTCTTTTCTTTTTTCATCTTAAAACTCAGTTTAAAATAAAATGCTGCTAAAGATCAATGTAAATACAACAATAACGATTACTAAATCAATTGAACCGTTACTTTAAGCAGTAGTTTATTTGTTTAATATGTGTTAGTGTAAAAAGTCACATCAAGATTGTTTACCTTTAGTTAAATACCTTAACTAAGTGGAGTATAGTCCCATTATTTGCTGTTGAGTCTTATTGTAGGTATTGTTGTGTACAGAGTATGTAGTTTCTCTATTAAGAATAATCCTTCTGTATTCTAATATATTTTTACTAAAAACCAAGTTTTGTAAACAACTAACAATATATTGTAAATTGTAATTGTAATTGGTAAATTAAACCTTTAAAATTGGCAGATGAGCATACGAGTTGCTTCTATTACCAATTTCAATGAGTTTTTATTGCTCAAAATGTTTCATGTATCCTTGCTATAGGTAGCGTTCTCATATTCCCGTAACTAATTAATTGAATTCATTGTCGTAGAAAAACAAAAACACTAGAAACCAATACCAATCATAAAACAAAAATCTATATCAAAGCAAAATTACTTACTCATACCATAAACATTTGCTAGACATCCTTCAGAATATTTATATGGATTGTAGATAGAAATAGTACAAAAAGATAATTTATCAAAAAAATAAACAAAATACGTTTGAACGTACACGCTCCAAACAAATCACGCAATCTTTAGAACAAAAGATTATTGAACAAACAACAAAATTTTGTTTTCACAGAAACACTCGAGCAAATCACACAAAAGCAAAGGGACGGAATATTGCGAGCCTCTTCACTGAAACGCAATATCATGCAAATATTAAACTACAAAGAACTTTGTGATGTAGAAAAGTATGGGACGCCTGAATTTCATAACATTCTTTAGATCTAGCTTACGATTTCAATGCTTGAACAGTGAACGATATCACGAACAGAAAACCTTTAAATGTCTCAAAAAGGTAATAAAAGTAAAATAGGTATATTTTCACAGGGCTTTGAGAGGTTGGCTACAGATGAATCGCTGTTTCAACCTAAAGCAGTTAGATTAGTCAAGTACTTTCTCCCTACAGAACATCGTGGTTCAGTTAATTTATGCTGTGTTCCTGCAGTAAGCAGGCTTTCCCAGTGTGCGATGTACTCTCCCCAGGAAACCAGTATTCTTTTCCTTTACGTTAGCATAACAAAGAGATTTTTTCTGAGTTGGCAATTATACACAAGTAATACCATCAATATTGGTGTGCATAATATACAACTTGTAAATTATAGGGGTTGTATGTTTTAGGTTAGTCTTCTTCTCTTTCAAGAATCGTCATTGTAAAGTATATTATAATGAACATTATATAAATTATATAATAGGCTTACAATTTTGTATCTTGATTTGCTTTTACTTACTACAAAAGCGATGGACTGGCAAATCTATAACAATGCTCCAAAATTTACGGACTTGCGTAGGCTAATCATCGCCGATGAGCCTCTTAACTTTTCTTTCGATAGACACTAGTATATAACTGGTACTTTGCCAATATATACCAAAAGTGAAAACAGTACTCCATGCAGCATTGGGTCCGTGCTTGGCATACCTAGAACAACTATTGTCGAGTAACCTGTAAATAATACAAGTACTTCAAAGAATCTATTGAAAGCATTTCTGCTTGGTGCTCGTAGTATCTCTATAATATAAAACAACTGCAGGCTACACAAAAACTCTTGTAATATTTTCCTCTAACGAAGCAAGAAAAATGAGATTTTCTTTCTCACGCGCCTCTAAGTATAAAAGCATCCATTATAAAATTTCATCACAGCCTTTTGTGTCTTGATGAATGTAATACTCTCTGGGTTATGAACATAATAAAAAAGTTAAGATTTTTGTTCGCTCCACTCAACATGAGGATTTTTTTGATGTGTCGACTTAAGTAACCTCTGACTTCATTCGCATCGATATGAATATAATTTTTATCATACAAAACTTCATACTGCTAATTAACAATGTGAAGTTTTGTATGATTCGTAAGCAAAAATCAAAGGCCTTTCATACCTATTCTAATATTATAGAAGTACATTTTTAGTTTGTTATGTACAGAAACCACTGAACTATCTATAAAATATATTTTAATAATAGAAACTATAAAATAAATTGTATAATTATTACAGTCGTAAGACTGTTATGCATAAACACCGGTTGGATATTTAACCATACAAAGAAGAAATCATGATTAAACGTTTCTGTAATTGATATCTTTCAAAGGATTTTCTTTTCACTTCAAAATAAAGAATTTCTCGGAAGGAAATAAATGGAGATACCCTTATTCCATCCTTTTTATTTTTGTTCATTGTGAGTGCAAAGCAATTTTTACGCTTTCTTTTATAGCTTACCTTTCATGAATGATCAGGTGAAAGTTTATGAGGTAAACAAAAATAAAAGTATGCATCTTGTATTTTATCATTATGTTTAGTTATCCAAATCTATCATCATCATCATCATCATCATCTCAGCCGAAAGACGTCCACTGCTGGACATAGGCCTCCCCCAAGGTTTTCCACACAGACCGGTCTGTCCAAATCTATATCCACATGTTAATGGTATATATTATGGTGTGATCATAGGTTACCCCAAATGCCATCTTGTCAATGCAATACTAGTTAATCTGGTACACAACTGCCAAGGTTCTACAATTCAAGGTTCTAGGCCAAAAAAATATTAGTGTTAGACACCTCTGTAGCTTCTTAGAAATAGTTTGGCGTGATATAATGTAACTTGTACTGACTTGTAAGAGTTTTAGTGTTTTATTATTATTTCCAAAGCCTTTCTAGTCTTTTCAGGTCAAATTTATATTATTATAGACTATACTGAAAATTATTTATCAATTTCATTAATCGGCTCAAAAAAACATAAATTATTGTTGCTCAATGAAAACTTACTCCTTTTCTGAGATCGATTAAAAACGTATGAAAGTTATATCGATAATAGAAATATTTAGAGCTACTCGAGATAGACTCTCAGAATAAAGTCGTCTTAATAAAATTATCTTTATTTTTACCTAATCAGGTTAAATAAAATCCTGTACGATTCTACATCAATAACAACTATTTTGATATAATCTATACTAATATTATAAAGCTGAAGAGTTTGTTTATTTATTTCTTTGTTTGGTTGAACGCGCTAATCTCAGGAACTACTGGTTCGAATTGAAAAATTATTTTAGTGTTGGATAGCTTATTTATCGAGCAAGGTTATAGGCTATATAACATCACGCTACAACCCAAGGGGGCAGCACAATAATCATAAACGACCCGCGTTTATGATTACTGTGTCGCCCCGCGTAACCGCAGAGACAGCTAGTTGATTATATAGGTACCGAATTAAAGCTAATTAACTTGTGTCCCTTGTAATTAGAATGTAACGAATCTTCGTTACATACTAATTACAAGGGACATCGCTCATTATATCTATAATGAACGATGATCTAAAAAGAAAATATAAGGCCCATGTGGCATAATACATCGATTTTTTATTGTTCACGTGTATTCGAGACACGTGAACAATAAAAAATTTCATCAAAGTTGGTCCAGCCGTTTAGGAGGAGTCTCATTAAAAAAAAATGCACAGAAGATTTATATGTATAAAGATAAGTTACTAGCTTTTGTCCCCGGCTTCGCTAGCATAAAACCCTTACAAACAAAAATGTTTCCTCATTCTAATATTAGTTTAGATATACAACACCCCGAATAACTGCGTTACGGCATGGGGTGGTACCAGCGGGTATGATTAAAGTGGAGAGAGCACAAAGAGCTGTTCTGAAAGTAGCCCACTTCTTTATCTTACCTCCACCTAGAGAGAACATTATCGTCTTGCTGATGTCATCACGATTCGCCAGCTCTTTATCTTACAAGCTACTCTCAAACAGCACTCATCTCTTGCATTTGACACTTACACTTCAAGCAAGAGAATAAAACACAATGTCTATTAAACTATTAGTCATAGATGGTCGACAGCAATCTCTAGCAAATTCTTTGGGTTTTGGAGGGAATATTTGTCTAATAAAATAAATGGAGAGATCTCTATATATCATCTTACCAAGTCTAATTGTAAAATAACTGTCACATCGTGGTTAAAGTCGCTTGGGTGCGATGTAATTGAGCAGCTATTATATATAGCCGCATAAAATCTCGTATCTCGTGTAATACCATATCAGCTACACAAACATACCATATACACGCACACACATACACGCGTACACACACAAACACGAACACACTTACAAAGACACACACGCTTATACGCACACGCATATCAAACATAACATACCCACACACACATCTGCCAACATGACGTAGATTCTCAACACGAACATTCTAACCCCACTTATATATATTCCACCTATTCAAAGCACGGAGAGGCTGGTAATCTGTAATACAGGACCTCCTAGTACAGAGACCAGTCTCCCACACACGCTGCTTTCTTCTATAGATTCGTTGATTATGATGTTAAATATTATGTACTGTACCAGAGAACAAATAAAAAAAATAAAATTAATTTTAAATGAAAATTAATCATTAAAAATTATTTTATAAATTCAAGAGCTGTATAATAACGTTACTAGACCTTCGCGATTTATACACATGCTTAATTGCATTGGTGCTTATTTATCGGCAATTAGATCGATCTTGGTAACGGATTGATTCAACCCGTGATCAGGATTGATGCTAGTCAGTCGATACGGTGCAAAGTAAATAGATATTGTTTTTAAATTAATACCGTTGCGAGTAATACCCGTTATATAATTTCATATTAAAATTACCTAGTAACATAATTTATTTGTAAGAATATGTTGGAATGTGGTGACTAAGATTAAATGTTACTGCTTAGTCATAATCATAATGTGTTGTGATTATAATATGATGTGATAATTGTAGGTATATATTGATTAATAAAAAATTACTTAATTTAGAATAATATTACGTAATTTATTAATTAATATTAAAATGCCCAATTTAGCATTTGGTCCAATTTAGCAATAGATAATTATCTATTGCTAAATTGGACTAAATGCTATTGCAATATATGCGCAATTATAATTGATCTATTAATAATTATGAATTAATTTAGAATAATATTATGAAATTAATAAATTATTATAATATCCAATTTGACACTAAGGTTTATTGTACAAGGAAATAATAATATTTAATTTGACAAGATTTAACCTAGTGGATATCATGCATATTTGAATAAAAAAATATTATTTCGTAATTATACATAATACTTAAATGATATCATGTAAATATTCATTGATATTATAAAATCTGTTTTCTAATAGCGTGATAAATAAATTATTTAGTGATATTTTTTTGTCTATTTGGCTGTTTGCATCACCTCCAAATTCTTCAAAGGGGTTGTGGTGTTTTTTGATAAAAGTACAAGTTTCATAAATACGATAAGTTGATACATGCGTATACATACGCCGGATCGATGCCCTGGGACCTGGAAGCGGCGCTTCTGGCGTCACTCTTCCACTGGCGCCGGGAGGCACTGGCTCGGGGCGAAGGACCTGCTCTTCCCGCTCTCGAGGCGGCAAGGTCCGAGCTCCGCCAGGTCGTAGTGGAGAAATGGAAGGAACGACTTGTGCACCCTAGTGCCGGGCACGCCACGATAGTGGCGGTTAGTCCCGTCTTTGAGGAGTGGCTGGAGAGGCGGCATGGCGCCCTCACCTTCCGGCTGACACAGGTAATGACTGGCCACGGTTGTTTTGGCCAGTTCCTGTGTCGTATACGCCGGCAAGATACGCCCGGTTGTCACCACTGCGGCGACTGCCGCAACGTTGTTGAGGACACGGCGCTGCACACTTTGGCGTACTGCCCTGCCTGGGCATCGCAGCGCCGTGAGTTGATCGCGGCAGTCGGACTGATTGCCCTCTCACTTCCGGCCGTAGTTCAGTCTATGGTCCGGAGTGAGAGGTCGTGGAACGCCGTCGCCTCCTTTTGTGAGGAAGTCATTTCCATCAAGGAGGCGGCGGAGCGGGAGAGGGAGTGTTTAAACCCTCTCCCCAACCGCAGAACCGGGCGCCGGAGGGCGCGAGATGACCTCCAGCCACCCTGAGGATTGACCTGGGGATGGCGGGCTTTGTGGGTCTGCCCGCCATCCGTTCAGCACCAGGTCCGAGAGGCGGCGTGCGTGTTCCCATGTGCGCCTCTGTGTCGTGTTTTTGTCCCCCCCAGGGGGACAGTGGAGGAAGTATTTTCTGTGAAGTGGCCTGCCGTTTCACACGGCGGGCCGAAACCTCGGCGGGGTCGCGATTGCATGTGAAAGCGATTCGCGCGGCCCCGCCGTCTATGGTTATGTCGAGGAACACCGTGGTAGGTTTAGTCGGTATTACCGGGGTATCTTTCCCCCGGTGAGCCCGACATAGCCTCTCCGTCGCCCCGCGGAGAGGTACGCGTCAATGCATTCCCCCACGTAAAAAAAAAAAAAAAAAAAAAATGGTTGATGGAGAATATTATCTAAATACGGTTTCGCTCGCGTGAAAGTAGGTTATTTTAAGTTAGATTCAGTAATTCTTTATAATCAATTCTTTAAAAAAACATACTTTATGTTTTTTGGTAATAATAAAGCTTTCCAATAGTTAAAGAATTTTTAAAATCGGATGCCTGTGTTTTGAGTTAAATCCTTACAAACAAACAAAACTAATATTGTCTTACGTTTACGCGAATGTTCGAATGTTATACATTGAAATTAAACAAACTTTATACGTACCACGTGACCGTGTCTGCTGAAAAACAACTGAAACTTTTTTCTTTAACTTTTATCATTAACATACTTAATCTTGTCATCACGTAACTCCGCATTTTATTTACATACCTACATTAAACAAACTTATTAAATATAAATTTTTAGCCTGAAAGGAATAAAATACCAATACCTGTTTTATTTATTTTATTTCATCTGCTTTAAAATATTCGTTTAGAAGTCAAAGTCTCGGTCGCTCGTTTAGTAAAACAGGTTCTAAAGTCAAAGACCTCCTAATTTTTATTATCGTAAAAATTCTATTGACTATGTGTAGTCCACATTGAGGGCTGCTCGCACGTTAGATCCTTCCACGCTGAGTAATCAATGCCAACTATTTCGTTACATTTGCGCATTTGGTTCCTGTGAAATACAGGTTTATGTATATTTCATAGCGTTCCTTTATATGCATGGATGTAATATTAAGTAGCAAAATTATTCCTTGAATTGAGACATAATATCTATAGTTCATGCCAAACGTAAAGTGATTGAATAAAAAAGAATATGTTGTACCTATACTAAAATTGTATTACATACATTTTGATCCAAACAATATTAGAGAACATTTAAATAAAATTACGTGTAATTTCAAATATATAAAGTGTAATTATTTCAACGCGTACACTGTGCAAGATTATTTTATAAAAAAAAAAACGTACAAAATTACATTACTTTAGATTGACTAAGATATATGTATAGTTGAAATCAAATAGTAAGCCTGTTGGGTTTATACAAAAGTGTTCAGGAGATAATTATATGATTACATAAATGATCTGATGTCATGATAACTGTATAATTCGTTTTATTTGTATATGATTGTTACGAGATTTGAACTTATCCACTACTACCTAATCAATATTATAAAAAAAAAAAGAGTGACCATGAGTTTCTTGCCAGTTCTTCTCATGAGCCCCACACCCTTGCTTTGCTGAACGTGGCAGTAAATATAAATTCGCAGAAAAATTTGTGTAACTTTGACATTCATAAGTGTTACCTTGTAACCTAATCTGAATAAATTTATTTTGAATTTTGAATACTAGTACTACTACACTTACTTGAATCCTGCTTTCAAGAAAGCTCTTGGCTGAATCTGTGTCACTGTATCACCAACATCACACACAAATTTGGCGATAGATTCTTTTCTTATTTGATCAAGTTGATCTGCATAAAAGAAACAAACATATAAAAACTATGACATCAAAAACTTCAATTTATCATGTGTACTTCAATTTATATTGTAAAATTTCGAATCAGCACAGATCTTCTGCAAATTTGAACACAAGATATTTTAAGATGATAATGTTAAAAAGAAAGAACAATAATAAAAAATTAATACTCACTTGGTGTAAACGCATTCGGTCTGTTTGATCTCTCATACCAATGCCTATCAGATATGACGTTTCTTCTGAGCTGGTCTATCACAAGACAATAGAATGTGGGAGGAACAGATCCACCTCGGATTGGTCTTTCCACCCAAATACCGGCTATCAGGTCAATGTCTTCTACTCTTTCGTATAGGTCTCTTAGAATTTCGATTCTCTGTAGGAAGTAAAATTTTATTAGTATACAGAAACTAAAGCAAAATGTAGCTGGCTATGCAATTATATTATTTATTAAAATGGTCAACAAAGTAGGCGTAATGGAAGTTACAAATAATCATCGATACTGTCGTAGGGCATTTTGTGACAAATAATATTTACCGTAGACGTTTTTATCAGTATTGCAGATTGCGTAGCTTAAAGTAACGGTTACACTTACGACGGTTCTGGAATTCTTATCTTTGAAAAAGTATGTATTGAGCTTTTTGTTAGAAAACTAATAGCAGTAAAAGAATGTGCACTGTATTGACCAACGGCAGCAATGCAAATGCAATAAGCCTTTATATCTGATAGAAAATCCAAATAATTAAGATTTACCTACTAATTCTTAAAAAATGAGAACAACCTTATCCAATGATAGTAAAGTAAAACTAATAACCGAAACTAGGACATGCACTACTAAAATTGTATCAACATACCGTAATTTTATGATAACGTTGCGTTTAAATTTATTTATTTAATATTTGGGGCCTAATATAATGTAATTAGCAATATAGGTGAGACACCTAGATAGAACATCTATTTCAACCTTTCGCCAATATGCTATATTTATTTTTCAAACATGATATAATTGTTCATAAAAATTTCTTACCTCAGGATCAATAAAGTCACGAAGATCATCAAAAGTACGAATGGGTTTTCCAAAGCACACTTCCCTGTATCTAATATAAGGTTGGAATCCGAAGTAACGATTCTTGGCTACATCGTTCGTCATCAAATCAGATACACTCTGGTGTGGTCCCAGACCTTGCTCAGTAATCTATAAGATTAAATTAATATAATGTTATTAAAGAAAAAAAAACATATATTTTTAAGTCCTACGGTAACGCCTAATCTAGTTAATGTTTAAAATTAGTACTTGCAACTTAATTGCTTTTATGTTATATACAAAATTGGACAAAGTTGCAGAAGACATGGTTTTATTTTTCTGTTAAAATTCTTTACAGGAACCCTCTGAAAATTTTAATAAATGAATGGGAATTATAAGTGCAATTAGTCACCTTGATGATTATAACTATTTAAATAGCAGTGTTTTATGAAGAAGAAATGAACAGTTTGTGGTTGACCAGTATGTTTGATACTGAATTCCGCAGAATTTGTTATAGTGGCCTACCTGATAAATTTCACATCCATATTGTGACTAAGTTCTTAGAATTAAATGGTACCTACATCAGGATCAGCAATATAGTCGATATTAGCACTTCCTTGTCTGAAACTGCCTTGTGTAATGTAGTCAATGTTATTATCGACGCCGAAGAATCCAGTTCTTAAAGTCAGATTTACAATTGGATATTGTCTTAAATAATAGCCATCTTTGTCATACATCCTGAAATTTGAAACAACAACTGTAAATCTATGCCTAATCCAGGTCAAGTTTTAATGACTAACTAAGAAGACACAATCGACCTAATAGATTTTATTTAATACATACTAGATTTTGTCCGCGGCTTTTCTCCTGTAAATTTAGGTTTGGGTTACTAACCAGTATTTTTTTTTGGATTAAAGCTACTCTATGTCCTTTTCTGTATGCCTGACAACGTGTATGCGAAATTTCATGATTATCGGTCAAGTAGTTAAAGCGTAAACGCGTAAGAAACAAACAAACAAATTCGTATATATAATATTAGTTAAGATTAAGAAAAATCTTTACATCCAATATATAGTTTGACTACTTTAATATTTTAAAGATTGTCACCAATTTTCGATAGCGTATACGCATAAACATATTATCTAAATCACAACAACATTTATCATCATAATCGACTAGCAGTTCAATAGTCTAAATTTCTACGTATTACCCTATGCTTTAACGTTGCAGCTGAAGTTTCAATTTCTGTGTATTAATTTCTGTGTGTGACGTTACAGTTTATAACAATACAATCATTTGTACAAGAACGCAACTGCTCAAAGTTTGAATTATTTGCGCACGAATACTAGTAGACAGTTTGCATTACCTTGACACTGTAATATTTATATGAATTTACTTCAAAAGTACGAGCGTGATCCATATAAACTTGTGCTACTTAAGTTCATTGGCTTAATTCTCTTGGACTAGAATGTTTGAATTAAATGGTTGTCAAGACAAAATGTTAGGCTATTTATGTCAGTTACAAGTAAATCACTATAATAATATCAGCTCTATATTAAACTACTGCTGGGAAACCCACTGCTGGGCACGGGCCTCTTGTCATTATGAGAAGAATTAAGCTATAGTCCACCATGCTGGCCCAGTGGGGATTGACAGACTTCACATATTATATTCGAGAACATTATGGAGAACTCTCAGATATGCAGATTTTTCACGATGTTATCCTTCACCGTTAAAGCGAGCGATAATTAATTATTTAATACGCACATAACTTCGAAAAGTCAGAGATGCGCGACTTGGGATCGAACTCGAGACCTCTGCGTGGCAGTCCAACGGTCTGCCACTAGGCTATCACGGCTTTAATATATTTAAACAATAATCATCAATAGTATTCTATATAATAGCATCGAGCAGCGATAGCTCAGTGGGGAGATCAACAGACTGCAATGCAGAGGGTCTCGGGTTCGAACCCACGTCGCGCACCTCTGACTTTCGGAAGTTATATAACTTTTCGAAATTAATTGTGCGTATTGATTGACAATTATCGCCTGCTCCGTGCCTCGGAGAGCACGTTAAGCCGTCGGGCCCGGCTGCCATGAACATCTTTGGCAGTCGTTATTGGGAAGTCAGTACCCTCTAATATCCTGACACTGGTCTAGCCTTAGGGTATCGTTAGCTTTCGGGTTGCGGAGGTCAGGTGGCAGCCGCTCCGTGTAAAAATTGATATCTAGTCAAATCCGGTTAGACTAGAAAAGCCGACCCCAAGTGACTTGGGAATAATAAAGGCTAAGGGAGAAAAGTATTCTATATAACAGTTATTTTCTTACTTCAATGAACCTTCTTGAACAGTGTGCACCCATCTCAATACGAATGGATATTCTAGGGAGACTTGTGGAGGAACATTCGGGTCGTATATATCTCTGTATTCACCATTGGGTGTGATCACACCATCTTTTACTAGGTTGTCAAATCCTAAAAATATATAAAATTGAAAAAATATAGAAAACATGAGCATCAATAAATTTAATTTCTTGTGTGAAATAGCTATTAATTAGTAATATTACAGACGTATTAGTTCCTAGCTAGGTACTATCAATTGCTGGAACGTCATTAAAATTAGGTAAGCATTTTATTATTTTTCATTTCTTTAAAAGGACAACTCTTGCACTCGGAATAATTTCTGTGCGAGGAACTTTACAAATTCAAACAATTCAAACAACGGACACAAAGAACAACCAGAATTGGAATAACCGTTTGTGGATCACGAGCCGACAACACTACCCTATCCGTGCAGTCGATAAATTTAATAAACAAATGCGTCTGACTGCAAGCGGGATGAGAGAAATAGCTCAATATTGAAAAATATAATCTTTTGCATAATGCATAAATAAATGGAAGAATGTTTCCAATAAATATTTGAAATATCATTCAGATCAAGTGCCGTAATATTATCTCATAACGAACTTATAAATCGTTGACATAAAATCGACTTATAGATCGTTGACCTTAATCAGTAGTATAATATATTAAATATTTTAGTATTCAATTAAATTGTTATTTAATGATCTCTTTATCGATATATGAGATACTGCCACTAATAATAAAAATACCTCTATTCGCTATGAGGACCATGCTACAGAATGCGTAAGCTTTAAATACTTGACATGCAACAATTAGCACTTATACGATTTTATGCTTCATGTACAGTCATAACAGTTGTACCTAACCATTAAATAAAATTGTAACGGTATTTAATGACTAAAAGGTTATTGATCATTGTTCTATATTATATTGAATGCGAATGGCGTAGTGGTTTAAGAGTTTGCCTTGCCAATGCCCAGAGTTGTGGATTTTAATCCTATACGAGACAAAAATTTATGTGTTTCCACAAATGGTTATTCCGGGTCAGGATGTTCTGTTTCCGTTGTTTGAATGTTTGTGAAGTCTCCCGCAATACAGGAATTATTTCAAGTGCGGCAGATGTATTTTAAAAAATCTAATTATTTATTATTTACTTACTTAATTACCGAACTATCACCATTATCTATACAAAACAATAAAAAATCTCGCGTATGTTTATCGACTTATGTTGCTGACTGTACAGGCCTTGTTAATAAAATTATTGCTCTCCAATTCCTTAGTAATTAAAGAAGCACTTCAGTTAGTAATTACCTAAGAATGCCGGTATCATCTCATAGTAATATATCTGTTGAGCCACAGCAATGTTGATGTCCCTTGCGGTAGTGAAGAGAGTTTCGTCATTCCAGCATGGGTTGACTCTAGCCAGGTTTTCGGCTATGTAGTTGTGATGACGCCAGAACCAGATAGCCAGCAGGTTGATACCAGCTAATGTGTTGCCTCCATCTTCCGCTAAAATGTTATAAATCACCACTTGTTTTATAAGTTTCGATGCTCATCATACAGTCTATAATGGATTTCAACTTATTTTAATATATACGTATTTATCGTGGAACTGTAATCTGTCGTAACCTATGAAATTGCCGTTTTGTTTAAAAATTATTAGTAACGTTATGTTTTTCAAACAAACTATTTATTTCAAATTATATTTTGTGGCAATACCGAATTAATCATGAACCAAATGTTATCTCAAGTTACGAAAACTTGCGAGAGTCATTAGGGTGGCAAATCTGAATAGAAACTAATGACCTATCTTTGAACACAAGTTGTGATGAATGTTGATGAATCGTTTAATTAAGATTGTTAATAATACACTATAATAAAAATATTTTTATTTAAATGCACTGTAACAAGGAGAATACGGCTCTATTCGATACAATTACGAATTTGCTGAATAACCATTGTATTTTGTATTGACGATTAGATGTAAATTAAAACGACAATTTCATAGTTAATAGCCCAAAAATGATCATTACTTTTACAAATATCCCTGGAATCGCCATATACTGGAAACATTCTGTTGCCGTCCCAAAATGGAGTCACTGTAGTAGTGACTCCATTTAGTGATTCCATGTCGATCATGATTATGTTTTTTCCTTAAGGCAGAAAAACATAATATTGTTCCCCTACCGACACCACAGCCTTTCTCTGGCCTGAAATCCTACAGAACTGTTACGGTAACTTCATATTAGCCAAAAGGCTCGGCTCCCCTTCCTAAATTGATCTGCATCAAGAATATATAATTGGCGACGTGCAAGTAAATTTAAAGAAAATTTACTTGTATGCCGCCAATTATACAGGTTGTCTCAGAAGATGTAAATTAAATTGTAACGAAAGATTCCTTAGCTTAAGAACTAATAAATAAGAAAAAAAATGCAAAAATTATGACCTTGGTTAAAATGGAAAAACCAAAGATTTTAAAAAAGTACGACTTTTCAGACTTTTAACTACAGGTGCTTCGTTTATAAATGGCTAATATTCATTTTATTTCCACTATTATTATTTGTGAAGGATTGAATCGTCAAACTAAAAGCGATTTTTTTAAACTGACTTTGTTTTGAAATCGCTTGATTACTTTGGTGTATTTATTTTCACCAAAAACTAACTACTTCAACAAAATCTTGTACGTTTGACCAACAACACAACACAATAAATTTTCTTGTTTAGCACTTTTGGAAGCTCCTTACTTAAGGCATCTCCCGTTACAATTTGATTTACATCTTCTGGGACATATATTATGGAATCAGCTATTATTAAGCAAAAATTTATTTATACAGGATGTCGCAGAAGTCGACGTCAAGCCGAAATCAGGCAACAGGCTAAGTTAAAATAGCTATCAAAAAAATATTTAAAACATCTAAGTTACGTATTTTAAAAACTAGAGGCATTTAAAAAAAAAACAAAAATGTCTACACCCAAAAACTAGTAAAAATAAACACTAACATAGTTTGATCTACATCTTCGAATGGGTAGGAAAATGTATAGGTACACATTTTACCAACTATGTTTATGTTTTACGACCAACTTTGTCCGACACGAGTATCAAACCCAAGATTTCATGCACTGTAGTGGCATTTACTACCGCTGTGCCATTGAGACATTTTCTCGTCAACTCTAACCCTGTGACGGTCTTTTCACTCTTGTTACTACAGATATATACATTTTGATTTTTTTTGTTATGTCATCTCAAACAATGCTTTTTTTTTTTTTTTACTTGGGGGAATGCATGACGCATATCCCTCCGCGGGGGTGGGTGGAGGGGTTATGTCGGACTCGCCGGGGTAAAATAAAGATGGAATTAGAATAAAGTACCTCCCGGAATACCGACTAAACCTACCACGATGTTCCTCGACAAAACCACTATCGACGGGGCCGCGCGAATCACTTGCGCATGCGGTCGCGACCCCGCCGAGGTTTCTCGAATAATGCTTCTTTAAGCTCGCGTAATTTCTATAACTATAATATAATAATGATTATTATATAATGATTATGGTTATACTTTTATATTTATTATATTCTATTTGTATTTAAAATCAATAAAACATGCAACTGAATTAATTAAATCAACATAAAAAATATTTTAGCAAATCTTGTTGAATAATATTAATGAATAAAAAGATATCATTTTTTTAAATTTATTCATTGTCGCTGTAGGTGTTGTAACTAATTAACAGTTATTATAGAAAATCCGCTATCTATAAAACTCAAAGGATAATTTAATACTTTATAGCTTTTTAACGACAAAGATACCAACCCATACCGACGAGCGAGATTTTTGCGCGAGAAATACGACCTAACAACTCTTTAATAAACTGAATATTGCCGATTTTTTTGTAATTTTTCCAAAGTAAATTGTAGTGCATTCTCAAGTATATATAAGGAGCTGGGGGCAGGTGTGAACGTTGTGAACTTATATCGCTACTAAATCTATTTTCATGTTTGTTCGATTGAGCAGACAAGGGTTCGAATACACAGTATAGTGTACTTATAAAGAAATTTAGAAGTAAAAGACATACATACATGTCTCACGCCTATATCCTTGAAGAGATTGGTGATATGTGGGTGTAGTACACCTCAGCTATGGCTTTTTAGTTTTGCGCAATAGAGGACGAACCTAAGGTTGCTTACCGAGAACAGTTCAAGACTCCGGGCTTCCTCTGAGAATTTCTTAATAAGAAAACCCAATAACACTTTGCCCAGGAATTGAACCCGAGACCTCATGCAGCAATCAGTCACTTTCACAACCGTGGTACCACCGTGTAGAAGCAAAATGGCGCACAGGTGGAAAAGTTGGTCACGATCTGGGCAATAGTCTGCAAGTGATGTGCCTGCTCAATTTGTTTACTTTGAGGACAAGATATAAGGAAGAACAAGAGTAGGATATGCACAATATATTTATATTTTAATTGGGGAATCTTTTAAGACAAGTACTTACGCATTGCATGACACCGGCTCTCGTACGGCTTCTGATTTAGAAAACACACGTTTATCTGGGACTTGGAACTAGGAGGCCAGATCCTTCCATCTTCCACTTCATACTTCAGAAGACCGCCTGTATACAATCTGCCCTTTTCTTGCAAGTTTTTCAGGTAATTACCGTAGACTGTCGATAGATCGAGCAGTGGTGTTGATGAGACGATCTAAAAAAACTACGTAGATGTAATTGAGAAAAAGAATATGGCCACAACACAGGCTGGCCCAAGTGTGGCTGTCACAGTGAATGTTATATATGTGTAACTTAACTGAAATATAGTAGTAGTGTTTATTTCAGTTAAGTTTTGCAAAGAATTTACAAATTTACCAATAGTATTAGGAAATATTGTTAGTGTCTTATTGATCGTAGTATAGTATACACTTGTAGAAATCTTGGTGGCCATTCAGTAAATCTGCCATATTTTCTTTTGAAGAAGTTGGTATACGTAAATAATGGATGCATTTAAAAATTTGAATTTGAATTTTATTCGATCGAATATTATTGAAATATGTATATTGTATATATTCAAACATTCAAATAAATTGAATGAATAATTTAATTAATAATAAATATCTATGTATAAATTTATTTATTAACAAACGACATTTGACATGCAAAAGTTGTCTGCAAATATGCTCTCGAAAATCATATAATAGCGCAGCAACCTAATAATAAATAAAAGGTATTGTTCAGATTTAATATATGAAAAGAAAACGTGAATTCATGCATGATCTTAAATGATCAGTGATCATATAAAGAGGTAAATAAATAATATTGTCTTCTGTTTATGCGAATGTTATTCATTTAAATTAAATTACTGTGGCGACTCCGCACAGACGAAGAAGTTCCGCCTACATCTAACAGATGGCGCTAAATACGCTCAAATGACGACACAATCCTGCATCGCGCAAACAGAGTTTACACAGCAACTAACTATATATACAAGCTCCCGACATCAACCGTCGGGCCGCGGCCCACCAGGCACGATCAACCAGCCTGGTCGGAGGATCCTCCCTTTGTGTTGGAGGAACATCACACTCCGTTCCTCCACATTACTATATACGGATTTTATCGCTTTGTTTATTTTATGTCCCAAAGTGTAAAATAAACAACGCGATAAAATCCGTATATAGTAGTTTAATTTCAATGAGGACAATAAAATTGATGGATGACAATGAGAAAAATATCTAAAACTTTACTTACTCTTTCTGGGGTAGTGTTGTTTGGAAGACATCCAATAGTCTGGAAAGTCTCAGGCCGAGTCATATTAAGGCATCGGTGGCCCGAAAAGCGGTGCACAGGATCGTCTTCGGGAATCTTATTAGGAACACACATTGGGTCCGTTTTACCTTTAGGAGCACAACAGTATGGTCTCCATGCAATGTAGTTTACTGTAATAGAAATATACATATTACAATCAGGTATAATATTTAAATGTGTCTTCTCTCTTAGCCTTATTATTCCCAAGTCACTTGGGGTCAGCTTTTCTGGTCTAACCGGATTTGACTGGATATCAGTTTTTACACGGAGCGGCTGCCACCTGACCTCCGCAACCCGAAGGCTAACGATACCCTAAGGCTAGACCAGTGTCAGGATATTAGAGGGTACTGACTTTCCCAGTAACAACTGCCATAGATGTTCATGGCAGCCGGGACCGACGGCTTAACGTGCTCTCCGAGGCACGGAGCAGGCGATAATTGTCAATCAATACGCACATAATTTCGAAAAGTCATATAACTTCCGAAAGTCAGAGGTGCGCGACGTGGGTTCGAACCCACGTCCTCTGCATTGCAGTCTGTTGGTCTACCCACTGAGCTATCGCTGCTTTTTTTTTTAATATATTTATTTAAATGTGTAATTTTTATATATTTTATTATATTTGCACGGATGGCGTAGTGGTTTAAGCGGACGTCTCGCCACTGCCACTCCACCTCGCTGTCATCGTTGTTGCTGTTGTGAATTCGATTCCCTACACGGGACAAATTTTTGTGATCCACAAATATTTGTTCCGAGTCTGGGTGTTCTATATGTCTGTTATTTGAATATTTGTAAAGTCCTGTTTTTATTACTAGTGCAGGATTTGGCTTACCATAAAAAAAAAAAGAATTGAAAATTTACTATATGTTTTAGTCTATGGAAACATCAGAAATGTAATTTAATAACAATGTTAGTTACTCTTTAGTGAGCAGCGATAGCTCAGTGGGGACACCAACAGACTGCAATGCAGAGGGTCTCGGGTTCGAACCCACGTCGCGCACCTCTGACTTTCGGAAGTTATGTGACTTTTCGAAATTATGTGCGTATTGATTGACAATTATCGCCTGCTCCGTGCCTCGGAGAGCATGTTAAGCCGTCGGTCCCGGCTGCCATGAACATCTATGGCAGTTGTTATTGGAAGAGTGTCGACACAAAAGATCCCACTGGGTCGAAATGTCGCCGGTCTGCACTGACTGGCCCCCACATAAGATACATACTCTATAGTGAACCGTGAGCTATAGGCTAGAAGCATTGTGTAGTTTCTGAAATAGAAGGCATGTTTATAGACGGAAGAATTTTAAGCAGAACAACAAAACTCAAAAATATTTATTGATTTCGAATATGAGATAATGTATGTGTTTCTATGTATAATATGTATGTATTCACAGAAAAATTATATATGTATGTTTATCCATTGTCTAGAACCCATAGTATAAGCTCTGCTTAGTTTGGGCTAGATGGTGTTGTGTGTTTGTGGTAGAATATTGTATTATTATATTATATTAAAGGATTTAATCGAAGGCAAAGCAATTTACTAGTTATCGTAAATAATAATAGGATGTTACCTGTATCATGCAAAGACACGACATCTGCAGACATGAAGACGAAGTAGTGAATTGCCAACTGAGTGAACACCTGACTTGGGACTTTACCCACCGAGACCAAGCGAGTCCTTAGGATGCGGGCAAGAGGCATATCGTTGCCAGATGCTGACTTTTTGGGTTCGAAATCTGTCAAAACAAAATTTATATACATCATTCACCAGTCTAACGCCTGTATCTTTAATAGGGCAGGCAATGCTACATTATATCCTCATTTTGCCCAGCGGTTATTGAACCCACGTAAAGAAAAATATTTATTTTATCATATTAAGTTCATATTTTATGCTAATTTAATAACTTGTCTTTGTCTTTTAGTAAACATAGTCGTATATAACAGACAAAGGCATAGTAAACTAATTAACTCCTATAAAATCTGGAGCTACCTGAACGGGTCATTGCCACTTTATGTAAAATCTGAAAAAAAACTTTCGTTAAGTGAGGTTGCCGGAGTTCCTTAAGGACCCCCCTCAGGGGGCAATAGGGATAAAATTAGTGGTGCCCAAAAGGCAGATCTTTTTATGTAGTGGCCTGCCGTTTCATACGGCGGGCCGGAACCTCGGCGGGGTCGCGATTGCATGTGAAAGCGATTCGCGCGGCCCTGCCGATTTCGATTATTTCGAGGAATACCGTGGTAGGTTTAGTCAGTATTACCGGGATGTCGCTTACCATCTTTCCCCGGTGAGTCCGACATAACCTCTCCGTCGCCCCGCGGAGAGGTATGAGTCAAAGCATACACACAGGTAAAAAAAAAAAGTTTCTTAAGGAGGACTTACTAGTCCTCTGTCAGCTGGGCTACCAATGGGCTTCAAGCCTAACACTACTGCAGTTAGTGCTTGACTGTGTCAAATTGAGCATTAACCATCTGACATGGTATACTTATTGTCAACCTAAGAAATATAAAAAAGGTCTTACTTGTATCGAACACAGGAGGCAGAACTCTGGTAAAAGGTGTATGACTTGCACCCCTTGTGGGATACTTCAGGTTATTGCATGAACCATCTACACGCCTTCCTTCTAAGGGATCGCATGGTTCAATCTCATTCACGCACCAGCTAAAAATATTCATACACATATCATACGAGTACAATAGGATGATACAATCATTCATATTTACAAAAGCATATGATCGGATAATTTGTTACTTTAGTTCTACACAATAACTACATTTAAAATATCTTAAAATAATGACATAAATTTTCATAAGGAATACTTTTGGAATAAATTGTGTTTATAAAAAGTATAATATATAATATAATATTATATTCTACCACATACACACAACACCATCTAGCCCAAACTAAGCAGAGCTTGTACTATGTAGTGTATAAAATAAAGAAAGCCTTGAACTTATATTTTTTTATTCCTTTAACTACTAACCACTTTTAATAAGTTTAATATTTTATTAAATAAATAATTTAATTAATAATTTAATATTAAAATAATATATAATATAAAAAGTACTTACAATGTCGTATTAGATTTATCATGCCGTTTAACTGCATCGATGGTGATGGGCACCCCATGATATGAATCATAAAACAAGCCCGCCCTAACAGCACACAGAACAGATATCAATAATATAAGACGTATCATCTTAGCTGTTCAAACGTATAAACTAATAGAAGAATCTCAGAGAAATGCTTAGATTCTGTTAGGAATAGATAAAAAGGAACTGGTTTACGATGTAAATCTGTCAATTATTGAAATAAAGGTCAATAACCCACAATGATTGCTCGTGTTATTCAAATATTTCATTTGTTAAAAAACCACAACTATATTTTATTATAATTTACGAGCAAATAATTATCATACGTGATTCGGAAAAAGCAGATGACTATAATAAAATTATGCAGTCACTCTCTGCAGAATCATGGCAGCCTCGATGGCGTAGTGGTTAGTGTAACCGACTGCCACGTCTGAGGTCATGGGTTCGATTCCCGTACAAATCAAACATTTGTGTGCATGAACATGGATGTTTGTCTTGGTCTGGGTGTTTCTATGTATAACATGTATATTTACAGAAAAAGTATATAAGTATGTTTATCCATTGACTAGTACCCATAGTACAAGCTCTGCTTAGTATGGGCTAGATGGTGTTGTGTGTATGTGGTAGAATATTATTATTATTTATACTAATGTATGTATGTATCTTATGTGGGGACCAGTCAGTGCAGACCGGCGACATTTCGACCCAGAGAAATCTTTTGTGTCGGCACTCTCCCAATAACGACTGCCATAGATGTTCATGGCAGCCGGGACCGACGGCTTAACGGTCTCTCCGAGGCACGGAGCAGGCGATAATTGTCAATCAATACGCACATAATTTTGAAAAGTCATATATCTTTTAAAAGTCAGAGGTGCGCGACGTGGGTTCGTACCCGAGACCCTCTGCATTGCAGTCTGTCATTCATACTAATACTAATATTATAAAGAGGAAAGGTTAGATTTTTTGTTTGTTTGTAAGGATTTAACTCAAAGACTACTACACCGATTTTAAAAATTATTGCACCATTGGAAATCTATATTATCACCGAAGCTAAAAAAACTGTTACTAACATAACCTAACCAACTTTTACGCGGGTGAAGCCGCGGGCAAAAGCTAGTATAGATATATTTCTATTTATAAATCCTCTAAAATAACTTCTTTAACAAAAACATATGTTTAATAGCTGTGCCCACAGTTTCACCCGCATTTATAGTTACTGCGCTGCCCTCGTGGGTCGTAGCGTGATGTTATATAGCCTATAGCCTTCCTCGATAAATCAAGATCCAACACTTAAAAAAATTTTCATCATTCAAACCAGTTCTGAGATTAGCGCGCTCAACCAACCAAATAAACAAACAAACTCATGAGCTTTATAATATTCGTATAGATAATGATATCAGGAAGGATTTAAAATTATACTGCTTTACCGTGAATACAAGCATCCACAGCGGTCAGTAGTATTCGTTTTTTACATAAGGCTTACTTCGTTATAATTACATTTACCCATTTTTATTATGTACCATATTTAACAACTGCCATAAATCTAGTATTCCGTTAATAATTTATTATTATACGTTGTGTTATTTATCGTACTTGTTTAAGACTGCGCCGAGCGAAATGTGCCAAAACAGGCGGATGAGTAAAATCAATACTTTTTTTATACAAATATAAAATATACATTTACCATAACAATGAATGTGTTTACACTGTACTCTGTGTAAAAAACATAAAATAATTAATATTTTCGCCTACAAAATTACGTAACTTTGCACGAGAAATGCAAAAACGTTAGCTCGTGTTACGTGATTTTTAGATTATAATAGTAGAAATCTATCCTATTTTACAGCTTAAACGAAACATAAATAGTTATATTACAATTTGTCCGCCCCAAATATTTAAGTTCTTGGTTGACAATAAAGATACATATTTATCAAAAAAACCACTTCAAATCCTCCATACAATTTCACTATGGCGGCCGCGCACCGATTTGAATATGCGCCGTACGAGCTCAGTCATTATCTGCCTTACCCTCAGCGCAGTCTAAAGGTGCACAGGATATGTATAACACAGATAATGTTCATTCTTGACAATCCCTCTTATCGATCGTTAGCGATTCAGATTGCCTTGATTGTTTTTCTACACGTACGGTAGTTCCGTTGACCTTGCTCATTGAATTATAATTATAACTGAGCAGAAATTTATCGATATGCTGTTTATGTGTTTTAGCTGTTGTTGTTGACTATTTAAGCCAGTTTATATAGAAAAATCTCACGTTATTGTTGTAAAAATTCATAATATAAATTCGTTTTTATAAAATGGCAATATGGGTCTAGTCTAGTGTGTTAAAAGAATTAATTATTTTGACAACTACAAATGCTTTAGCAATAAGATACTGGTCCTCACAATACCGGGAAATTATATTCTGAGAATTGAATTTTATTGATATCAGTGCTCTATGCGCCTACTATTATGATAATAAATAAATACTTCACCACATATGCATTTATCTGCTATGTATTGATTTTCAGGTTTCAGAGTAAGCATTTTCTTTGTCTTCTTTATCGAGTGAAGTTCCAGACTTCCTGCCAAAAAGATAAACGGAATATCATTATTTCTAGACTTAGGCGCACGAGAAGAGCGCTTCAAAGACTTGATTTAACAAATTGTGCAATTTCAGAAAATATTTTTGTTGTTTTTCTTAGCCGTTATAATATATAGTCCAGTTTTTAGACGTGTCTTATTTCTGTACAAAGGTCTTTTGCTTTAACTACCGAATCACAATTGCTTATGATTTCTGACCAGTCGATGTCAAAAGTATTATGACCATGACTATCTCGCCATCTCACTTTAGACCTTCCCGTGCGCCAGTACTGTTTTGTGTTATTTAATACGTTACGTTACTCTGCTTTACGTGCATATACCAACGAGACAAAAGAATATTGTTTTTGATTTTAGCCAATGCATAATATAATAATTATATGTGGTACCGACTAAACTATGACAATATTTTTTTAATAAGAATTGCAAGTAAGCACTATACGATATCGATGGTTTGTATACAGGTTATAAAATGTGTATCAAGGTTATAACCTCATTACTTGTTTTACTATATACTTTATTATACACTACCTCTATGATACTATGATACTTAGGTACTAAAACTATAATTTATTGTGATAAACTTAAAACTTTTACCATGTTTGGTGTTAGCTATTGCAATTGACCTTTCACATATCCAGACTATATTTGTATATATTTAAATACCTAAATTACCTCATTCTGCACCCCAACTGCTATCATTGCGGAATAGACTGTAATAAACAGTATTTTTAGCCAAACTACATTTAAATGCGTGTAGCTAATCTTTTGAAACTATATCGACTTAACTTAAAAACTTTTCTTGCTACTAAATATAGTAACAAGAAAAGATAATATCACTACATAATCTATACATATATAAATAAAAATGAATCACCGAAATGTTTGTACGCGCATAACTTCCAAACGACTGCACCAAATTGGATAAATCTTTCTTTTATGTGTTCGTTATTGTCTTGAGACGGTAAGTATAAAAAAAATAATAGCAAATATTTAAAAATCTCCGAAAAGTGGGTGTGCGAATGAGACAGACAAAATATATTATAAAACAAAGTCTCCTGCCACGTCTGTTCGCGATAAACTCAAAAACTACTGAACGGACTTTCATGCGGTTTTTACCAATAGACAGAGTGATTCATAAGAAAGATTTAAGTGTATAATTTGTTAAGGTTTTGTACTACCCGTGTAAAGATGGGGCGGGTCGCAAGTTATAAATAAAATTCTAAAGAGTAATATTCAGAGAGACAGATCTCTGTACCTCCTTATTTGTTAGACCAGCAACCAGTTTGTGAGTTCTTGGGCGTTATAGAATCTATAATATATTCAGTATAAAAACGGTAGTACATTTTTTTCCTCTTCATTATTTCTAATATTACCCAGCTAGTGTTGGGTAGACCTAGGTGTGAACGAGTAAACACCGGATACAAAGATAAAGATAATCATAAATTTATTTGACGCAACATGTGTACAATTATATGTTATAGATATTTTTTGTCTCAACATGCTCTGTCTGGTCAGATATGCAAATGTATGTATTTTGTAATTAACAAGAATTTTAAAAATATCTATCTAATATAATAATTAACATGTCAATTAAGCGTCTCTTAACAATGAAGTGAGATATATTATAAATCGGTCAGTCCAAATCCGTACAATAAATATAAAAATAATTAAATTAAATAAGATCCTGAAAAATTACTATAAAATAATGAAAGGTGAATATAAAAAATTGAGTTTGATTGCTTTTTCGAACTTTACCCAAAGAGCTTGGGTAATACTTAGTAAGCCCGGGTAAACCTAAGTTTACTTGTTCTTCTAGCATTACCCGTAACATAAATATTAAAGATAGAAAATAAAGAAGTATTAGTAATTTAATATAATGTTTATTTAAATTATGTTCTTATTATAAAATTCAAAGTAACTCACTAGAACATTTTATATAAGATCACGACAAATTACAATACAATGTTAAATAATTGAGCTCTAGAAACGAGTCTGGATCACGCATTGTATTTTGACCAAATTGTGTGTGCTCCAGTGGCACACGACGCGTCCCTCCAAGCGGCGAAGTCAATTTGGCTTATGTAGTCGCAAGTACACATCTGGTTACTGAAAAGAGAAAACATGAGTTTATTGTCATTAGAATATAATAATAGTCGAATAAGTTAGAAAGCAGTTAGAATATATATTATAATAGTCAAAAAACCTTTATTAAGACTACATAATACAAAACTAAAACAAGTGCTTATAAATTACAATATATAACATGACCAACATAATGTATTCACGATAAGAATACCTAAACGGTTTATTTAAATTATTAACTCTCTTCTCCCTAGCCTTTATTATTCCCAAGTCACTTAGGGTCGGCTTTTCTGGTCTAACCGGATTTGACTGGATATCAGATTTTACACGGAGCGGCTGTCACCTGACCTCCGCAACCCGAAGGCTAACGATACCCTAAGGCTAGACCAGTGTTTGATATTAGAGGGTACTGACTTTCCCAATAACGACTGCTATAGATGTTAATGGCAGCCGGGACCGACGGCTTAACGTGCTCTCCGAGGCACGGAGCAGGCGATAATTGTCAATCAATACGCACATAATTTCGAAAAGTCATATAACTTCCGAAAGTCAGAGGTGCGCGACGTGGGTACGAACCCGAGACCCTCTGCATTGCAGTCTGTTGGTCTCTCCACTGAGCTATCGCTGCTTATTATTACTATTTAAATTATCAACTATGTACATATAAACACAATTCTGTAAAACTAACTTATACCTAAAATATTATAAGACAGAAATAAAAACGAAAAGAAAACTAAGACCCTCTAATAGGCGTCATAGAATTCCTCCGCATCACAGTCGACTGGTAGTGTGCCCAGAAGACTGGCAGCATTGCCACGTTGAATGGCAATGCTTATTCTTTCCGTGAAATAAAGGCCAGCCCTCTGGTCACGGGAAGCGTCGATTAATGTCTTCGCTATGTCTCTATAGAGAGCACGAGCACTGGGACTCCATGACCCTAGAGTTTCGACCCCAAACGGCACAGAAACATAATCCCTTGCCAGGTTTTTCTATTTGCGCCATTTGAGAGTCTCCGCGGATGCAGCAGCAGCGCCAGCACAACCCGCCGTGCTGGGAAGATGTGATGGTTCAAGGGTGTCGACACACGTTGCGTCCCACACCAAGGGCCTACCCATCTTCCGAGGCATCAATGACATACCGTCCGGTCTCTTCCCATCGTCACGTGCTTACTTTATAATTACAAATTGCTTAGCTTTTTTCTTTCATATCTATATTGATAAATATGTCAAAGAGAAAAGTTAAGCACGCCAAGGACATGTATTAATATGCACCTAAAATATTATAAAATATTTAAAGAGCTTTGGCTAATTAAATTTCTTATTCAGTTATCTTTAAATTTATGTTAAATATTTAGAAATCAATAATAATTGTTATAATTATATTATTTTTCACCTGCGATACAGTAACGGCCTCTTTACAGTCACGTGTTCCAAGTGGGCAAGTACATTCAAGAGCAGAGGCCACTTAAATAAATTATTTATGTAATAATAGCTGTCCTCACCCGTTGAATTAACTGAGATTATCATTGCTGAGTAATTACTCAAAAATAAAAATAAAAGGCTTTTTACAAATCAAATCAAATAACATAAATACCCCTTTTACAATCGTGTGTTGATCGTGGGCGCGAATTATATAATTTCTTATGTATTAATGTCCTTTCTAATTATTACCAAGGTTTAAGGCTTTGATTACTTAAATTTCTATTCGTTTACGACATAAAATTTGGTGACACTCAACTAAGCCAACAAGCAAAATTAATGGTTGTGTAAAGAATAGGAAACCATATAAAAATAATTAAAAATCGTTTTTTAATAATATACCTATTATTTTATGTATATCGCTTAAATTCACCGTGTATAATTTTTCATATCTTTTTTTACTTGAGAAAATGCTTTGACTCAATCTTCTCCGCGGGGCGACGGAGAGACGGAGTTATGACGGGCTCACCGGGAGAAAGATACACCGGTAATAACGACTAAACCTACCATGGTGTTCCTCGACATAACCATAGACAGCGGGACCCCGCGAATTGCTTTCACATGTAATCGCGACCCCGCCGAGGTTTCGGCCCACCACGTGAAACGGCAGGCCACTAGGTACATAAAAATAACCCTCCATAGTCCCCTTGTGAGGGGACAAAGAAACAACACAGAGGCGCGCGTGGAAACACGAACGCCGCCTCTCGGACCTGCTGCTGATCAGGTGGCGAGCAGGCCTATGAAGCCCACCACCCCCAGGTCAAACCTCAGGGTGGCTGGAGGTCATCTCGCGCTCTCCGGCGCCCGGTTCTGCGGTTGGGGAGAGGGTTTGAGCTCTCCCACTCCCGCTCCGCCACCTCCTTGATGGAAATTACTTCCACAAGGAGAAGGAGGCGACGGCGTTCCACGATCTATCACTCCGGACCATAGACTGAACCAGGGCCTGGAGTAAGAGAGCGACCAATCCGACTGCCGCGAGCAACTCACGGCGCTGCGATGCCCAGGCGGGGCAATCCGCCAAAGTGTGCAGCGCCGTGTCCTCAACAACATCGCGGCAGTCGCTGCAGTGATGACATCCGCGCGTCTCCTGTCGGCCTATGCAACACAGGAACTGGCCAAAGCAACCGTGGCGAGTAATGACTCGCCATGGCATGGCGCCCTCACCTTTCGGCTGACACAGGTAATGACCTGTGTCAGCCGGAAGGTGAGGGCGCCATGCCGCCTCTCCAACCACTCCTCAAAAATGGGATTTACCGCCACGCAATCGTGGCGGTAAGTCCCATTGCCCGATAATTTGTCCTACTTACCTCAAGATACTAAATAAGAAAATAATATCGTCTTCGTCCAGTCAGCGATATAAGTCGACAAACATTAGTCAGATTTTGAATTGCCTTATCAAAAAATAATAATGCAGTATCAATTAAAGAATAGTTATTGTAATCATAATAATAAATAATTATGTTTGAACAATAATAAGTATCATTGATAAAATCATGTAACAATTATTTTAACGTCCAGCTATTTATGTTGCTGACTGTGCGTTAGAATCTAGCGCCAAAATAAAGTGTAGGATTTAAATAAGAAATCTCAAAAATCTCTCTTGATATTAAACTTTAAAATACATCATGCCACTAGTCATACTATAATTCATTGACTTTTTGACAATCTTATGGTAAGACTAACAAACGTTAAGAAGGTTATTTTAATATACTTACTTGTAGCCAGCTTTCAAGAAAGCATGAGGTTGAATTCTTTTAACGGTATCACCGATATCACATAGTATTCTGGCTATAGTGATCTTCCTTATTTCATTTAGTTGAACTGTAAAAGTAAAAACATTAAGAATATAATATTGATTATTTAAATTTTATGTGCCACTTGATTTTACCCGCGGTTTCGCTTGCATAAATGATAGTAGTACACTTCTTCTGGATATAAGGTACTCTTTGTCCCTTTTCTGTTCTGCTGACAATGTGTATGCGAAATTTTATGATGATCGATCTAATAGTTAAGCGTAACAAACAATAAACAAACAAACATTCGCATTTATAATATTAGTTATGATTTAAAGAATTTGCTCTCATTTTATACCATTCAAATTCACGTGTATAGTGTTATCACATAATTAAAAAACTACATCACAACAACAAGACTCTTGACGTCAAACTGTAATTAAATGTAGCAATAAATAACGTAAACTACGTCAAGATACTGTTAATTTAAAACAACTGTTATTTTTTGTGTAAATTTCTTGCAGTGCCGTTTAATAGAACTAAAACTCTAAACAGCATTGACTCATTTAATCACCACTGCACGGATAGCGAAGTGGTTTAAATGTTCGATTTGCCACCGCTACTACGCCGAGTTTTGTGAGTTCGAATCCCACACGGGACAAAACTTTGTGTGATCCACAAATGGTTGTTCCGAGTCTGGGTGTTATTTATGTCCGTTGTTTAAATGTTTGTAAAGTCCTCCGTGACAGGAATTATTCCTAGTGCGGGAGATGTCTTTTAAAATGTATTTTATAACGTCATGGTCAGTGCTGTTCGAGTAGTTATTTAATTAAATAAAAGTAAAAACGGTATTTGAAACAGTGTATGGTATACACTTAAACTTGCTCGCTATTGAGTCGGATATCAAACATAGCTGGCAAAATGAGTTTATGGATGTTATACACATCTATTTTTGAACCTAAGGCAATATACTTTTTTTAGACTAGTACATCAGTATCTTGCAGCTGATTTATTATTCATTATAATGTTAGCCGAAAGTCGTCTACCGCTGGAAATAGGCCTCGCTCAAGATTTTCAGTCTGTATGGATAACATTGGGAGAGTCCTATTTGCCAGTAGTAGACATCTTGGGCTGCCCGATTGTATTGGTTTGTATTAGTAGCTATTGTAGTAATACAAATACGAAATTTCTAGTAATATATAATGTCAATAACTTACTGAAACTAAAGGCATTCGGTCGATTAGGTCTTTCATACCAGTGCCTATCAGAATACATGTTTCGCTTCAGTTGTTCTACAACAAGACAGTAGAAAGTAGGTGGAACAAAACCGCCACGTATTTTTTTCTCCATCCAAATACCGACCATCAGATCTATGTCCTCAACGCTCTCGTAGACATCTCTAAGAACTTCTATTCTCTGCAAAGTAAAAAAAAAATACATATATTATATATTAACCAAAAAACAAACATACGAACTAGCCAATTCTAGCACAATTCAGTAGCCCATTAAACTAAATTTTCAACGAAATACAGTAAATTTTGCTCATAATTGAAGGCCATATAGGAAATCCAGTAAATAACGTAAAACACCAAATTTTATGAAGTATAATGTTTTTAAATGATCAGTAAAAATATATTACTTCAATAATATATAGCTAATAAACATATCTATACTTATAGCAATTGAAAGTTTGTCGATAGAACAAATTGATTATCCGATAAAGGAGCTGATTTTATATTTGATTAACTATAACTATTAATTAAGGATGACATGTCCGATTTTGTCTAAAGAAAAAGCCAAAGAAAATTAAAAACTAAATGACTGATATTAAAACAAACATAATAAACCGTGTTAAGTAATTAGCTAACTTATCAACAATAATGAATGCAGGGTTTATCAACAATGGCTACTCGTACCTCATCATCAATAACGCCACGAAGATCCTCAAAGCTACGGATTGGTTTTCCAAAACAGAATTCTCTATATTTAATAAAAGGTTGGAAGCCGAAGAAGCGTGTTTTGGCAAAATCGTTTGTGATAATATCTGATACCCTTTGGTGAGGTCCCAGACCTTGTTCTGTTATCTGAAACATAAAATTATATTAGTAGCGAAATAAATTAACTCATATTAATACTAAACAAAGGTAACATTTATAAATTTTTACATACATGGACTGTTCAAATGTAATTTAGCAATAAATTTGACAGCTGTATTTTAGATCCTACATATGAAAAGGCCAGTTTGTCTAGCAGTAGAAAAATGTATGCAGTTAAACATAAAACATATGAGCAAGTTTATGACACGGTGCTAAAGCTGCAGCAAATTTTCTGCCTCCAAAATAATTATAAAAATGTTATAGGTAGTTATTGCGGTACTAAACTAATAACAAAACCTTTAAAATGTGAGTGTGTCATTCGTTCACAATATGTCTACCTCTGATCCATTTATTTCAACAAATACGACTTGAATAGGAATAAAAAAATACATTGGAATATAAGTAATGTTTTTCATTGCAAATAAAAAGAACTATTCGGCTGTGCAATTAAAAAGCCTAGTGAGAGATGCTTCGAAGAAAAATCGAGTTTATACATTTTGATGCTTACTAGGCCGAAAGGCATCGATTTGCAGGGACAAAATATCTAAAAGCATTTTCCTAATATGATTTTGAAAAATAAAGGCTTAGGCTTTTAATTTTTAAGTACAGTCATAATACAAAAAACCGTATAAAACAATTTAAAACAACTAGCAAATAAAATTTGCTTCGAGTCTCTTACGAGGTTTTGCACAGCCGTACTAAGTATGTATTTTTGGGAATAGGGCCGAAATACCAGAACTGGTATCACGTAAAAGTGTTTTTGCACATTTATTTACATCAGGATCAGCAATGTAGTCAGATGCTGCACTGCCCTGTCTGAAGCTGCCTTGAGTCACATAGTCAATGTTATTATCCACGGCGAAGAATCCCGTCCTCAAAGTTAGGTTTACAATAGGAACCTGTTTTAGGTAGTACCCATCTTGGTCGTATAACCTAAAAATAGTAGATAATATGAACATTTTTAATTCCGAAAAAATAAAATTAACTTAGTATATTTTTTTAAGTGCACTTATTTAAGCAAACTTAAAAAACATATATATAAACGTGTTGTATTGCAGTTAGCATTGACCTGGAAACATTTTTATTATTATACGTTAGTACACTGCTTCTTATAAAACTATCCTTACTTATATTATAAATGCTAATGTAAGTTTGTTTGTTATAGTTTCACGCCTTAACTAATCGACCGATCATCATGCAATTTCGCATACACATAGTCAAGTGTACAGATAAGGACATAGGATACCTATCATCAAGAAAAAGGTACTGTTTGAGGTATTTCAGGTGTATGAGTGATAGAAATTTATAAAACATATATAAATAATAAATTTATAAAGAGTACAAAATTATTCAACTACTTATTTTATGTTTTAATAAGACGTATTTTTTTATATATTCACGTATTTATAGTTATATGCAAGTGTGGCACAAGGAGGTCTCAAGTTGATTCACGAAAAATATTATTAAGTTTTACGTCACACTAAGAATTTAAATATAAATCATTATCATTTGGCCTGATGCGGCAATTTATTTCCGCTGAACCTTCGAGGCAGTGCTAGAATAAGTACTTATGAATATTTTATTTTTATTATTAGGTTGGACATAGTCTGTCTGTATTTTTTTAATTTAACGGCTGTGATAAGGCTTTGGACTTGCAATCGCTTTTGCTTGTCACGATTGAATTAATAAGTACTTAAGCATTAAGCTTAGCTGAAGGGATAACAAGAATACAAGTGACTTTATTTTAACTGAAATTACTAGCGAGCTTTATAAAAGAATAAACAAATCAACGTGAATATTCAAAGAGTGGAACAACAACTCTAGCAGAAGTTGAGAATAATGGTCGTGTTGCCTTGAGTCGAGTTGAGTCACGACAATCGAGGAATTGTACTGCGTGAAGTTAACTACTGACAAATGACCTTGCAATGTTTGTAGCTCGGAAACGGTCAACAAGACTTTAGTGAAAGAGTTACTTCCTTTATTTACATACATAGTTTCACATTGGCATATCCTTAACGGGCAGAACAGATGTATATTGAACTCACATTACGCCATTATTTAAGTTTTACTTAATAAGCGGTAGAAAACATTACCAAAATCAAAAAGAGAGCAAATTATTGAAAGATTTTATTGCCAAATCATGATTAATATCACTTATTGTATATCTCATAATTACAGGTCAATTTAAATTTAGGTTTAATAAGGACAGAAGTATCCTAACGCTTTGCTTGTAATTTAATTTTAATAGAAAATATTAAACGATTGCTTTCTGGTTACAATGAACCAGATAAAAAAGATTGATATCATAATACGTTATCAAAGTAGAACAAAAAAAAATTTGCGTGCTAGATTTTTCTACATCAATTTATTTGCTCGCAATTAATTTACTGGATTTATCTGTGTTTTATGTATAATATGTTTTGTTCTATGTTCACAATTACATACTATGTTCACATTAAACAAGACTAAAATTACATTTGATGATTTTATACAAGAAAAGAGAACTTCACTATTTAAAAGACAACTCCCGCCCTAGGAATATTCCCTGTGTCACGGCGGACTTTATAATCATTCAAACAACGGATACAAAGAACACCCATGTCTGGAACAACTATTTGTGGATCACACAAATTTTTGCCCCGTGTGGGATTCGAACCCACAACACTCGGCGCAGTGGCAGCGGCAGGTTCAACACTTAAGCCACTACGCCATCCGTGGATGGAATATATTACTGGCGCGAGAAAACACCAAAAATCGGCATACAAAAATAGCAATACTTACTTCAAAGCACCATTTTGAATATTATGTACCCAACGTAACACGAAGGGATATTCCAGCGATAACTGTGGCAGGATATTTTCATTATATTCGTCCCTAAATCCGCCGCTTGGCTCGAGAACACCATCGTGTACCATATTATCGTAACCTGGGGTTTGTGTAAAACAGTTTTCATTATGGACAGCATTACTATTTTCAAATATAAAAGAGGAGTTGACTTGTTTAGTTGGAGACCGCTGTTATTAAATGGCTAAATACCAGCGATATGCCCCTAACACCATCAGCAGCTATACATGTTACATATCCAATGATTTGCTGTTTTGAGTACTGCAGTAAAGGAACGAGAATAAAACCCGATCTTCTTCTCTCTTAGCCTTTATTATTCCCAATTCACTTGGCGTCGGCTTTTCTGGTCTAACCGGATTTGACTGGATATCAGTTTTTACACGGAGCGGCTGCCACCTGACCTCCGCAACCCCAAGGCTAACGATACCCTAAGGCTAGACCAGTGTCAGGATATTATAAGGTACTGACTTTCCCAATAACGACTGCCATAGATGTTCATGGCAGCCGGGACCAACGGCTTAACGTGCTCTCCGAGGCATGGAGCAGGCGATAATTTTCAATCAATACGCACATAATTTCGAAAAGTCATATAACTTCCGAAAGTCAGAGGTGCGCGACGTGGGTTCGAACCCGAGACCCTCTGCATTGCAGTCTGTTGGTCCCTTCACTGAGCTATCGCTGCTACTTATATATATAATATATAATAAAATAATATATATTGAAATTAAACTACTATGTACGGATTTTATCGCGTGCTGAAAAGCAACCGAAACGTCGGGGAAAGTATAAAATTAAATTAAATCTAAATAGTTTTAATAATTTAATTAGCTTAAAAATTAGTAAAGTTTAATAGTAGTAGTAGTGTAACAGTTTTCAAAATTATGTAATAAAGTGTCAAATAAACAACGCGATAAAATCCGTATATAGTAGTTTAATTTCAATGAATAATATTCGCGTAAATAGAAGACAATATTATATAATATATATATATATATTATATATAATAAAACCCTCGTGCCTTGGAGAGCACGTTAAGCCATCGGTCCCGGCTGCCATGAACATCTATGGCATACACATTATTGGGAAAGTCAGTACCCTCTAATATCCTGACACTGGTCTAGCCTTAGGGTATCGTTAGCCTTGGGTATGCGGAGGTCAGGTGGCAGCCGCTCCGTGTAAAAACTGATATCCAGTCAAATCCGGTTAGACTAGAAAAGCCGACCCCAAGTAACTTGGGAATAATAAAGGCTAAGGGAGAAGAATATATAATAAAACCCGATGATTCCTAAAATATATTAGGAGTAAAAGTTTGCAGCACTCTTTATTCCAGCGTATTTTTTGTTATACTTTTTTATTCTTCTATATTCTACCTCTACATTTTGCCTGGTATAACAACAATTGACAGGTTCAATATCATTTGCAAATCCAAAAGGATTGTTCTAAATTTTGTGGTCGACATTAAAAAAAATGAAACAAACTTACCAAAGAATATAGGTAAAAGTTCGTAATAATAAAGCTGGAGTGATATAGCGATGTTTATATCTCTTGCTACCTCAAAGAGTTTCTCATCGTCCCAACAAGGGTTGACTTTGGTCAGCTCTGTGGCAATGAAATTGTGATATCTCCAAAACCATACGGCGACAATGTTTATGTTTCCAAGAGTATTTCCACCGTCTTCAGCTAGAAAAAGAGAGATACATATAGCATTTTAAAATGACACCTGTGTATATTCGTAAAAAATTAAATAATAAAAGGTACATCTAGATAATTTTAATTAGCTTTTTTGTTATGCAAATCAGCAAACACAATTTTACTCAACTTTAAATAAATTTTAAAACAACGATATTTAATTAGCAACTCACGCATTTGATGGCATCTTGTTTCTTTTGGAAGCTGGTTCAGGTAGCACACATTATCTTGTGTCTTGTAGCTTGGAGGCCATATCCTGCCATCTTCTATTTCGAACCTCAAAAGACCGCCTTTGAACAATCGACCTCTTTGCATCAAAGGCTGCAGCAGGTTACCGTATATCACAGACAAGTCTAGCAGAGGAGTAGATGACACGATCTGAATCAAATTGGAAATACTCTTTGATAGTGTTGCAAACGATGACTGAAACTAGTCTTAATGAAGACGACTGTAAGTCAAAATTTTAGAAACATTTATATTAATTGTTAGGGGTTTTGAATGTATTATTGTTTTCGTTTTTATCTTTAATGGTAGAACCACCAAAACGTTTCGCTCGTTTGAATTGGGATATAATTTTTATTATTATTATTATTATATTATTATTATTATGTCATTATTGATGATTATAATTTTGCTCCCTTTTGTGTCATTGTTAATGGTTGGCTATCTTTCTTACTTCTTATTGATGTCTAGGACTTGTCTTGTATACATAATGAATAAAAACAGCTTGCTTTTTATTATTATTTTACATGCATAATGCAGTCCTTAACCTTTTATAACCTTTTATATCTTGTCGTATGAGTGAATATTATAATGAATTTAGACAAATTTAGATAATGTTGACTAGAACAATGAATAACATAATTATCTTCTTTTGATTTACTTCGTGTTTGAAAATGTTAAGCTTTGTCTTAGTTTTTTTGGAGACTATATCTTGTGTTAATATGCAGATAAATACAAATGAATTAAAACTGACCTTGGTTAACAATAACTGTAGTTTTGGATCTATCTACATAATATTATAGTAGTGCCATTTTTAATTTATATGCTTTAACAGAACTGTTTTTGTATGGTATTAAACGGAATTAAAACAGTTTGTGGCTATGTTCATATTATTCTAATTATAAATTGTCATAAATAACGTTTCCATGATTATTAACATCAAATACCAAAGCACTTTAAACTTAAAATAAATCAAAATTTGTTTATTGTTGTAACAAAGTAACACTTGTGAGTGTCAAAATTATATTTTTGTTATCATTACGTATTAATTAAAGTAACGCCTACTCTTAACCACATCCAGCAAAGCAAGGGCGAGAACGATAGGAACATTCGGCACCAAACTCACGACTTTCTTTTATATTTAATAAGAAATGGCAACTTACCCGTTCAGGAGTCGTATCATTTTTCACGCATCCTATGCTTTGGAAGCTCTCAGGTCTAGTCATATTCAAACAACGAATACCAGAGAACCGATGCACGGGATCATCTTCAGGAATCTTGTTTGGAACACATACGCGATCCGTCTTTCCTCTCTCCGCACAACAATAGGGCTTCCATAGAATGTAGTTTACTAAAAAAAAGTATTTTTGTGTTATAGTTTTACACATAATTTGTTCATAATATTAAAATGCATTTTTACATTAAGAACAATAGCTTCTTCATTTTTCCGATTTCGAATATATTATGTATGATGCTTGGTCGCCACAATGTAACGAGAATTGTCATGGTGAGATAGGTTTTGGTTTTGATTACCAACCCTCAAATTATGTTGAAGGTTTCTTTCTGCTATGGTATTCTAAGTCTATAATTTCTAAGTATTCGTCAAGCTAGACCCTGTCAAGCTACAGGGTCTTACTCCTCGTTTATTCTACCATACTATACCATACTTAATTTCGAAATGTGGCATTTGACTCTGCCTAATTCGTTAATGTCATACCGGTGTCATGTAGAGAAACGATGTCAGCCGACATGAACACGAAGTAGTGTACAGCCAGTGCTGTGAAAATCTGACTCGGAATATTGCCAACTGATACGAGGTTCGTTCTCAAATACCGAGCCAGAGGGAGGTCATTGCCGCGCGATGACTTCCTTGGTTCAAAGTCTGGAAAAAGTAAATCGTTTAATTTGGTGATGAATACCTTTCTTATGACGTTACCGTCAAATCGTCTTATTTTATTTTATAGTTGATACTCCTTTAGCAATTGAAATATTTATTTATGTTACATTTTGCAGAGTAACATATAAAATATTCCTAATTCGGATTGGCGTTTACTTAGCATACAAGTTTCAACGCGAACGTAGAAACAATTAGTTTATATCTGACATTGATATATACTAGGACAGCGCAGTTATTTTTGCGATTATCTCAACGATTATGTCATAATGCTGTGATATCTTATGACTCAGTTATTTGTAGAATCATTTAGCAAAATAATAAATCTATTTTGAACATTAATAAACAATATGCATCACATTTATTGTCTCACAGATAGATTGATCCACATTGTTTTCATGCGGATAACTTTTGGTTGCCTTTGTGTATCATATACATCGGCCAGCCATTGACTTGATATGGATAGATGATTTCTATTAATGAATTGTAATTATACATAGAGGAAAACAACTATTAGAGTTTTGGTAATAAGAATTTGAAAAATTACTTTGAAGATGCACCATGGACTCTTAGACATAAAATATTTAGTCGCAGTGCAAAAGTATACTCGCCTTTATCAAATACAGCCGGTAGTACTCTGACAAACGGCGTGTGAGTAGCTCCTCTTGAGGGGTACATGAGGTTGTTGCAGGAGCCATCGACTCTTCTGCCTTCATTGGGATCACAGGGTGCGATGTCGTTCACGCACCAACTGAATATTTACATTTATATTAGGTACTAGCTTTTGCTCGTGGATTTTCTCGCGTATAATATAGCCTATGTTAATCGGTGATAATATAGCTTTTTAATAGTAAAATATTTTTTTTAAATCGGTCGAGTAGTTTTTAGATAAGCCCTTACAAATAAACAAAAAATCAAATCTCTCCTTTTTTATAATATTAGTATAGATTTACCTATGTTTACTGCATTAGTGGTGTAGCGTTTGTGTACACGACTTCTGTGCATAAAGTTTTAGATTTGCTTTCCTTATCGGTCAAAGTTTTATTGGGCTACTCAGTAGCAGCACGGAGTTTGCTTTTTTTATACTACGAAGTTGGCAAACAAGCATACGGCCCACCTGATGGTAAGTGGTCACCGTAGCCTATGTCCATAGGTTAGCCTGCTACACCAGAGGCTTCACTTGCGCGTTTCCGACTATTTAGGAAAGGAAGTTGGAAGGAGAAGCAGCGGGAAGGGGAAAAAAGGGTGATTGGGCCTCCGGCACTCTCACTCACCGAACGAAACACAACAGTAGGAATACTGCTATTTCACGTCGATATTCTATGTGAGGGTAGTCCTTCCTCGGTCGAGCCGGCCCATTCATGCTGAAATCAGCGAGGCTCTACTACTCAAACTGTGCCCGGTAGACAAAAATATTTACGCCCTTCTTACGTATTACCTTAAACTAAAGTTGGCTAAATGGGGGTGTAATTTGTCTTTGCCTTTTTTTTTTTACGTGGGGAAATGCTAATCCATGGCTTTGGTTTATACTATGGGTGGGTCGTTAAAATTGAACAGCAACCCACCCAACAATGCCCAATGCAGACATGAAATTTATATTTTTTTTAAATTAGGGAAATGCTTATGCATACACTCTCGCCACAAGGGGAGGCGAGAGGGTTATGTCGGGCTCTCCCGAGACTTCGGGCCTACCGACTAATACCACCACGGTGTACCACCTCACTACTTTGTAAGGTGGGTGGGTCACTGGAACTGGAACTACATCAACAACCCACCCAGCAGGGTCCGATGCAGAAAAGGTCTGCGGGTGACGACTCCTGGGCGACGCTCCGGCACGACAGAGGGAAATTTATCTCTGCCTGCCTCAACTTGAATATAGTCGTGCGAATTTGTATGTTGCTATCTAGCTATATTCTTTTTGGTTTTGCATATATTATTAGCCCTGTATTAAACTGTCCCACTGCTGGGCACGGTCCTCTTCTCAGTGTGAGAAGGGTTAGGCCACCGTCCACCACGCTGGCCCAGTGCCGATAGGTGGACTTCACATTTCTTTAGGAACATTATAGTGAACTCTTAGAGCTGCATTTCCTCACGATGTTTTCCTTCACCGTTAATGCGAGCGACAATTAACTTTTAATTTATTTAAATTACTGCATATATGTACATACATTGCATTGCATTGCATATATTTTAAAGCGTTTTGTATATATTTTTAATTTTCTTACATTATTGACTTAATTGCTAATGTTTCTTTTTATATATTTTTATAATCAGCATCATACTACGTATTAATAATTACTGTAAAATTTTCATTTAACAGACGATTTGCATACCGAATAAAGGTTGAATGTACGTGACAGACGACTTTAAGTGTTATCTTTTTATTTCATTTATATTTTATACTTATAGTTAATTAAGTTTTTTTTACTTTTATACCGAATGCGTATTGAGGATTCTATTTTTAGAGTACAGGTGTCTCTATATTTTTATTTATTTGATAAACTTCGTAGCCCTAAATGTTACTTAAGATGTCCTTATATTCTGTCTAATTTGCTATTTTTAATTAATACGTATTTTATTGGAATGTATTGGCTAAAATGAATATTCTTAAATGATCATTTATTTATTTGTTTGGACATCCAGTAGTTGTTACATTATTTTATATTGTACAACTAAAAGCAGGGTGGCTTCACATACTTGTTTCCTTAAAAAAGTTGTTATTTAATTAAACAAACTTGAGGCTGAAAGAAAATAGAAAAGCATAGATAAAGAATATTCATAACAAACACTTTACAGTCAACGCTTGATGGCTTGATAATTAAGATTTTTCAGACGTAAGTGGTAATATTAAATTTGGGAGCTATAAATAAAATATAAATGTATATGTACTATTCTAATAGAAAACAAAAAATCTTTAGTATTGTCAACACAGATATGAGGGAGAGGCCCTTAGCCTTTATTATTCCCAAGTCACTTGGGGTCGGCATTTTTTAGTCTAACCCGATTTGACTGGATATCAGGTTTTACACGGAGCGGCTGCCACCTGACCTCCGCAACCCGAAGGCTAACGATACCCTTAGGCTAGACCAGTGTCAGGATATTAGAGGGTACTGACTTTCCCAATAACGACTGCCATAGATGTTCATGGCAGCCGAGACCAACGGCTTAACGTGCTTTCCGAGGCACGGAGCAGGCGATAATTGTCAATGAATACGCACATAATTTCGAAAAGTCAGAGGTGCGCGACGTGGTTCGAACCTGAGACCCTCTGCATTGCAGTCTGTTGGTCTCCCCACTAAGCTATCGCTTTATTAAGTAAAATTGTCAACACGGAAATTTTGTAAATTTCTTTTATTTTATTAAATACAGAGTATATTTACCTAATACTAATTGGTTTGCAAATATTGCTTTTTCAATTTCTGAGTAATATTGTTAAACTTTATTCTTAATTGTATGTTAAAAAAAACAATTACCGCACTAGTGATAATTCCTATATTGTAAAACACAGTAAAAAAAGTAAACAACACATACAAAGAACACCCAGACTCGGTGGAACCACTTGTGAATCACAGTCTGGGATTCGAACCTACAACATTCAGCATAACAGCCAAGTGACCATTTAATCCAATACGTCATCCATGTCCTGCAAAACACGAATGGATATTAAATTAACGTCCCACGTGCCCGACTATTACTCATAGTTTAAACAAATATTCTAATCTGATCTCAAATAACATAAACAGTAATTATAATAGTTATGATTATTATATAAACCACTAAATATTGCTCGCGGATTTTTTCGCTTAAATATAGGCAACAGAATTCTTTCTGGATAAAAGGTACCCTATGTCCTTTTCTGTACCCCTGGCAACGTTCACTGGAAATTTCATGATGATCGGTCGAGTAGTTAAGGCGTTAAAGCGTAACAAACTATTATAATATTAGTTACGATTATATCGCATTAAACTTTATATTTCTTATGAATGTTAATTTCTGTGCTGACACTTAAATACATAAAATACCTAATACATTTATAATATTCAAATCAGACCGCTGCGCTGGTACGATAATTATGACCAAATGCAATTAAATATACAATCATTCAATTCAATCAGTCATTTTATTTTATTTATAATAGTTTATTATTTATTTTAAGATTTTTAGTGTTTTTAGAGTAAACATTTATAAAATTAAATATGTTTGTTTATTAGTGTCAAAGTCAGAGGTAAGGACGTCAACGTTTATTGGTGATATGACATTGATTTCGGTTTCGACTCAAACAAAGGGTTGAGCCTATTAGAAGATAGCAAGCAATTAACAACTATACTTTTAAATTTCTAATATATTATTTTCTTAAAATTGACAACTCCCGCACTAAGAATAAATCCCGTGTTGCGGACGGACGGACACAAAGAACACCAGACTCGGAACAACCATTTGTGGATCACACAAAGTTTTGTCCCGTGTGGGATTCGAACCCACAACACTTGGCTTAGTGGCAGTGGCAAGGCGATCACTTAAACCACAACGCCATTCGTGCAGTCCTAGTCTAATGTACAAGGTGTTGTAGCCAATATCCAGCTGCGCTCGAAACTACACTGCGCTCATTTCGCACCCTTAATAAAACAGAGACTTATCTCAGTATTTTGGATTAAACAAATTTGAACTCTATTGCAAAGATTTAACACAAATATAATATTAGAATTTAACATATACAATTAGAGTTCAAATTGTCTTACTTTCAAATTTCGAGTTAAGTCGCTGTTTTATTAACAGTTCCAGACACCGATATAATTTCTATGATCAATAACATAAAAAAACATATTTTTTATTTTAGTTTTACTTTTACTAACAAAAAAACCATCAATCAACCTTCCTGAAACTAATAATAGATAATATATAATAACAGTTTCATTTAAAAACTGTCCCATCACTGGGCAGAAGTCTCTTCTCAGTGTTTGAAGGGCTGGGCCATAGATCACCACTCCGGCCATTAATTTAATATACCTACATTGTAACAATTAACATAATTATAACTGCTTTAAAATAAGATATCTATTTATATATAACTTGCAAATAAGATCAAAAATATTACAGATCGTAAATAGACTCGGCATCAATAAAAAACACAAACAAAAAATAATCACTTGATCTCTCTGAAAATATTTTAGAGAATCGTTGTGCCTAAGTGCCTTCTTTTACATACTATTACATATATAATTTTACGAAATATTTACCATGCCTTAAAAAATATAGGTACCAAAAATCACACATAAAATGCTAAAAAGAACTTACAATGTAGTATTAGCCTTGTCATGTCTCTTCACATCTTCCCTAGTAATCGGAGTTCCAGTATACGAATCGTAGAATATTGCATTACTCACACTAAGCAACACCCCGAACAAATATAGCAGTACCAACATCTTACACGTTCACACTCATTGAGAAGCAAATTAAATATACACAAAGAAATAATGTAGTTTAATGAACACGATGCCTTACAAGTTACAGTAGGTACCGTGAGCATGAAAGTGTATGTCCGTGTGCAAGGACAAAGGTGGGGATCGTGCAAAGTCGATCAAGTTAATTATGATAACAATTATTGTGCTAGGCTTTTATAATCGTGAGCTGGTAAACATACTGCCTGCCTGATGGTAAGCGGTTACTGTAGCTTATTACCACAACTTTATTTGCGCTAGTAAGCATTTATTATGACTGATCGTTTGCCAGTACAAAAGGTATCTTCAGCGCATTCCCTAATCTAAAAAGTAGAATACCTTGCTACTCGAAAGGAAAGACCGAACAAAATATGTGAGCCGCCGGTTTAAACATTAACCTCCATTTAGGCATGAAGCCCTATGTCCCAGGAGTCTTTACAATGATACAATTAACGTACACAAGGTAAACCAGAATCGGAATAATTATTTTTACACCACACAAATAAATCTACTGTGCGAGATTTAAACCGAAAGTACTTTTATTGGTTGCAGGCACGAGGCAGACGCTTGCCCGCTATGCCATAGTCGCAAAAATTGTATTACTACTCTCTCAGAATCCTAACACAAAACAAGTATATTTACCTAATAGGTGTTCCCTATAACATATTTTCACATTTATGCTAAAAATATATTATAGACTTGACCAGTCAAATCTACAGACTTGACATATCGACTTGTAGTAGCAGTGTGGAATGTGGCAGTATCCGTACTGTTTCATTTTGTTTGATGAGACAGTGCATTGGAGCTCTAATCACTTCCTCGGTGCCCTTCGTTTTTCTCTTTCTAGTTTACTCAACTTTGATGCAAAAATCTTTAGATGGAAATGCTTCTATTGTTGTGTGTGTTTCGATCAGGTAGGATTTGTGCTTGTTTGAGATCTAGGTAGTAATCTAAGCAGCGGCTTAGCTGTGATTCCTTGAGATTGGTTTGATAGCTTGAGTGAATTAGCTGCTGGTTGATAACTGTTTTCCAATAATATCTAGAAAACAAAGCTATGGACATGAGCGGCGGTTTTTACATATAAATAGGCTTCGTCGAGCAATAAAAACGCCATAGGCGTGCCTCCCATTGACAATGATAGTGTGTTTCTTATTCTTGTATTCTTATTGTGGTTGTCCATATGAAATTACTTGATGATACTTGTGCCTGACTATATAAAACTAACCCGTCAGCAGTGTCGCTACAACAGGCTGCTAAAAACAAACTGAAACATAACCGAATCAAGGTGTGTATAATGATAAAAATATATTATTTACATACAAGACAACTCCCGCTCTGCTTCGCAGGGGACTTTACAAACACAGAAACAACGGACACAAAGAACACCCAGACCTGGAAATACCATTCGCGAATTACATAAATAATATTAAGTATAATAATATTCCATACACAACACCATCTAGCCCAAACTAAGCAGAGCTTGTACTATGGGTACTAGACAATGGATAAACATACATAAGTATATACTATTTTTTGTAAATACATACACATTATACATTAAAAAAATCCAGACCAAGTTAAACATCCATATTCATACACAAAAATGATTGAGTTGTGCGGGAATCGAGCCCGCGACCTCAGGCGTGGCAGTCGGTTAACAACTACGCCATCGAGCTATATGGAATTCGATCCGACTGCATTTGGTACAGAGTGTAGTTGCAAGGTGAACGCCTAATTCACTACGACATCCATACATTGACTGCATGGATGGCATAGCAGTATAACTGGTCGCTTTGCTATAGTCACTAAGCCAAGTGTAGTAAGATTGAAACCAACACAAAAAATAAATAGTGTTCTTCATATTTCGCAGTTTGTCTTGTAAGGTCCCCGCGACACAGGTTTTAAAACTAGTGCGGGAGAAGTAAAATTAACATATCACTATAAAAACCATATAGTTTTATTTTAATGTTTAATATTTGCCTAAACGTCAGACATAACAATTAGTCTCTCGTGTGTAGCAACTCCTATCTACGCGATACCAATCCTTTTTTATTGTATTTGAGATTACAGCAGACTAAAGGTTAAAAATTAGTCATTTTACGTTTGTTTGTGACAAGAGCTGGATAAGAATAAATAATAACAATGTTATGATATAAAAACTAATTCAAAACCACTAAATAATTGTAATATATACAATTTCTGAGAATAAAATTAAGCTCCCAATTAAAATGGCTGGCACAATTTTATTGATGACAGTGATAAAGATCAAGTTAAAATATACATATGTTATAATAATTGTTGTTTCAAGGAATATCATTTAAAATGTAAGCAGGTACTTAATACTTTTTTAAAGAAACTACTTCCATGCTGTTATAATTCATGTATTGCATGGGACTTTATATAATATAATACCAGCCCCGTATTAAATTAGCCCGCTGTTGGACATTAGTCTCTTCTCAATGTGAGAAGGATTAGGCTATAGTCCGCAATCTGACCAAGTGCGGGTTGGCAAAATTTCACATATCTTTGAGAACATTATGAAAAACTCTCAGACATGCAGGTTGCTTTACCGTTAAAGCGAGTGATAATTAACTATTTCATCAAATCAAATCATTTATTAATTTGCAGAAAACACTGTTACAGTGGTGTTATTAATTGTCCAACAGGCACAAGTATCAAATGTTCCTACCTTTAAGTGGCATGTAAATAATTATAATTAATTAACATTACATATATTATATTGATTAAAATGGAATGCCATCTGTATAAATTGGAGTAAAACAATATTAGTATAGATTAAGATAAACAACTAAAATAAAAATAAAAATTGACAAAATATTAAATTAAAATTACAGAATGTGAGGTCAATTTAATAATAATATAATCTAAATCATTATACAAAATTAGATTATTGAATTTTATATTTTTTTTTGTTTTAATACTATTTGTCATCCGTACATAACTTCGAAAAGTCAGAGATGCGTGCCGTGGGATCGAACTCGAGACTTCTACGTGGCAGTCCAACGGTCACCCACTAGACTATCGTTGCTATCATGGGACTTAGAAACGTTCAAACAACTGACACAAAAATACCCAGACTCGGAACAACCATTTGTGGATCACACAATTTATTGTCTCGTTTGGGGATCAAACCCACAACACTCAGCACGGTGGCAGTGGCGAGGCGACCAGTTAAACCATTACGCCATCCATACAGTGCTTTTTATTTTGAAGTATAGCACTTATTATCTACAAAAAGAAATATATATTAGGTACCTGTCGAACCGGTTAAAATAACTTTAAATTTTATTGAAAGGCTTGCAAAGAAAAACACTTTTATTCGTATTACAAACTCGATAAGTTATTAAGGGCTTATGGAGAATTAAAACCAGCTGGCTAAATGTCACATAACTCTGTAAACCTCTTTGCGAATTTAGGCACGGGACTATGTACATATGTATGTATGTCCAAACAAAAGTACGAAATAAACAATGTGAACATAATCTACTAACTCACAGCGATACACAGTCAGGTTAAAAACAGGTGATTTTCTAGCGTTCGTCACGCATCTCTGTGATGAGGCTATGGACAAGCACGACGAGTCTTTGGCTATCAGCCTAGACATAGCCAAAGCTTTCGATAGAGTCTGGCTCCGGTCTCTTCTTTCCAAGCTTCCGACCTATGGCTTGCCCCCTCAACTGTGCACCTGGATTGCAAGTTTTCTGTAGAAGCGTCGTATTCGGGACCGTTGCGACGGTCGTGCTTCCAAGTTTATGCAGCTCAATGCAGGAGTGCCTCAGGGGTCCGTCTTATGCCCTTCGCTCTTTCTTCTGCATATCAATAATATATTGAATCTCGGCAACTTATATTGTTATGCGGATGACAGTACCGTGCATGGGCGATATCTCGGACATCCTGGGGCGAAACATGCTGAGGTTGAGGAAAAAAGGCAGGATCTTGTCATTGAACTTGACCAGACCTTGGACCGCATCTCTATATGGGGTGCCAAGAACTTGGTCCAGTTCAACGCCAAGAAGACCCAGGCATGTGCGTTCTCTCTCCATCTTAGATATGGATCTTTGCCGCTCCCTTAATCCCAAAACCTACATCGAGAGCGTCATGAAGCAAGCTTCGCGAAATCTCGGAGTTTTGAACTGGGTGAGGTGGTTCTTCGAGCCTGGGCAGCTGTGCCTATTGTATAAGGCACAAGTGAGGTAGTGCTGTGAGTTAGTAGTTGCGTGGAGTACTATTCTCATCTTTGGGATGGCTCCGCGCAGTACTTACTGGACGCACTCGACAGATTACAGCGGTGGGCTGTCCGTATCATTGGAGATCCAGAGGTCACGAGTTCACTAGCACCTCTACAAATCCGTAGGGATATTGCCTCATTGGCATGTTTTTACAGAATATACCACGGGGAGTGCTCTGAAGAGTTATTCCACCTTATCCTGCCCTCCCCTTTCCTATCCAGAACAACGCGTGCTGGGCTCAGATGCCATCCTTACACGGTAGAGTCGACTAGAGTGCGTACCAACAAGTTTGGGTCTTCATATCTCTGCCAAACGATCAAGGCATGGAATTCTCTGCCAAGGCACGTTTTTCCTTCTTCCTTCAATCCTGGGTCGTTTAAGCGGAGCATGAAAAGCACCTCCTCAGGACGTCAAAGTAGAGACCTCAACGTCGCCTCGGCTGCTATAAGGACGGTGTACAGGCCACTGCTCTTAGACCACACGACTGCTTACCATCAGGCGGAGTGTGGTCATTAGGAAGAGCAAAATAATAATAAAAAAAAAGGTTAGCATAATAGGTTATTAAATTATGTCGTACATTCCAAGAATTGACAGGTTCATGTGTCAAGTCTTAGAATACTAGATATAGTTAAAATCTATTGTATCTAGCCACCGGTGTGCCGCTGCGATCCAATAGGTTATGGGATGATAATTTTATTTATTTCGTATGTATTTTTGTTTTGTCTTAGTTTTGAACGCCCGCGGTTTTAAACGCCTTGCGTAAGATGTCCGAAAACCTTGAATAGAATACATATAACCATTTCTATACTGTTATATTTTTACATACATTCTTAATAAATAACATTACTTTACATTCATAAACAGACTACTGAATATCGCCGATAAGGCAAGCAGAGATGTATTACATCAAAATTTCACCAATTGTTTAGGTCTCATGTGATATACAAACCTATTGTTGTCTACATTTTGTTCTGAAAATTTCTTCAAAATTAACCAACTTTAACGGATTTCACCATGATCACAGAGAGAGACTCTCCTTGTAAACAACAACAACCGCAACGTCGGAGGAAATGTTAAATTAAATCTAAATAGTTTTTCAATTCAAAGCGTCTTAATAGAAGTAACTAATAAAAGTATTTATCAATTGTACTTTAAAGTTTCAAAATTATGTAATAATAGTGTTTGAAAATAAGAAACATGGTAAAAATTATAAAGCAGTTTAATGTCAATGTGTAACATTCGCGTAAACGTAAGACAATATTATTAAAATTTCTTAACAGAACACTCTATAACACTCCACCTTACTAGGAAACCCAACAAGCGACCTCACGTCACTCGAAAACATAAACGCAAAAAGTTACGAGACAGTCACATATTAATTAATTACAATCACTATAATTGGTCTGTGTCCTCGCCTTATTTAATATTGACCTCATATTAATAACATTGGGATCAATATTACAAAGCTTGTAACGTTGAGTAAGTAGTCTATGCAGCATACTTTAAAGACCGAGACCGCTGGACTGCCTTAGACTTTTCTAAGTTATATAGGTAGTATATGAAATAGGTATAGGTGGTATATGAAAGAGATTATAATATTTGAGTTATATCATCTTACTGCCTAAGTGGCGCTGCAGTAGTAAAAGTGATTGTTGTATAAGAGGTCTCGGGTTCGAGTCGGGCTTAATTCTTAATAGCAGCATGGAGTCTGGCACTGTATCCTATCTTCTCTCTTAGCCGTTATTATTCCCAAGTCACTTGGGGTCGGCTTTTCTGGTCTAACCGGATTTGACTGGATATCAGTTTTTACACGGAGCAGCTGCCACCTGACCTCCACAACCCGAAGGCTAACGATACCCTAAGGCTAGACCAGTGCCAGGATATTAGAGGGTACTGACTTTCCCAATAACGACTGCCATACATGTTTATGGCAGCCGGGACCGACGGCTTAACGTGCTCTCCGAGGCACGGAGCAGGCGGTAATTGTCAATCAATACGCACCTAATTTCGCAAAGTCATATAACTTCCGAAAGTCAGAGGTACGCGACGTGGGTTCGAACCCGAGACCCTCAGCATTGCAGTCTCTTGCTCTCCCCACTGAGCTATCGCTGCTTTATTAGTTATGGTGTAACACCGTTATCATTCTAACTAATATTATAATTGCGAATGTGAGTTTGTTTGTCATTATGCAATTTTGTTAACACATTGTCAAGGGCACAGAATAGGACATCGTGTACCTTGCATCTAGAAAATTACTGTTCCCGAGGAATTAAAATTGATTTACAAAATCCAGATTAGCTAGCGAAGCCGGAATAACGACAAAAAGTAATGTTAACCTTTGTCGCGCAAGCACTCTTGTTTTTACTTTTTAGGATTAGAATAGACTTGTCTAGTAGGTAAAAAGCTTCTGATAGAAATTTAATTGTATATGCATCTGTTGTCTAGTGGTCATTTCGCCACTGCCGAGCGCCAAGTGCTATTTCGATCCCCACTTGGAAAAAAAATTGTGTAGTCCACAATTAGTAGTTGTTCCGGGCCAGGGTGTTCTTTTTGTATGTTGTTTGAATATTTGTAAAGGTTCCAACGACACAACCATCATTCAATGACTCAAATTGTCTTCTTAAAATACAAATTCAAAAATATTATTAATAGCACCTGTGATAAAAAACAACAAATATTTAGTTATAATTAACAATTTTAATATGTTTTATGCGTCATAGTATGATATTTCTAAGTGCTATAACTAAAAATATTATTCACTAGTTGTTAACAATTACGCAATTCCTTGTAATTCTTGACGTCAATTTAAATTTTAACGTCCGTCAAACAAAGAAGCATGTGTAAGTTTTACTATAAATAACGTTACTACAATTATCATTACAGTCTCATTACCTTCAAACATTATAATTATAATGCGTTAGAATTGACAACAATATGTTAATAAAGATTATAGAAGATAAAATAAGTGGTATTAGAATTATACATTATGTTTTTGGTATAACATAAAATTATGTGTAGTCATTGTAAGAATACAGGTACCTAATATGGTTTAATTGTTAATGGTAATAAGAATATTACCATCATAAAAAAAAAAAACCATATTATGATGTCTTATGCTGAATCAATCTCCATGGGTTTTCGCGTTGGTAAATTCTGAGCTGACGTTTCCATGTCAAATTAGACTAGTTCCGTGGTCATTAAGTGACAGAATAACTCAACATAACGTTTAAACTTTGACGATCATAAGTGTTACTTATTAATCTAAATAAATACGTCATGATCTGGTTTGATTTTCGATTTGATTTGAGTTTGCATGGTAAATTTCTCACCTACTTTACTCGTTCGATTTAAACTTGAATAGTCTCTCAGCTATAACTTCAAATAAGTAGAGGGGAAATGCATGTATGACCAACGTTTTGCCAGGTATGGTTTAGGTATCGCGTAAAAAAGCCCCCGCTATTTACTTCCTTGTTAGAGAAACCCAGTAATGTCAACGCATTAGTAAAAGTGGAAAATAAAGAAGCATGCAGCATAAGTTCGCGCATATGGTGCCGGGACCGTAAATCACGAATAATCAACCTTAAAAAGTGTTTGATATCAACGGCCAGCCGGCCATATTACGACAACCATGACTAGATCATGGTTGTTGTAATATGGGCACAGCATAGCCGTAGTTAATTTAAACAACATTATTTCAATGAACAAAAAATTACAATCGCGTTGGATTTTATAATTCCTTCTCCTATGGTTATAGTTGTTTGATAGTTTTTATTATCGTTGATATCCAAAAATTCTTTTAAACTTTCGCGTTGCATGATATATATATAATATGTAACGGGTATTAACGCGATCATGCATAATGTTTACCTTTTTTATGCTTGACGTTTCGACCAGGTTACACCGGCCGTGGTCACAAGCTGACTGAGCGTTACATATTATATATATCCAAAAATTCGTCTGATCTTAATCTGTAACCACCGTTTATAAATAAGGCAAGGTATATACATATATTTAGGTATATATTTTGTTCTTATTATAAAAAAAATGCCAATTATACTACTTATTAACTTTCGCAAAGGAAGAAGAAGCAGATATTTTGCCCTTCAGTTGACAAGCAAATATGCTTCTTGACCAAAATCAGAAAACTGGTGATACCATCCCGATCAGGGATATCATTTTGTGGAAAACGACAACCAATCGGCTTGTTGGCAAAGGAAAAAGTTGGCAATGTATACTGTTATTAATGCCAATGTTTATGCATGAGTACCTTAATCTCTTGACTTGTCAGACCCCGGGACAGAAATCATGTTTTTCACTACGTCTGAATATTGCTATTGGAGGGTTATGAGCTTTCTGTTACCAAAATTTTACAACTCAAACTAAAAGTTATTTAATTAATTTAAATGGGCTTTTCCCATATTTATGAGTGTGCCGTATCGATGGCTCCAGAAAGCTGATCGCATACTCAAGTCCTCTGTGCTAAAATCGAATAAGTTACCTGTAATATAAGCATTCGAGTTATACATTCGTTTCTATCATAATTAAATACTTGGTTCTTATATTTCGTTGATCGATATGTATTTTTAAATTATATCTAGTAAGATATCTTCTTCTCCTTAGCCTTTATTATTCCCAAGTCACTTGGGGTCGGCTTTTCTAGTCTAACCGGGTTTGACTGGATATCAGTTTTTATACGGAGCGGCTGCCACCTGACCGCCGCAACCCGAAGGCTAATGATACCCTAAGGCTAGACCAGTGTCAGGATATTAGAGGGTACTGACTTTCCCAATAACGACTGCCATAGATGTTCATGGCAGCCGGGACCGACGGCTTAACGTGCTCGCCGAGGCACGGAGCAGGCGATAATCGTCAATCAATACGCACATAATTTCGAAAAGTCATATGACTTCCGAAAGTCGGAGGTGCGCGACGTGGGTTCGAACCCGAGACCCTCTGCATTGCAGTCTGTTGGTCTCCCCACTGAGCTATCGCTATAATATAAAAATATATTAAATTTTACCGAGTGCCGAGTACGGCATCTTCATTATTATACAGAAATCAAATAGGTTGAATATTAATAAGTGGATTTGGTAATATTCATCAATGCCAACAGCCAATTAACGCCAATTTATTAATAGATCATGGCAAAATTTATAATTATTAAAATAGATTTATTGTTTTGTGTTTATTATTTAGGCATTCAACGATTTTGGTTAATTGATACAATATATCAATAAGAATTCAATATTTAAAATAATTTAAATAGAGCCTAGAACGTTTTCTATTTATGTTATGTCTGGCTGCATTTTTGTGAATAATGCGGAAGGTGCAATAGTCGGGGTCACGGTCGGTCGCGGACATTGCTATTAATGTTTACGTTATGAACGTGTTTTTCTTATTTTATTATAAATTTCAAACATTGAAATAACTACACTGGAACATTGAGACAACTACCATCTTAGTCTCCCCGTGACCATGGCTGCTGGAAAGCAACCGAAACGTCGGGGAAAGTGTAAACCTAAATGTAAATAGTTTTAATAATTTAATAAGCTTAAAAATTAGTAAAGTTTAATAGTAGTAGTAGTGTAACAGTTTCTAAATTATTGCAAAAGTGACAAACAACGCGATAAAATCCATATATAGTAGTTTAATTTCAATTAATAACATTCGCGTAAACAGAAGACAATATTATATTTTATTTGTTTACTAGGTGTTGCCCGCGGCTCCGCTCGCATTAATGTAGATTTTGTCAATTAATATCTATCACTTGAGAACAGTACTTTTTTTCGGTACAAGGTAGGTATATCCTTTTCTTTGCCCCTAAAAACGTGTATTCGAAATTTCATAATGATCAGTCAAGTAATAGAGGCGTGAAAGCGAAATAAATAAACAAACTCTCATTCGCATTTTTAATATTAATTATGTCGTTACTATATATAAAGAAGAAGAAAAAGTAGGGTCATCATACCATCATTTCATAATACACCTTACATTTTAACTAGATTATTTTTATTTTGCCATTATCATTTAAGAGACTGACTTTGAATTACCGATGACGTGTTTAATGATAATCATGCATAGGATAAATAATTATATTGTCTATAGACAACTGCCTGAAATGGATATATATATTGTATATCCAGCATTAGGTATTAAGTCTGCCAAAAATTATTTGCGGAGCACATAAATAATTGTACCATGTTATATACGAACTCATCACACTCGGCACGACAGTGGAGAGAAAATTGTTAGTTGCATCCACGCAGCCGAAATTTTTTAGCCCATATAGCAGTTGTCTTTTAAATATAATAATAATAATACCATACCTGTATATAAACAGTCCCACTGCTGGGCCTGTGCTTGTTCCCAGCGTGAGAAGGGCTAGGTTAAGGTGGACTGTGCTGGGCTAGTGTGGGTGGCAGACTTCACATAGGAGAAAGAGAGAGAAATCTCAGACATGCAAGTTTACTCACGATGTTTTCCTTGACGTAGCGAGCGATCGAAAGGTCACAGTTACGTGCCTTGGTATCTTGAGACGTCTGTTTGACAGTCTGACGGTGTCACACACAATAAAAGGTCTTATATATTAATACGACGATATTCTGTGAAAACAGAGGTTATTAAATAATGCATTCGGTTCCTGCTTGCCTTGTACTTTGGCTGTTCATCGGAGCGTACTTCCGTTAGCCCTGTTCATTGAAGTTTCTTCATTATTTTGATAATTAATTGATTTCTTATTTCATAATGAGGTAATTTGGCTGATTTAACAAGTCAACAATTAGTAAGTATGAGTTTTAACCTGTCAATGCTCGACATGCCAGACTAATTTAACACCTTTTGTGCCTGGCTGCTGGTGTGCTGCTACGACTTAATAGATTAAATTAAATTGTATCATGGTTTTAATTATTTCAAAATATTTCTTTCTAAACAAATTTCTAATAGTACATTATCCGAAACTGACTTCGACCACCTCCTACATAATTTAACAAATTAGACTATACAAAACGCTTAAACGTGATGATGACCTGTATGAAAGATTGCCTATCATGTCGCACACTTGCTCACAGGTCAGTTACAAAACACTTTTAATTACATACTCCCTCATCTATGCCAACTGTCATAGTCTACCTTAACTGACGCCTCACTAATCGATGACGGTGGAATAGATATAGAGATGAATATTAACAGTTATTCGTTAACTGAGTAGTAGCCTACTGATTTCAGCATGACTGGGACCGGCTTTACTAAGACAGTATTACCCTCTCACTTGAACATTCGCCCATAGTCCAGCAACAAAATCAGCTTTCTGGCTGAAATTACTTATTACTTAATCTGTCTAGTCTTACCAGACATAATTAAAAATATATTGTGTCTGGGCACTTATGCCGCTGCTACTAAATTTAACCTGTTGTAACATTCTTATTTCAGAATGTGTGTGATATAGGAATGGTCTTATTTTTATATCGTACATTACAAGGCCAAATGCAGTTTGGTAGAGTTCTAAAATAGTGGCGTGATTGCAGCGTGTGGTACAAAGACCTTTGAACTACGTAATGTTTGGAAGGCAAAATGATTAGACTTATTATCTTTTCAGTATTCAGACAACGTACTATTTTGTTGATATAATTAGTAATTACGTCTATTGAAATAACAAAGACTTAATTGCCACTTTAATTCGTTTTATTTGTTTATCTTTGTTTATTTGTATTTTTGTATGTGTCAAGCATATTTTTCAACATTGATTTTTAAATTGATAGATTTTACCCGCGACTTCGCTAGCGTAAATGTAAGTAAGCTTAATATCTTTCCTCGGGTGAGCCCGACATAACCTTTTGCTCCTCATTTCCCACTGAGAGATATGCGCGTAAGGCCGTTTTCTGCGTTAAGCGGGTGCACGGAGCGGACGCCCGCCGCGGAGACCCGCGCCGTGCTCCGTCACGGAGTTGCGGGCGCCCGCGACGGATTCCCGCTTAACTCTAATCCCGACTCCCGCCAGCAGTAACGAAGCAGCGCTCACTGATTTCCTAGAAATAGCTTCGCTTGCGTGCTCCGTCGCGCGGACACGTTGTCTACGGGGCGCCCGCGCCGCGTGCGACGGGAGGCCCATGATAATAGAGAACAGCACGCCGCGCGGGCGCCCGCTTCGTGCACCCGTTTTACGCAGCGGACGGCCTTAAAGCATGCACCCATGTTATAAAAAAAGGTCAGGTTAATAACAGTACTTTTTCTGGATAAAAGTTACCCTAGGGATGTTTCTGATCCCCTTAAAATGTGTATGCAAAATTTTATGATTATCCGTCGAGTAGTTAAGACGTGGAAGCATAACGACCAAACAAACTCACATTCGCATTTATAATTTTAGTTAGAATTTAAATGCACCAATGACGTACTGATTTGAACGGTCACCTTTTTATTCTCGATGTGCCAAGTGGTGTTTTCCGGTCAGAACCCTAAACGAGGGAAAAGTATGGATGTACCATAAATACTTGTAATAGTATTTATTGTTTTAATGTTCGTTGTTGTTTGCGGTAATACGGTGATAGTATCAAGTAATATAGAAGACGTCATTCAGAAAGCTAATAAAAAGTAAAATCTTATTTTGAAAATCTATAGGACCATTTTCTGTATTATTTTTTATTACATTTTAAGTACAAAGCGACTATGAATTATTAAATCAAAACCTTTTCAGTTGCGCAGTGAAATATGTCCATTTTTTTAAATTGAATATGATCATAATCCGTAATTTTCTTGAAATTCCTATAGGTATATTAAGTAACTTGACAGTAATACGTAAATATAAAAGTAATTTTATATTTATTTTCTTTTTATAATTGGTTTGAATAAATCGGCTTACTGGAAAAATATTGCCCTTAAAATAAATTTCGTTCTAGGAGTAGCACTGTTACTCTTACTACGTTTCGCCCGTTAAGTAATAGTTCCAAAAACTCATGTACGTAAGAGTCTGGATGTTGGAGAAATTCATTTTTGAGTAGCTATCTAATCAGATTTGGAGAAAAGGAAATAGGTACCCATTAATCCAGAAAAATTTACTATACCCAAGGGATAAACATGACACCGATGCCACGGGCAAAATCTTGTGTTACATAAAATGATCTAATCATGTTTTTCTTAATATTAAAACACAACTGTTGTAATCGAACAGAGAAAAATAAATAAATGCGTTTTATTGTGTAAACGCGTAAATTATTAAAATATTCTGACGGTACAAGGTTGATGTTTAACAAGAAGGATGCCAATAGGTGCCTGTAGAACACGAGTGAGCGACCTACATGAGCTAAACTGTAATTGCAGTTATCAAGGACATTGCCGTATTACGCTCCTGCACTGTTTGCTGTAGACATGATGGCTTAGTGGTTTCAGTGGTCGCCTTGTCGCTAATAGTACGATGTTGTAAGTTGAATCTAATATGGGACAAAAAAAAATGTGATTCATAAATGGTTTTACCGAGTCTGGGTGTTTTTCTGTCCTGTGTGGGATTCGAACAATACTCAGCGCAATGGCAGTGGCGAGGGGACCAATTAAAGATTACTTATTTTTTACGTCGGCGTATGCTTTGAGGCATACCTCTCCGCTGGACGACGGAGAGATTATGTCGGGCTCACCGGGGGAAAGATATCCTGATAATACCAACTAAACCTACCACGGTGTTCCTCGACATAGCCATAGACGGGGCTGCGCGAATCGCTTTCACATGCAAACGCAACCCCGCTGAGGCTTCGGCCCGCCGTGTAATACGGCAAGCCACTACATAAAACACTTCCTCTAATGTCCCCTTGTGGGGAAACGAAGACACGACTCAGAGGAGCGCTTGGGAACACGCACGTCGCCTCTCGAATCTGGTTCTGATCGGGTGGCGAGTAGGATCACGAAGCACGAAGCCCACCACCCTCAGGTTCTCAGGGTGGCTGGAGGTCATTTCGCTGCCTCCGGCGCCCGGTTCTGTGGTTGGGGAGAGGGTTAAAGCGCACCCTTTTCCCGCTCCGCTGCCTTCTTGATGGAAATTGCTTCCTCACAGAAGGAGGCGATGGCGTTCCACGACATCTCGCTCCGGACCATGGACTGAACCACTGCCCGGAGCGAGAGAGTAACCAATCCGACTGCCGCGAGCAACTCACGGCGCTGCGATGCCCAGGCGGGGCAAGCCGTCAAAGTGTGCAGCGCCGTATCTACAACAACATCGCGGTAATCGCCGCAGTGATGACATCTGGGCGTCTCCTGTCGGCCTTTGCGACACTGGAACTGGCCAAAACAACCGTGGCCAGGACCAATTAAACCCCTATGCCATCCGTATAGTCAAAAGTCCCCCGCGGAATTATTTCTAGTGTGGTGTCCTTTTGTATAAAAGCAAAAGAAATATATGTATATGTTGTAACACAAAATATATTGTTACGCGCCTTGGGATTAAACTTGAGACCTCTGCATGGCAGTCCATAGTTAAAATAATAATTTCCGCATAGTCGATATACCCCCAAAATGACTATGACCTTTGACCTTTGACCTCTGACTTCAAGGTCACGTGGTACCATTTTTTCGAACTCTTAGATTTACGGTAGTTCATAGCCGTTTCTCACTTGTTTTAAAATAACTCCCGCACTAGAAATAATTCCTGTGTCGCGGGGACTTCACAAACATTTAAACAACGCACACAAAGAACTCTTAGACTCGGAACAATCATTTGCGTATCACACAAAGTATAGTTCAGTATGGTATTCGAACGAACAACAATCATCGTGGTGGCACTAAAACCATTATGCTGGCTATGCGCTATTTCGCCCGAGAATGAAACCCGAGACCTTATACACAGCACCAACATTGATTGCACGGATAATTTAAGTGGTCGCCTCGCCACTGCCACTGCGCAGTGTTGTGGGTTCGAATCCCACGCGGGACAAAATTTGGTGTGATTCACAAATTGTTGTTCCGAGTCTAGATGTTCTTTACGTCCGTTGTTTAAATGTTTTTTAAGTAATAAATCAGAAATAAATCCTGTGTTGTTTGTAACCCAACAAAAGATTTATTCCAGATTTTTATTTAAAAAAAAAATGGAGAATGAATCTACATTCACGACCACTGCTCTACCTAAATATTCAGCTTTTACTTCACTATATCACACACTTGTACACTATATCAGACACTGTTTAGTTTTTACCCTTAATTAATGTCATTGTTGAACCATTAGCATTTTAAGCGGTCTACTTTGTAAAACTTTTCGATAAAAGTAGAGCAATTTAACTTCTTGTGTTTTCTGTAAAACAGATTTGCATTTCAAATGAAGTCTATGTTCGGTAAGAACAGTCTTTTACACTATAAGGATTTATTTAACAAGTTTACAATGTTTGAGACACAGTTATCAGTTTAATGTCTTTATTTATCCTCGATGGCGTAGTGGTTGGTGTAACCGACTGCCACGGCTGAGGTCGCAGGTTCGATCCCGCACAAGTCAAACATTTGTATGCATGAACATGGATGTTTGTCTTGGTCTAGGTGTTTTTATGTATAATATGTATGTATTTACATAAAAAAAAGTTTATACCCATATGCCATAGTACAAGCTCTGCTTAGTTTGGGCTAGATGGTGTTGTGTATATGTGATAGAATATTATTATTATATTATATTATTATTTAACCTATTCAGTCGCAGCGGTACACCGGCGGCCAAACACAACAGATTTTTAATTATGCCTGGCGTTCTAATACTTAATGGATTACTATAAATATGCCTTTTGCAATTGAATTCGAGGTAAGCGTTAAGTATTACATTAGTACTTGATACATAATAACTAAGTAGGGAGCTGGTTACATTTCTTAGTTCGAAGGGTATAATGGAAACACTGTGTGGTTCTGTGTGTTAGTGACAGGCATAACTCACCACTGGACTGATTGACTTGTAACTTGGTGTGCAGATACTTTGGGGTGATACCTCGGTCCAGTTTGAATATGGGCCCTGTGGGTCACAAGACCCCCGACATATAGGGGTCATTTTTTATTCATTACTTTTACATTTAAGACGAAGAGGTTGAATCCTGGGTTTTTACACCCATCTCGTTTAGATTGGTTTAAATAGGAAATGACACGAGTTGAGGGTGAAATCTCTTGAAATTGTATCCGACATACAATAATAAGAAATATGAAGTCGCAACATCAACAACAGATTCTAATAGTTCCATAATTATATAATAATGAAAGGAAGTTAATAATTATTACATTAAATTTGTATTTAAGTCAAGTAAAGGTTTTCTTAACATTTTTTAAGACACCTCTTAATAAAAGTTCTAGTGCTAAATCCTGTTGTTTCTACGTCTTTTCTTTTTTACACAACCAAGATACTAAGCATACACAGCCCTGACGCCTGGCGGTAAGTGATAACCGTAGCTTATAATACTTTACAATACTAAAGGCAGTTGGTTGCCGTTATTAGGGGGAACCCAAAGATAGGACAAAAGGAAGAGAATAGTCGTAAGTAACCTTCTCTAACTTCAAAATCATCAAACTTATCAAACTCATCTAATCATCATCTCAAACCTCAAAATCATCAAAACCTAGGAAGAAAAGGAAATCTAGATCGAATATAATTTTTATTAACTATTTGGTTTTGTACCTTTACAAATGTGGGTCAATGCTCTGGGAAACATTTTTAATCTGTCAAGTCTTAGAATAGCAGACATCTTTAAAAATCTATTGATTCTGGCCACCAGTGTACCGCTGCATCTCAATAGGTCAAATAAACAATACTTAACCTAAAATCTTGGCGTAGAAATATTTACTGAAATTTACAGCTTGCCTACAATTTCAATAGAGCGGGTGAGTTTATAAATTATCACCAAAGACAAATAAATCATTCCAGACTACCGTCAGTTAAGCCTTCGTGTAAACCTCTTACACTTGGGTGCAAAATTGTTAACCCCACTTAAATATAAAAAGGTATATTAGCTGATGTTCCAAGAATTGCTCTCATAATGTGAAGTTATCAAAATATGTTTTCGATATTGAAATTAAACTACTATATACGGATTTTATCGCGTTGTTTATTTTACACTTTATTATATAATTTAGAAACTGTTACACTACTACTAGATATTATTAAACTTTATTAATGTAAATTATGTAATAAAGTGTAAAATAAACAACGCGATAAAATCCGTATATAGTAGTTTAATTTAAATGAATAACATTGGCGTAAACAGAAAACAATATTATGTTTTCAATATAATAGAATAGTCGACTCTCATATTTTTATTATTTAAACCTTATACTTACGTTACCCGAAATCTAAACTACAACTTTATACTGATGTTATCGCGTTTTTTATTGAATACTATTATTATGTAAGAGTTGTATTTTAATTTCAATGAATATCATTCGCGTAAACGTAAGTCAATTATCATTATTTAAAACAAAATATATATTTTTTAAATTAGGTTGTACGAATAATTGTCAATTAATATTTATCTCAAGTTGTATTATTCATAATGATTTCACTTCTTGCACTACACACTGATACACACATAATTTTATTATATTTCATATTTAATTTACATTAAGAAATAAGGCAATAAAATAAATATACAAATTAAGCATTGTTTAGGTAATATAAAACAAAATTTCAAGCAATATATACGGCAAATTATTGTCGGTGTAAACACTTAGCTGACACATAATAATAATAGGGCGGATGCAAAACATTATAATTTATACTTTGTAAAGCAAAATTACTGTCAAGTAGGTTAACATTTAATTACATACATAGATTCACGCCTGTTTCCCAGAGGGGTAAGCAGAGACTACGGATTTCCATTTGCTACGATCCTGACACACTTCTCTGGCTTCATTCACTTTCATCACATTCCTCATACACGCCCGTCGGTTCAAGGTGCTCTTAACCTGGCCTTTGTCCAGAACGCCTCCGATCTGATCAAGAAACGTTCGCCTAGGTCTTCCTCTTGCGACTGTTCCATTCACACAAGCCTTATAAACTTTCTTAGTCAGTCTTTCCTCGTTCATTCTTTCTACATGCCCAAACCAGCTTAACATACCCTTTTCTATTCTTGTCACTATATCCACTTTTAAAGTACAAAATTATTTAAGCGTGATAATGTTTTACTTTGTTCATAGTCAATTAACTTTTTTTTAATTTTCATATCCTTACATATGTATGTCGGAGCGTAAGAAAATAATCTTTGGAATGCAATTTATTTCTGTAGTTGGAGTTATAAAAAAGGCCATCTATTGATTTCTTTCGGAACGTCAAGCGTAAGTTTGGGTGAGGTCGCCATAGAGCCAATGTGTCAGTTGGAGTGACAATTATAACCGTCAGTGTCATATTGACGTTATATAAGCGCCGAAGACTCGTGCGCACATTCGAGTGACAAACTCGCTGCGTTACGGATCAAAGCAGAGATAATTACAGTCAACCTTTATTGTTTTATTTCTGATGTATTTGCCTTTCATTAGTATACGTACGAAGTATAATACCACGCCTATATTTTGTTGCTTTGTCATGTCACAAGCGAGTTGTCGTCCTACTCTCCGACATGTATATAGTCTTACGCCTGTATTCCTGACGCGCTATACGATTCTACTTCCTAATGTGCTGCTATTACTGTCTACTGGGCTTAGATCTCTAGATCTACTGAGAATATAATTGCAGTAAATTCCAATTTAACTTTACCCGATCTAGATATCGAACTTGAAATTATTATACATAAGTCGCATTTATTGTTACACCTACTTTCACTATTGTTCATTATGCAAGGCCTTGTGTCATGTGCTTTATGAAGCAATAAAATTATTAATAGTTTCTATTCACAACTTCTCTGCCACCGCTACATAACATTCTTAACATTGCTTAAAGCTTACTTTATACTCAATATATCTACTATATATCGCGCAATAGGGTGGTTGACTTACATTTTTTTATTATTGATGTCAAATAGTTACATTACCCAAACTCTAATTTGCAAAGGGTCTATTTTTAAATTTATTTGAACTTAATAACATACGAGCGTTTTAAATCTGGCAGTAGGGTAAATGTCAAATAACAGAAAAAGGATTAAACTATAACGTAACCACCCCTGACTTTCGGAAGTTATATGACTTTTCGAAATTATGTGCGTATTGATTGACAATTATCGCCTGCTCCGTGCCTCGGAGAGCACGTTAAGCCGTCGGTCCCGGCTGCCATGAACATCTATGGCAGTCGTTATTGGGAGAGTGTCGACACAAAAGATCCCACTGGGTCGAAGTGTCGCCGGTCTGCACTGACCGGCCTCCACATAAGATACATACATACATAACGTAACCACTATTTAAACGCTGCTATCCGAAGGAGATATCAAGGTATCATACCACAGCCCCACTTTTTCTTATATCCAAATTTACAATATTTATTAATTCGTTATTTCACAACCAATTTGAATACTATTTTTACAAAATGATTATTTTGATTGCTCTTTGCTCGTGTGTATAATAATATACAAAATCAAATATAGTCATTTGATTAGTAGTTACTCTATTACGCTATGTAAAAATATAAAACTGACCATCTAATTCTGCAATGCAGTGTACACAGTGAGGACACAGTGTTGACACCGAGTTAATCCCGCGGTTACCGCGCAATATATTTCTTTAGGCCAACTTTAATATTTGGGTTCTGCTCGCTGATCCCTCCACAAACTTCCAATTTAATAACTGTGTGTTTGCGGAAGGATTTTTGTTGCAAATCGCCCTTTTATTAGTACTATTGAATAGAGATATGCTGGCAAGATTTTCTGTTTTCTCGCAGTACGATTTTGGGTTTGAATAGCAAAATTTTCGTTCTTGTATGCGCATCCCAAGGATGTAATTAAGAAACGGGGCTCGGTCGAATATGTTCAAATGAAATTGTTGAAACTGGACTTGGATCTTTCTTGCTCAATGTGTATTTGCGTTGCCTTGTGGAGTCAGTAATACAAATTTATGTTTTGCAACTAGGAATGATTAGACAGGTTCAAACTTCGTCTTAAAAAATGTTATTGGGTTTTTACAGTAGGACTTAAAACATAGCTGAATGACTGAATGGTGACTGAATGTGGGTGCCTCCCTATGATAATTCAAACCGACTAGGATATTTAGGAAGTATTCGCCTTTGTCTTATACAAAAATGTATATAGAATCCTAACTAATATAATATAAATGCGCATGTGAGTTTGTAACGCTTTCACGCCTTGACCACTCGACCGATAATCATGAAATTTCGCATATACATTGTCAGGGGTACAGAAAAGGATATAGGGTACCTTTCTGCAAAAAAAGGACTGCTTTTGTTTTGTAATTTATTCACAAAATTTACATTAACGCGAGCGAAGGCACACGCAAATTGTAGTAAGTCATAATTTTCAATACCTGCTAATACTACAAGCAAGCCTTTACATGATAAGCAGCTATAGGTAGGTCTGAGATCCTACGTAAATATAAAAGAAACTCAATATCCGGTAAGATCGTTTAAGAAACTTGCAGGATATTGAATTTCTTATTGAAATGTAAAAGCGTATTGTTTTCCCATTGGTTTTATTCAACTGGTCCTTAGAACATCAGGTTCCTTTTCGCAAGAGTGTTGTTTTGTATTCATGATTGCCGCCAAGGAATCATAGAATTTTACATGTTGTCAGACACACACACCCTTACACATTTTTATATGTTGGACCTAACCTAACCTAAACTAATTCTGTCATTGGATTATGGACATTACAAAACTTAATTTACATTATCTGTAACATTACCTAAAATAAAAACAAACTACATTATACACTTTAAACTGTATACACTAGGTATGCTAGATAGATACTATATCTACTCTATTAATTAAGTGTAGGTATATCTACTATATTATTTTGTGTATTCCTTTACCAACATGTAAAATTACATAAGATATCACTTTTGCAAGTTGACTTTGCTGGATCGACCGAATAAGCAGCGTCTTCGATTCTCTATACTAACATTCAAACTTATAAATTATAATACTAAAATTATAATAAATTATGAAAAGGAAAGATTTTACGTTTATTTTTTAATTGATAAACTCGATATTACTAGACTGATTTCAATAATTCTTTCAACTTTAGAAAGCTACTTTATTCAAAAGTAAAATAAGCTACATAACATCACGCTATGACCCACGGGAGCTGAGAAATAATCGTAAACATGGGTGAAACCTCGAGAGACAACTAGTACTCAATAAATTGGTCCTGGCTACAGATACTGTTAGCAGCGACTGACGTCATAGTAGTCTAGCACTAAGGTCAAGATACACTAAGTTGACTCAAAAACTTTTAGCCATAGAGAACCTAAATTTCACAATTTAATGACCATAAAATTCATTCCTCTATGCCTTTACAACGTAAATTCAGGTTATACATACAAAGGTCAGTATTTGTTCTGTTTCTGTAACACTGTCACGTACGGACAAGCTATGTTCCCCAAATGTGTATCGATTTCCATACGCCGCGCTGTGAATTTTAAAAGGCGACCATACATTGTCTTGTATTCCGCTTTTTGCTGCTAATGTATTATGAAATTGCATGAGGATTATCGTCGTCTAGCCCATTTTTTGCAGGCCGATTGCTAAAATATGTAATGTCATGTTTCCCTGAGGATCTTAGGCATAGTTTTGTATTACGAAGATGTGTATGATCTTGATCTATGAATAAGTGTTATAATTTATTATAGAAGCTACTAATTTGTGGTAATTGCTCATTTTATAACTACTCAGAGTAGTAGAGCCTCGCTGATATCAGCATGAATGGGCCGGCTCGACCAGGAAAGGACTACCCTCTCATAGAATATCGACGTGAAATAGCAGTATTCCTACTGTTGAGTTTCGTTTGGTGAGTGAGAGTACCGGAGGCCCAAACATCCTCTTTCCCCCTTCCCGTTCCTTCTCCTTCCCACTTCCTTTTCTAAAAGGTCGGCAACGCGTAAGTGATGCCTCTGGTGTTGCATGCGTCCATAGGCTACGGTGACCACTTTCCATCAGGTGGGCATCACTTTCCATATGCTTGTTTGCCACCTTAATAGTATAAAAAAAAACTATAATTTAAAAGCAGCAATGGCCTAGTAGGTGACCGTTGGACTGCCAAGCAGTGGTCTCGAGTTCGATCCCAAAGCACGTATCTCTTTTTGTTCGAAGTTATGTGCCTATAAAGTAGTTAATTATCGCTGACTTTAATAGCGAGGGCAAATAATATATCGTGAGGAAACATACATGTCTGAAAGTTACAAGTATACTTTTCTGTAGAACTTTATATATAAATAGATAAAGACGAAAATATGAAAAAAAGAGAAAAAAAGGGTAGCAGCAATAGCTCAGTGGGGAGACCAACAGACTGTAATGCAGAGGATCTCGGGTTCGAACCCACGTCGCGCACCTCTGACTTTCGGAAGTTATATGACTTTCCGAAATTATGTACGTATTGATTGACAATTATCGCCTGCTCCGTGCCTCGGAGAGCACGTTAAGTCGTTGGTCCCGGCTGCCATGAACATCTATGGCAGTCGTTATTGGGAAAGTTAGTAACCTCTAATATCCGGACACTGGTTAGACCTGTGTCCGGATATTAGAGGGTACTGACCCGAAGGCTAACGATACCTATCGTTAGCCTTCGGGTTGCGGAGGTCAGGTGACAGCCGCTCCGTGTAAAAACTAATATCCAGTCAAATACGGTTAGACCAGAAAAGCCGACCCCAAGTGACTTGGGAATAATAAAGGCTAAGAGAGAAAGTGGTACCTACCAAACCACACTACACCACCACTAAGGAGAAGAAGAAGGTAAAGACAAAAGGACAAAACAGTTCAGTACCATTTTCTCCCTTATTTGGCAACTGAATTTCTACATTTCATTTGTCGAGTAGCTATTGACAAGCTATAGTGTTATCAATTAAAACGTTTTGAGAACAGTGCGGTTTTTATATAGATAAGTCAATTTATAACAGTTTCCATTAAATTTTCAGTATTGATTATGGTCGATATATCTGTATAGTGTATAGTCTGTATAGTGGTCAAACCACTAGACGAGTATATAGTATATAGTAGATTCACGCCTGGTTCCCAGAAGTGTAGGCAAAGACTACGGATTTCCATTTGCTACGATCCTGACACACTTCTCTGGCTTCATTCACTTTCATCACATTCCTCATACACGCCCGTCGGTTCAAGGTGCTCTTAACCTGGCCTTTGTCCAGAACGCCTCCGATCTGATCAAGAAACGTTCGCCTAGGTCTTCCTCTTGCGACTGTTCCATTCACACTAGCCTTATAAACTTTCTTAGTCAGTCTTTCCTGGTCCATTCTTTCTACATGCCCAAACCAGCTTAACCAAAAGCCAAAGGGTATCCTTTTCTATTCTTGTCACTATATCAACTTTCATGCCGCATCTCTCTCTAATCACACTATTCCTTATTCTATCTTTCAGAGTCCCACCACATATGTTTCTCAGCGCTCTCATTTCTACAGCATTTATTCTGCTCTCATGCTTCTTTTGCCATACCCAACTTTCACTTCCATACATAAGTGTGGGCACTAATAGTCCTCTATGAACAGCCAAACGTGCCTTTTCAAAAACATTTCGACTGTTCATAAAAGCGCGTAGAGCTCCATTCACTTTGTTTCCAGCAATCGTTCTCCTTTCAATAGACGAATAATAGTTATAATTCTACAAGTACACAGGTAGTGAGCTATCATCGGCTGATTAAAATTGCTGAATACATAGGTTGGTCGGTAATATTAAGTATTGAATCGTATTCCGTTGGGTTCCAACGGTAGATGAGGCCTAGTTATTCTGCGCCATTAACTTCTGTAAAACCATAGTTTCAGGAAGCTCACAGTAAGCAAAAGTTATTTTAAGAAACCATTATTAATATTTACAGTGCAAATGTCTTGCGTCTTAACAGAGAGAAATAACACATTGAATAAACACTGATATCGTGATATTAGTACATGACAGGATTCCTATCATTTAAACATTAACGTGGAAAGAGTACGAAAGTTGCTTTCAAGGTAATTTAAGAAACACGTACAACAATAACTCAATATTATCTTGCAAGGACTAAGCCGTTCTGACAAGTACATATAATCCCATGGACGTCCAACGGAGAAACAGCGGGACTTCATGATCGTCGAGGACATCGGTTTATTGTCACCATATATCAGACGTCAGAAACCCACGAGTGGCTTGAATAAAGAATCACAGCGTATCAATCACAATAAAATCAAGAAAATTTCGTTTTTGTACTCCAACTTTGTTTAAGTAAACTTACCGTAAGACCATGACTCGTAGTGCTAGTTGGACAAAAGAACATTAAATGTCGATTAACGAGCTACGGAACGAGTTATGTTTATATAGTTTCTTAGAAAAGTTTTCATGCTTTGGATAAGTATTTCTAAAAATCAATAAAGATCTTTGCAATGTCAGTGATATACGATAAAATACACAATGCAATTAAAAAAATATATATTTATCTTAAGTAATTTTACTTATAGTGCAATTAAAAGCTTTGTACTAGAAGTGAAAACAATTCCGTCATAAACAAAGACTTGCCACACAATGTTGTTTACTAAACAATAATTTTCTCTTCCATTGATTTACGCGAACCGAGTTAAGCATCCATTAAAATACGGCTAAATATCAAAACGCAATGTTATAGCACAGATAAACGATCGGCCACGACAACATAAACACTTCCACAGACTTAACGTACAATTTAGAAATATGCAAATCGGCTGCAAATCCCCCAGCGCAAAGAGCACAATACGCAGATATGACAAATATAGTTACGGTGACAGAGTTTTATACCTAACACTGAATATTTTATAAATTAATGTCGAGGCAAATCGTATTATAATAAATTAGGTTATGCTCGCGACGTCGTCTACGTGGATTATAGTTCGCCTGCAACGTAATTTACTCACATCACACTATGTATATAACGGAATTAGATGAAACGTGGCTTAGATTTGAAGTTGAACCCAAGTCATGAATAAAAATGATAATCCCTTATTAACAGAACTATTTTCTGGATCAAAGGTAGCTTATGTCCATTTTTGTAGCCCTGACAACTTGTATGCAAAATTTCATGATTAGCGATCTAGTTAGTTAAGGCGTGAAATCCTTACAAGCAAATATAAATTGTTGTTCACTCCTTCGTCGGCCTCGATAGTGTAGTGGTTAGTGTAACCGACTGCCACGCCCGAGGTCGCAGGTTCGATTACCGCACAAGTCAAACATTTATGTGCATGAACATGGATGTTTGTCTTGGTCTGGGTGTTTCTATGTATAATATGTATGTATTTACAAAAAAAAGTATATATGTATGTTTATCCATTGTCTTGAACCCATAGTACAAGCTCTGCTTAGTTTGGGCTAGATGGTGTTGTGTGTATGTGGTAGAATAATATTATTATTATTATTCGTATAGGGAGAGATTCCAACTAAAACGGAATCATAAAAATACATTATTTTCTTAATTCCCTCTTTGAATAAGACATCTCTTGTTAAAACGACAGCATAAAGTTGGCATCGCATGTAACTACACGGCTCGGAGGTCATTTGAACCTCCTGTTATCAAACCAAGTTTTGTCAGTAATAGAGATTTGGCGGTATCCCCCTTGCTATGATTGTTGTATACTCACGGGCATTAGCCACAAAATTTTTGATTAACTCGATGTCCATTTCTTGAAAATAAAAATCTCATTTGTAGCTATGATATAATACTGACTGACTTATTCCTCCAGAATATGGGACTGCACCCAAAATGGCATATAACGCAGATGTGAATCACACACATATTTCGTCAACTAGTGTTAAAGGCCCACAGGCGGCGAGCTCAACAGAAAATCCAAATAATATTTTGTTCGAACCCGGGAAGCGAGCCCGAGATACAATGCATAGTAGTACCATTCACTACCGCTGCGCAACCACGGTAATCAGTCACTTTAACAATTATTACATACTTCCGTTTGTAAATCTTATCAAATGTATCATATATTTCAATACTTGCAATGTTTGTTACACTAGATTTTACCCGGGGGTTCGCTCGTGTCAATCTAGATTTTGCCAAAAAGAACTGCATGAAAGGTACGCTTTTTCCTATTCTGTACCCCTGAGAACTTGTGTGCGAAATTTCATTATGATCGATCTAATAGCTTAGGCGTAAAAAAAAAATGTCATCCGTGAGCTACCCGTCAATTAGGCTTTAAACTATTATCAACCCAAGTACCACATCTATGCGTATTTACAAGTATATTATGTATTCTATGCCCCCTGTTGAGGGTTTTAATTAATATTTCTGTACAAGTATCTGTATTGTGTGAATTAATTCGTACTATGGAACCCATGGTAAAATATGAAAATCTTACCTGATTTATATGAAAATATAATGGTTTTTAGGCAATGTTGCTAGCAAAAGTTCAGACAGTTGTGTAAAAGTAATTGAACTTTTTTTCCTAATATTGCCTAGTTGGAAACAGTAAGACTGCCACGCAAAGGTCTCGAATTCCACCCAAGGCGCGTATCTCTGACATTTAGAAGTTATTTGTGTATTAATTATCGCTTGCTTTAACGATGGAGAAAAATTTCGTGAGGAAACTTGCATGTCTAAAAGTTCTTCATAATGTTCTCGAAGACATGTGAAGTCTGCTAACCCGCATTGGGCCAGCTTGGTGGGCTATGGCCTAACACTTCTCACACTGAGAAGAGGTCCATGCCCAGCAATGGGACAGTTTAATACAGGATTGATATTATTACATATTAGTCTAATAAAGATTCAACCATACAAATATTATCTGAAGATTTTGGAAGATCTCTTAAGATGTTTGCTTACTTCATATACGATACATGAATGTAGCAAAACATCAAACTGAATTATATTACCTTAGGCTATTAAAAAAGATGTATATGCAGCTTTCAAATAGCTAGTGGCTATGCAATCTGTAATCGTAACGACGACGATAAGAATTACGTAATTGTACCTCTTTCGGGCAAAATTGATGGCGTATAAAAGCGTCGGCGTTTATCTTCTTTTAAATATAAAAGAGTGAAGTTTATCACATTCCATAACGACCCATGATGAGTGTCCGACAAACTAAGCGATATTTACTATAAAATATTCATGAAAACATAAACTTGAAGTGAACACCATTGCAAATATCTCCTAATGACAAGCCGAAGAACCGTCCTTACTATAAGTGCATTCTTTAGAAACCACAAGCAAATAATTTTACTTCTGCATTTTATTTCAAACGCTATAAGGTTGAATATTGCATAACGATAGATGTTGCAAGAGCAAAACATTTGGCACCTATTGACAAGCCTTATTTGCGGTTATGAAAATGTTGGTAATGAGAAATTGAACTTTAATAAAATTAAAATAAAGGTTCTTTAATAATGATTCTACGGTATTAGATATATCAACAATGTTGTTAAAAGCTTATGAATAGGCAATAAGTTGTCTTCAGGCGCCTACCTCTGTGCACTGGTTAATGACAGTTGTATAGGCAAGTTATGCAGATTAATACCAATTTCGCGGTACAGTTAAGGAGTTATAAATATATCTTGTAGTAGTCTGTTTTACTATGTAATGTCATAGTGATTTGATTGTAAGAAAATTAATGAACTTATTTTGCATAGCAGACACTTTATTGATGACGATAAGTATATCTGTAACGGTAAGCTGTTATATTAGAATTCAATTACTAAATTTGCATTATGCAATCAAATGTTGTTATTTATGTCGATCTTATTAGGCTTACAAAATATCTGGCAGCCTTAAATTATGCTGGTGAAAATACGAAGGATTTCGTAAACTTACTAAACAAATATTTAACAATTAGTTGCTAACATTCTCTTTATTGCCTCTGGTGACAAATAAATCAGAAGCTCAGTTGATAACCAACGCAGCTAATTATCAATTATAGTCTCGTTCCCTTTGCATCGCAGAAGTTATACCAAATAAATATATTATATAAAAAAGAACTTCTGGAAAGAAACAGATACGGTTATTCTGCTTGACAGCTAAAATAGGGAAACTGGTTATACAAATTATCGAGGCTAAAATATTAAAATAAATGGCTAAGAGCTGTTAAAAATTGATTCTTTAGACTTGACTTTCTTGTACTTATATCACATACTAGCTGTGCCTGCGGTTTCTTCAACTCGCATTTGTGGTTACTGTGCCGTCCCCGTAGGTCGTAGCGTGATGTTATATAACCTATAGCCTTCCTCGATAAATAGGCTTTTCAACACTAAAAGAATTAGCAGTAGCCAATGGATAAGGCATTGGACTTGCGATCGAGAGGTCGCGGGTTCGAATCCCACCCATTGCACTACCGACGTGAATCCACTCCTAACACAAGCATTCTAACTAAGCTGGAAGGGTTAACAAGAATACTAGAAATATAAAAGCCAAATTGCTAAAAATTTTGTAAAAAAAAAAACAATTTGAACCAGTAGTTCCTGATAATAGAACCAAACAAACAAACTCTTCTGCTTTATAATATTAGTAAAGATTGTTCATGCATAAAAGTTATTTGTTTATGTAACATATATTTATTAATTAATCTATATATTAATACGTGAAGCAAAAACTTTGTACACCTTTTCACGAAAATTACGCGATTATGAAAGGCACAGTTAAAGTATATATGAAGAAGAAGGCGCGAATCCTAATATGTATATAAGACTAGATGACCCCGTGTACTTCGTATCACCTATTCTAACGATTTTTCTATATTTTCTCACCGTTTAAACCTTTCCTGGACTACGACAAACATATCAAAACAAAAATCTGCTAAATCAGCCCAGCCGTTCTCGAGTTTTAGCGAGACAAACGAACAGCAATTGATTTTTATATATATAGAAGAAGAAGATTATCTTATTTAAGGTAACCGACGTTGGTCAATAAACTCAATTGCGTTTCTGTAAATAAAGTTTATAAACTAAGTAGGTACCTACATGTTTTACAAAATATTATTTTATCTGTAAATAAAGAAACAAGATTCAAAGCTTATAATTTCACGAATATCGTCTTCTTTAAGTATTTTATCTAACACAATTATCACAATAACATGCACAACATGACACTGTCAACTCTCTTCACGTCAGTCGTAAAATAAGGTCAAATCAATGAAATTATAGATACTCATTTTATTACATTTGTATAAAATATGCATTAGAAATACATTAAATTAATGAAAAAGCGCTACACGCACACAACCATGCATTTGACACACGCAGTAGTACTTTTCTTCGTAGCTATGGTTACATATATCAATATAATAATTTGTTTGACACAGATAGGTAAATTAACCTACATAGATCGAAATCTAAATAAAATGTGATTATAAGAGTATAGTTTTAGACAATTAAACTTTAATAACTATCAAACTTAAAATATAAATCAATTATGGTCGAATTTCGATCACTAGGTGACGCCTAGTATAGATTTAAAAGTGGACTCGGAAGCGCATGGGCGATCTCACCTTTCGATTGGAATTCGCATTAAGACATCCTTTAACTTCACACCAATGACGTACTAACTCAGAGGCACAACCAAGAATTAAATCAGTTAGTCATCTTCAAAAGAAACAATATTATGTATAACCTACAATTTTTATTTATTATGTAGAAAACGTGACACACAATCGTTCTGACTCATGTAGGAACGACGTCCAAATAACGATTCGACAAAGAAAGTCGTAACATCATAAATAAGGACAGCGGGAGCATAGATCGGAAATCTGCAGCCGGTACATTTGTCGATACAGACCATTGCTTACAAACGTCCGCCGCGTCGATCGTCTCAATTCGCTTTGTTACTAAACTAGCATTTGACTTCCTGAAGTATAGTTCGTTTTATTCGGTTGCTTTATGATCCTTTGTGCTTGCGTCTGTTAATGCCAATTTATTTATTTTATTCTTCAAAGTCTGGAAGTGGCGTTCTATATAATATTACAAGGCATACGTTATTTCGGATGGAGAAACATTAATTCTATATGAAGACATACCTACATAAAAATTGTCATTCTGTGGAATTGATTCATATTGGAATGCCATCCATATATTTTAGAAGATTTTCTTTAAGGCTCGAATTAGAACTAAATTATCATTGTCTTCTAAAAATATTCACATTCACATGATAAAATAATGTAATTATTACTTGAAGAGTAAAAGAATAACGCCCAGAAGGACATAATTAGTAAATCAAACATTTCCTTAATTGTATCGTAATGTAATCTATGGGTGCTTTATTCTTAAATATATAAAATATTATAATAAGTATTAACTGAGATAACAGTTACACAAGTATACGAATAGCGTAAATGGTACTAAGTTATTGGAGATAAAACTCACATTTAACTTGGACCTCAATGGCGTAGTGGTTAGTGTAACCGACCGCCATGCCTGAGGTTGCGGGTTCGATTCCCGCTCAAGTCAAACATTTATGTGCATGAACATGAATATTTCTCTTGGTCTGGGTGTTTCTATGTATAATATGTAAGCATTTACAAAAAAAAAGTATATATGTATGTTTATCCATTGGCTAGTACCCATAGTACAAGCTCTGCTTAGTTTAGGCTAGATAGTGTTGTGTGTATGTGGTAGAATATTATTATTATTATTTAACCCTTGGTTAATACTCAAAATAATTTTTACATGATCTCTAATCAAAGGTCAATCTGACCCTCTCTTAAAAATATTGATATTATGTTTGAATGGATATATGGAAAAAAAACCACAGATTATGAAAAAATATGTATTTAGTTACTTAATGTAGTACAACTAATTCTTCTCTGAACAATTTGGGTAAACAATTATTAAACATGTGTTGCAAATCGGAATTTTACAATGATAACAAGTGCTATTTGTAAAGCGATCTTTTTTATGGGGGCAAATGTTGCAAAACTTTCTTTTAGATGCCACATAAGAGACAACTGGGACTGATCTTTCAGGTATCGGCTGTTTGAACATATTTTACGCCAAATAAATTGTTTTCATATAAAATCAATAGTATTTACTTACAGAGGTCGTTGCTATTCAAGGGTCAACGTGACCCTGTCACTGTTATAATGAAGCAAAATATGCACCGAGCATCTGGACTCACCTACCACGTGCAAGCGCGGGCGCAATACCGAGGATACACGAACGGGGGAACAGGGTTGTCTAAGAGTTATTGTACGAAAATGTTATATATAAATTTCACAGGGTCTTATTGACCCATGAGTATTAACCAAGGATTAAGAAATACAGTTAACTAAAAATAGAGACGCAGGTAACAACATTTGTGTTCATATACGAGTAAAAAATAATGTTCGCTTGGTATGAAGGTTATATAGATAAAATGATATTACACTATCGTGTACAAGATTATTTATGCATTCATCAAATTAGGAATTGTTTACAACTGTTTTCTAGATATAGGCACTGCGGCTATAAATAAAATTTCTAAAAAGTATTGTTTATAACAATGCATAAGAATGTTAGCTTACCTAATAACATTGCTATCTAAAATAATAATAATATCAGCCCTGTATTAAACTGTCCCACTATTGAGCACGGGCCTCTTCTCAATGTAAGAAGGGTTAGGCCATAGTCCACCACGCTGGCCCAGTGCGGGTTGGCAGACTTCACCATATCTTCGAGAACATTATTGTGAACTCTTAGACATGCATGTTTCTTAACGATGTTTGCCTTTACCGTTAAAGCAAGCGATAATTAATTATTTAATACGCACATAACTTCGAAAAGTCAGAGATGCGCGCCTTACGATCGAACTCGAGACCTCTGCGTGGCAGTCCAACGGTTTCCCACTAGGTTATCGCTGCTATCTATACTAATATTATAAACAGGAAAGATTTGATTCTGTTTGTTTTGCGTTTTTTTTTAAAGATATAGTCAATTAGGGTTTCAAATTGCTAGTATTCTTGTTGGCCCTCCCAGCTTTGCTAGAACGCTTGTGTTAGAAGTGGGTTCACGTCGGTAGTGCAATAGATGGGATTCAAACACGCGACCTCTCGAGTCCAAATATCCAATTCATTCATTCAAACATCCGAAAGCGCCTTTAGCTCAATGAACTAACAACGCTTTCGGTAATATTTACGTTATGCTACACATTGGTAGAACGCAAACGAAATAGGCACCTCAAAGGCGTAGCAAGATCTGTATCACATCTAGATTCTGACAAGGCAATTTTCAGTTAGGCTTCTTTGTCTTCAAAGCTGATTTTGGCAGTGGCTGTCCCATACAGGATATCGGACTATTGCCGTTTGTGTATTAGAATTTTAGATAAGATAAATCAGTGTTTATAACGTTTCTATCCAAAAAGCATTTACTCAGTCCTTTGTCAAGCACCTAAGTACTTGACAAAGGATTGAGTAACTAATTTTATGAGCAGCGATAACTCAGTGGGGAGACCAACAGACTGCAATGCAGAGGGTCTCGGGTTCGAACCCACGTCGCGCACCTCTTACCTTCGGAAGTTATATGACTTTTTGAAATTATGTGCGTATTGATTGACAATTATCACCTGCTCCGTGCCTCGGAGAGCACGTTAAGCCGTCGGTCCCAGCTGCCATGAACATCTATGGCAGTCGTTATTGGGAGAGTGTCGACACAAAAGATCCCACTGGATCGAAGTGTCGCCGGTCTGCACTGACTGGCCTCCACATAAGATACATACCTAAGTACTTTTCAAGAGATTGGATACGTTCTTTTTTTATGACTTAACAGATCAAAATTAAACTACTTTATACGATTCTTATCGCGTTGTTTATTTAACACCTTATTACATAATTTTGAAACTGTTAAACTACTACTATTGAACTTTTACTACTGTTTTTCTTAGCAGATAGTACAATACCGAAGATGTCATCCTAACAACCTTTAATTTTATTCTAGCCTAATTAAGATTTAGGCTTCTTAAGCAGACATTGTTGTGGCAACAAGAGTTCAGTATATTTTGTGTCTTGTGCTGGTACAACATCTCTTTTTAGAGGGTACAGTAATGCACTTAACATTGAAAACGACCGAAAGCAATATTACCATAATGAAAACCATTTTTCCGTACAAAATATGTTTGAAAAGTTTTTTTTTATATTTGCTCTTATTTTGACCACTCTGCGCCTGATGGTAAGCGATCATGTTGTCCAAATGGCATCCTTATAGCAGCTGAGGCCATGTTGAGGTTTCTACTTTGACGGCCTGAGAAGGTGCTTTTTCACGCCCTGCTAAAATGAGCCTTTATAATCGATAGTTAAACGTGTACACAAACTTGCACTATATGCAATAACTGAAGTATGTATTTTATCAATAGCTTATATTTAATCAGTTTTACGGCATAGTAAAGCCATTTATTCAATAAAATATGTATGTATTAAAATATAAGATTTGTTATCACACTGTCATAATAAATGGGCAAATTGGTGAAGTTGTTTGGAAATTTAGACGTTTGTTACTCAATTACGCATATACTGTTGAACGGATTTGGATTTAACTTCGCAAACCGAGAGACAACGTCCTGAATTAATTTATATCTATACAAATATATAAAATTGAAGTGTCTGTTTGTAATGTCAAAATAACAGCTTTTTCTAAACGTGTATGAAAGTATATAAGGTACTTATATCAAAAAACAATTTAAATTTTTTCGTCTATCTGTCTTTTTGTTCCCGCTTATCTCTGAAACGGCTGGACCGATTTTGACGGGACTTTTACTCGCAGATAGCTGATGCTATAAGGAGATAGGCTACTTTTACTTTTTTTTGTTAATATCCACGCGGGCGAAGTCGCGTGTAACAGTTAGTTAATAAATATAAAACATTGTTATGTTAGTATGCGTGGCGTAGAATTCAAAGCCGTGGGCAGAAGCAAAGCTAATAAGGACAAAACTTAATATCTAGAACATAGAAACCTTGATGTGTAAATTATTTTAAAATGTAATTAATGTCTTGCTTTTAGAAACAAGGATGCGATAAACTGGAATCGACTAATGGAAACTAATACTATAAAGCTGAAGAGTTAGTTTGTTTCTTTGGTTGAATGCGCTAATCTCAGGAACTACTACTGGTTCGAATTGAAAAAATATTTTAGTGTTGGATAGCCCATTTATCGAAGAAAGCTATAGGCTATATAACATTACGTAACGACCAATAGGAGCGGAGCATCAGTGTAAAATGTTGCAAATATGGGGTAAATTATCTTACGTGAAGCAGACGAAGTTGCGCGGGTCAGCTAGTTAATCTTATAATTGAGATCGATTCACTTAAAACCAATGTTAATTGACAAACATTACGCCTTTTTACCTCATGTAAGCGGTTTTAGGAGAATTTTTGGTGATGATTACTTTTTAATATGATAATTATGATTTGGAGTTCGCTATCTATTGATATGATCGTAGTTTTATGATTTTATTCTCACCTTTTATTCCTAGAAGGTGGATGTAAGGAAGTATGTAAGGTAGGAAATTCGTAGTCTGGACATGGCGATCTAGGCAAAGTCTTAAAATGACGGAAACATGACTGCATGAATACCGTAGTGGCTTTAGCGGTCGTCTCGTCATTGGCACTGCGTCGTGTGTTGTGGGTTTACAAACAATTTTTGTTATCCACAAAACGTCTGAATGTTCTTTGTGTCCGTTATTTGAATGTTTATAAAACGACACAGAATTTATTCCTAGTGTTTGAGATGGCTTTTTATAAATCCTTACTAATATTATAAGTGCGAAAGTGAGTATGATATTTGTTACATTTTCATACCATTTAATTTTCATATTATAAATTCGACAGCTCATCTTGAAATTTTGTATTTTTTTTAATATGTGATAGTAGGCAAATGACCAGACGGATCGCCTGATGGTAAGCGATTACCGCTGCTCATGGACACCCGCAACACCAGAGGAGTTACAAATGCTGCCGGCCTTTTAAAAAGGAGTAAGCTCTTTTGTTGTTGTATACACGTTGTTGGGGTTACAGAATAGGACATAGGGTACCTTTCATCCAGAAAAAATAACAACCTAATCTATATTTACGGGAGCAAAGCCGCAGACAAAATCTAGTAATAAATAAAAAAAGGTGTGTTTCTGTGTATGAATGCTTATAACAATACTATTCCTAGGAATTGTAGGAGTGAAGTAGACAGGGCAAAGTCTAAAGTTTACCCTGTCTAGTTCACTATGCAATATAAGTTTATCAATCAGTTAAAGATTTTCTTACGCCAAGTCTGTTTGCCCTTAGAAAACTGCAGTTGAATAACTTTCTGCTCTATTGTTGCATGAAACAAGTTCTTTCTTCAGAGCCTTTTTGTTAAGCGCCATGACGTCTGCCAGCTTATCGTTATCGCCTGTATGCAGCTGCCTTCATTATCCAGGTTGGTCATTTGATATCTAGTAAAACGACTGTTTTATTTGAGTGCCTCGAGAGCGCATCGGTTGAGAATTCGACTGCTATGAATGAGGTCTTGCATTCGAGTCTAGGCTCGCTACAAAATCATTATGGGTATTTCAAGTTGGATGAGTTTTGTGTATGAGTGGGTCATAAACCTTAAAATTCTTAGAAGCAGAAAGTTTGAAACTGTTTCAAGTGTACGGCTATAGGTTTGAACCTTACAACCAAAATAATGTCTTTGCTTACAACCATAACTGGCGCAAATAGGTGTAATACCTCTAAATGAAACTTTAAAGATAATTATAGTTGACGTGACGAGAGTGACGCTATGTATATATGTATATACCAAGTAATATGGATAATCCAGAATAAAGAAATGCTAAAAATCGTATAATAAAGAAAGTCGTGTACAAATTTAAAATGCAATCACATTGTAAATTTTGTTGATAAATAATTTAATTCCCAAAACTGGAACATCAAATACAAATCTTATTGTAGCAACTCACAATTCAGACAGTTTTAATATCGGTGGTTATTAAAAGCTGTGAAGGTACTTTAATTTTGCCATCTCCCTTAATTTATTGCTGCGCACACCTTACAATACTGCTAAGCTCTAAGCTTCCGACGACACAAAAGATTTATGAGTTATATTAATTGGAAAATTTGAGAGATTTCGTTTTGAGTTTATAGATTGTTGATGAAATTTGGAATATCAAATAATGAAATAAATAATAAAAGATACAAGGCTGGTTAAGATTAGAATCAACAATATTACTTTTCATTGTTTAAAAGAGATAAATCGTTACTAATATTATTATTATAACTTTAGATTAACAAGCAAGGTTTCCCAAATAACAAACAGGTCAATACTAGTAGCATTTTCTGTATAACCTAATATATATGTACAACGACGACAATAACCAAACATGCAACCACAACAATAATGATATTAATATTAAGTAATGTTATGACGATATACAATTAATGAACTGCCCCTCTATTGGGCACCGGCCTCATCTCAGTGTGAAAATGGCTAAGCCATAATCTAACACGCTGCTTCAGTGCGGATAGGCAGACTTCACATATCTATAAGAACATTATAGAAAATTCCCACACCAACAGGTTTTCCGTCACCGTTCCAGCGCGATAAATAATTATTTAATACGCATAGTTCTTTACAAAGTCAGAAATGCATATCTTCGGATCAAAGTCGAGACTACTGCGTGGCAATCCAATGACCTTCCATTAAGCCATCGCTGTGAAATAAACATATTAAATCAATATATTTAGATTACAAGCAACAATACCAACAAAGATCCTCCAAATTAAAAGCCAAAAGTTAGACACATCAATTTTAATTAAACTGGTACATTTTATCAGTTTAATAAAGGAAAGATTAAACACAGGAACAAGTATACCAAACTCGTCGAACTTCAATTACGCAATTACGATAGCTGCATTTAACTAAGGCTTCTGTCACATATATACGACAGGGAAGCCGACAAATTAATATGCTAGCTGTAATTGATGACAATTAGTGAGGCGATGCGGAACGGTACGGCGTTGATTGTACCATGAATGCGTGATTTCCACTATATGGAATTATATAGTGTGTGTTTAAGTATAAGGTTTGGAATGGAGGTATATTAGAAATTACCGTGTTCTAATTAGTATTATTAATGAGAGGAATTTACGCTATTATATAAAATGTTATGGTTGAAAGTTGTTTAGTGGATACTAATCAGCAGAATTTAGGTTTGATGATGAAATAGAAATCTGGGACGTCCATAAATAGCTGTTTCAGTATGATTTGCCTACGTTTGGTACTATGGTTGAACCGCGTATAAAGGGGAAGACGATAGTGCTTAGACAGGCTTGCTTAGTGAAGAAGCCAAAGAAAACTTAGGTTATGTAATTCAGCTTTCTGCAAAATGTATCTGCATACTTTTTGTGTGTTCATTACCGCTAACATAGGGTATTGGTACTGATGTATGTTATAATATAATTATGTATTCTTCGCCAATCTTCTCTCTAAACCTTTATTATTCCCAAGTCACTTGGGGTCGGCTTTTTCTGGTCTAACCGAATTTGACTGGTTATCAGTTTTTACACGGAGCGGCTACCACCTGACCTCCGCAACCCGAAGGCTAACGATACCCTAAGGCTAGACCAGTGTCAGGATATTAGAGGGTACTGACTTTCTCAATAACGACTGCCATAGATGTTCATGGCAGCCGGGACCGACGGCTTAACGTGCTCTCCGAGGCACGGAGCAGGCGATAATTGTCAATCAATACGCACATAATTTCGAAAAGTCATATAACTTCCGAAAGTCAGAGGTGCGCGACGTGGGTTTGAACCCGAGACTCTCTGCATTGCAGTATGTTGGTCTCCCCACTGAGCTATCGCTGCTTCTTGCTGCTTGTATTCTTCGCCAATATTGTAATTATTTAAGTTAGGTATCTCTTATAATGTTTCACCTTTGTTTTCTCTTTTATTTTTAGATGTTGTAGTTTTATATGGACATAGACAGTAATATATGGCATAATAACTGCAACACCTGGTATAAAAATAAGTTGTTAAAACTAAAATTATAATTTGATACCGATTTAAAAGAGTGGACGTGAATTTATTGAGGTAGGCTTATCGCCACAACCTTTTGTCTGAACCGAACAACTAAAGTACCTAAATGTAATTGCAGTAAATTTAGTAAACTCACTAATCCTTGATACGTTGGCTAAGTTTGATGTACAGATGGAATTAATTACGCTGTTAAAAAGTCTTACTCTGAATACTTTGGTAACATAAAAAAGCTATGTAATAGACATTATAAAGAATGTTTTGACGAGAGGAGTAAAGAAAAGGGCATTTGGTATAAAACCATTCAACATCAGCCTGCTAGGATACCCTGGTTTATTAATAGTAATTTAAATAGGAATATTATTGTTATAGCGCATAGGCTGCGCTCAGGTCACTATCCATCTAGAAAGTTTGGACATCTCATGAAAAATGTCGATACGCCTGATTGTGATACTTGCGGAGTCCTTGATGATGTCCAACACTTACTGATGGATTGTGTCAAATATCAGCGCCAAAGGAACTCGTTGATGTTCAAATATAACCTTAACGTGTACGATGTAGGACTTTTCATTAATATCCTAAGTGACCCTACTTCAAATGCGGCGTTAGACCTATTTGAGATATATGTACAACAACGACTTCCTCTGTTGCCTATTATGAAATAGTAAGTTAGTATCTTAGAATAAGCCACGATGGGGCTAACATATTACTCTGTAATAATAGCCTCTAAATAAATAAAGATTAAAAAATAAACCCTTTTGACGTACATAAGTGTCAGTTTGTAACCTAAATTAAATAAATTATTTTTGAATTCATCTTTGATTCATTGAAATTAAACTGCTATATACGGATTTTATCGCGTTGTTTATTTGACACTTTATTACAAAATTTTGAAAATTGTTACACTACTACTACTATTAAACTTTACTAGGTAATTTTTAAGCTTATTAAATTATTATTAAACTATTTAGATTTAATTTATTTTTACACTTTCCCCGACGTTTAGGTTGCTTTTCAGCAGCCATGGTCACGGGGAGACTAAGTGTAAATAATCTTAGTTGCCTATTTATTCGTTATAATGATAATTTTCGCTTTTTTAATGTAAAAATGGTTTAAACCGCAAAAAGATACAAATCAAAGATGAATTACATAATATTGTCTTCTATTTACGCGAATATTATTCATTGAAATTAAACTACTATATACGGATTTTATCGCGTTGTTTATTTGACACTTTATTACATAATTTTGAAAACTGTTACACTACTACTATTATTGAACTTTACAAATTTTTAAGCTAATTGAATTATTATTAAAACTATTGAAACTATTTAGTACTAGTTTTAATAATAATTCAACTAGCTTAAAAATTAGTAAAGTTTAATAGTAGTAGTAGTGTAACAGTTTACAAAATTATGTAATAAAGTGTCAAATAAACAACGCGATAAAATCCGTATATAGTAGTTTAATTTCAATATATTCTTATATCTATTCTTCATCTATGTTATACTTCTCTTAAATATAGCTACAGTTTTAGCATGTTGAATAACTGTTGATTTTGCAGTACCGCCAAAATACTAGATATCGTCAAGATATGACGTCAAATTTATACGAGGGGTATGAACAATATGACAAATTGTGGTGTGTCATACTGTCCGACGTTAAAAAATATGGCGAGGGGAGCACAATGCTCTTATGTAATATATTATTCATATTTCTATACATACAGGGACTCATATTAAACATAACAAACATGCAAGGGTTTTACGTAAAGCTGAAGATTATTTAACATTTGTAAATGTATAAATTGGGCAATGAATCAATGTATAGCATAACATATAACTAGCACTGAAGCACGTTAATATTTAAATGTAAACTAAAGAAATTATATTATCCGAAATCTGCGTATTTATAGATTCGGTAGACAACCATATATTTAGGTAGCGCCTGCAAGAAAAACACATAAAGACCAATAACATAAAGCAATATCTACGTCAAAGCTAGAAGTATGATTTTTAGCTACCATATTAAAAGGTATTTGAACAATGTACACCCTTTATATAAACCATCCCCAATATATGCGACGCATAAATAATACGATACAAAACTCTGGACCCTAAATACATAGCAATGTTTGTCAATAAATAAATATTCATAAGTGTTTATCAGCAAAATCTTCCTTGTCATTTTCATCTGCTATTAATTCATCTACTGAGCTGGGAAAAATCTGATAAACTTCAATTGCATTATCGCTCCAATCTAAACCCTATTTAGATCCCAGTAGAGGTTTATTTTCTTTGATAATGCGGGGGCTTTCGAGGGCAATAAGTGCCCGATCAAATTGAGATACGAGCTCACACGTGGAGGTTATTGGCACACAAGTGTTTGGACAAACTACGATATTGCTTATTTGTGCAGAAAATCTTTAAGGTCGAGGCGATATTGGGAGCTCTGTAATCGCTGGTGACCGGGCGTAAAGTTGACGATTCTTTTTTTTGATTGCCAGTCATTGAATGTTATTTTCAGAACGATTCTTTTTAGCGTGGGCTTTATTACTACAAGATTTATTCTCAGCTCTAAGAGAACCGAGAAATTATTTCGTTGTGTGCGTATTTTTGGAACGTGGAAGTGGAAGTGATTGTACATAATTATGCAAGTAGTCAACAATTTACATCATGATTACCACATTGTGTACGTGCCGAAATTAGTGCATATCGATCAAGGATGTTACGTAATGGCCTAACAGTGGCATCACCACTAGACATCGCGTTAGTCTTCCCATCAGTCTTACCGTCTGCCTGAGATTTAACCTATTATAACAATCATTACTTGAAGAAAGTATCACTCGTAATACATATACAGGAAGTCTATGTTAGAGTTAAAATTTTTCTAGCCAGCCTAAATTACCACGACACGGAACAACTTCTTAAAACCATTATTTAAATGTACCGCTCTAGACGTTCTTCAATTCTTTATAAAACTTCTTCACTCATTTACACACACACACACACATACATACACACACTCCATACCTCACACACTATCATAAATACTAACCGTAACTAACTCAAACATCCACTCACTCACACCACTCTCACATCTATTTATTCATGCATATTAGTTATTTGTAATAGTTAAGTTCTAGGTATATGACAATCCGTATAGTTTGATGGCTACGACACAGGCTGTGTCTAGTGTGGCTGTCCCAGTAAATGTTAATATATATATGTAACTTAACTGAAATAAACATTATTATTATTAAAATTATAATAAGCCATATTGAAGCCGTTAGTATTGTGTCGAATCAGGAATGTTAGGTACATGATTCACAAGATACATGGCTAGTATGATGCATTCCATAGACTTTTGCATTTCTATTTTCTTCTTTGTGTCATACAGAGATATTGAAGGACGTTTTATTGACCGACCGACCGACCGGTAATCCACTTAAAAAATGGCCGTATTTCAATATATTTGTACATATTGCAGGATTTAAGATTTAAGATATCGTTCAGCTTTAATCGAGTATAGATGTTTAACAATTAAGCATCGATCAATTAAAAGGTATATTTTACTAGTTCTATCCTTTCAGCGTTTTCTAGCAAATTCAAGAAAAAATTTATTACCTTGTCCGTTTCAAAAAACTCGGAACAAAATTGCAAGGCGCTTAAATGTACTTTGACTAAATATCTTCTGTCTATTTTACGCCTAGCTGGTTATTATAGCAATTTATAAAGGAGCAGCATAATATTCCTTAACTTCACGAACAATATGTGTGTTATTCGGACTTTAGTGCCGTGTCAGAAGTTATGGCTACACAGCCATAACTTCTGACGCAGCACTAAAGTCCTATCAACCTTACAGTGATTAAGCATCAAACTTAGGAGGAAAGTTGTTCAATAAAATGTAATAATCCATGAAAAATGACATGACGCCGCGTCGCAGTTAGCAAGTCATCATATTGGCTAACCATTTATCATTAACGAGGGTAATATATTGATTTTATTGGTTCCATACATCAGCAAAAACTAGTTACTGATCATAGTTACTGTGAAAGTGGATAAGTTATACTAAATTAATATTATAAATGCGAATTTGAGTTTGTGGATTTGTTTGTTACGCTTTGACGCCTGAACTTCTTGAACGATAATCATTAAATTTTGCATACACGTTATCAGGGGAACAGAAAAACCTAACCAAATTTACATTTACGTGAGTGTCGCCGTGGGCAAAATCTAGTTTACTTATTATAAAAGTGAGAATTTATTATAAAAGAAAATAACTGTGCGTTTGTTCCATTCTGCTACTAAACTTTTGACCTGATTTGTATGAAATGAATATACAGATATTTCGAGAAAAGGCGATTTTATTATTTCACTAATATGTACATATATAAACATTAGAACAATATGATAAGATCAATGTAGTCAAGATGAATTTTGTATTTATTTTTATGTTACTGTTACAGAAACAAACAAACACGACAATTGACAAATTCCTGTCATTGAACCATGTAACCCCAAATACAAGACTTGCCAAGAAAATAACAATTTCAAAGAACATCTCTCAACGCAAACATCGGACAAAGAAACGCTTAGAGCTACTGTCGTTCGTTTCAAATAATTTTTCACTTCATTAGCGTTGCAGTTAGCGCGTGTCGCAAGATGGGCTGTGACTGTTCCGATGTTCACTTGAGTCATGCGAACAGTTATGTGCTCTTTATTTATGTTGTCTTGGTACTGAGGGTTCATATGCTAATTATAGGGTGAGCTAGGGAAGGTGCTAAGAAAATGTGTTCCTCAACTGTGAATCAACTGTGTTGAAATTGTTGCAAAATTTTAAAGTCTTGGATCAAGTTTACGTAATATAAAGCTTAAATGAAATTAATTTTCGAATAATTTTACAAATTGTTTGAGTTGAGATTTAAGATAAGATAAATATAATTTGAAATTACAGTTAAAAGATACTTCAACAAATAGCAAATTAAAGCAAATTTGTTAACCCATAGGCCACCGTAATATTAATCACGATTATTTCTGATGTTGAAAATGTTGGCAACTTATTACTGGTGTATTCTGTTAGGAAATTCTCTCTCAGTAGCGTCATGGTGTCTGCCTATAAGACGAGAATGTTGCCCTTTACCGTGAAATTATAGTTATAAGTTATAGCATATATAATAAATGAGGGATTTAGAATATACATATATCTGAAGATATGGGTATGGGTAGTATGGGTGAGTGTGGTCTGTGTGTAATAGTGTGTGACGCATCGCCCCTTATATATAATTGTATCGTAGCAAGGAAGATTATTCATTATAGACCAATCATTAAACTGAATAAATAGCATCTTCAGTCATCTTCATCATCATTTGTCGAACCTAACGCTTTAGATTGTAGTATGTATAAAATTGATATATCTAGGTATTTATCGTTCTATTTAGTCATAATAATATCAAGCATTATGGCTATGTATATAATATATTTATATATATATATATATGATACTACCTATACCTATGATATGCTGTCGTCAGCACGGTACTAAAATTAAAGTGATCTACAAAACAGACTCTCAGTTGTTCAGACACCGAGTGCAATTTGCGTACATTATTTATATATATATAGATGGATTATGAATTCTCACAGTAAAACTATTGACACACTTGTCTAACAAACAAAAAAACACAATATTTTAAGTGTATAGTATATTGAATGTCGGTTTCTATCTAGTTAATATATCGAATAACGTCTACAGAAAGAAGTATCTTACCTCTTCACCGAATAGAAAACCACATTTCTAAGGTCCTGTAATCATATAAGATGTACCCAATTTTTCCCGGCCTCAATTGATTTAGGACGCCACTCCTCACGCACTGTTTTGCTCTGTTAAAAGGATCCTCGATTCAAGTAACCCCTTTTGATGTTAGACTACTTGGACTATGTCAGGCACAGAGTTGTAATGTTATTTTGGGTTTTATTTGGGATACGAATACAGTCGGTTTAGTTTCTTAGCGTTTCTATTCTTGGAAGTATATAAAACAGAACTCAGTTAGATATCACTTGAAGATACAATGATTAAGCTTGTTCTTCCAATTAATTCTTATCAAAAAATATAGCAATGTATTTTCTATATCCCTGATTTTTTTAACTTATATTGGTCAATGTATTTTTTTATTTCTTTGTTTAGAACAGTTAAATATGAGATACTGCAATACGACATTTGTATAATTGCGGTGTGTTGTGTGGTTTCATGTATTACTATATAAAACTGTGACACCCAAAATGGACACATGATATGCAATAAAGATTTCGATTTGATATGTACTTTAAATAAATATTTAATATTTGTAATATCCTGACACTGGTCTAGCCTTAGGGTATCATTAGCCTTCGGGTTGCGGAGGTCAGGTGGCAGCCGCTCCGTGTAAAAATGATATCCAGTCAAATCCGGTTAGACTAGAAAAGCCGACCCCAAGTGACTTGGGAATAATAAAGGCTAAGGGAGAAGAAGAAGATTTGTAATATCAATGCTTTGAACGTTTATCAATAACGAATATAACTCTTTTTTTAACTATTCCATGCTTGCTACTATATGTGATATATTAATAATAAGTTACATTTATCGTTTTATCTGCACCTACAGTATTTTGAGAGTAAATTAATAAAATAGCCAGTATATGGAAAATATTTATTTATATTTTAACACTCTCAACATCTATAATGTATGAGTTAAAAAAATGCTTCAGTTGTCCTTTATTTATTTTTCTCTTAAGGAGATTCATTATATGTATTAGTCTGCAGAGAGTAATATAGGATAAAAAGATTTCACATACCTGTTTATCTGCAAGAACACGAAATTTACAGTGTAAAGTTACCAATGATCTTTGACGTTCATAAAAGTAACTTTTTGACCTAAATGATTTTTGTCTTTGAATCGAATGAGTAAAACCAGTCTGTTTCCTTAAATATTTATTTACTACATTCATATCGCCTATCAGATACCTATTTGTTGAACACTTCATACCAAATATAGACGGTGGAACTTTTGTTCTTTGTTACGTAATTGACTTCGACCCAGTTTCATCATAATAGCGTTAACCCTGCAGTTGACATCCTGACAAATATTTACTTTTGGTCGTTAATTAACTCGTAGTGAACTGTGTGTGCTATGGTACGTCCGTGCGAGCGATATTTAATATTTCTGAATGTGTTTTATCTTTTTGTTTATTGAAAGTAAGAAGGGAAACAGACACACATTTGCCTGGAATTTAAAATAATGTATTAAAGAATATAACAATTTTTGCAAGAATTTTGTTGATGTTTAATTCGAGCTGTGCAATTTGAATGAATGAATAGCGTAATGGATTACTATATTCATTCGGTGAAATAGTTACCTCAAGATGGGAAAAATATTTGTTTGATACACAAATTGTTAATATAGTTCGCCGATATAGATATGACCTTTAACTTATTCTATACTAGCTGTTGTCTGCGGCTTCTCTACAAAACAGTTCTCTGTTTTTGGATAAAGCTTATCTCTTTTTCTGTGTGTACTCCTTACGAGTATGCGAAATTTCACTATAATCGGTCTATTGGTTAAGTGGTCAAAAAAAAAACTCATATTCGCATTTATAATATTAGTTAGGATATGTAGTTAACGCCGGTAATGCATATATATGTAGAAGAATATTTTTGAGCAGTTCTACACCAAGAATATTTAGTGTAGTACTGAATTACTGAACTAAAAACACTATATTGTCTTCTATTTACGCGAATATTATTCATTGAAATTAAACTGCTATATACGGATTTTATCGCGTTGTTTATTTGACACTTTATAACAAAATTTTGAAAATTGTTACACTACTACTACTATTAAACTTTACTAATTTTTAAGCTAATTAAATTATTATTAAACTATTTAGATTTAATTTATTTTTACACTTTCCCCGACGTTTCGGTTGCTTTTCAGCAGCCCTGGTCACGGGGAGACTAAGATGGCAGTTGTCTCAATGTTCCAGTGAAGTTATTTCAAAGTACCCGAACATAATTTAATCATTGGTGTTTCTATTTACGCAGAATGAGCTCAAAGTATCATGAAGTCTAGCTGTGGTTTGCTTCTTCTTGGGTTTGACTATTTTTATTACTGGATCCCAAGCTGGTGGTACATTCCAACCATCTTCTCTATTAAAATTAGGATGTTTTTCGATTTCAATAGCCTCGCGAAGCATCCTTGGTAGGAATCGGTGTTCTTTAGCGAGAATCTGTGGTTTGTCAAATCTCTCAGGTAGTGGTTGTAATTTGTAATTAGTGTAAAAACACTATTACATTGCTTGGCAGTATTTAAGTATCGCACAAATCTTTTTCGGTTCAGGGCTTGACAGAAGATACCCGACACATTATCAGTGGCTAAGGAGGAGACCTCAAACCACAGCATCCAAGAAGTCATCACTATTATGGACCAACTAAATTTTTCCAACTGCCTCGCAGGCATAAATGTACGTCAGGTTAGATTAGTAACAGTCGTTTTTTTTCTGGATGAAAGATATCCTGTGTCCTTTTCGGGTCTCCGGACGTAGATGCGAAATATCAAGAAGGTCGGTCAGGAAATTAAGGCGTGAAAGCGTAACAAATAAACAAACAAACACACATTCGCATTTATAATTTTAATTAGGATGGCAGATTCTAAATATTATAAGTAGTAACAGTTTGCGACAAGATATAGCACTGTTCTCAATCACACTACTTCTTACCATAAGTTCTAAGACCTGAATCGCGATAACGAAGTTTGCATTATACATGTCACTATATATAAAAAAGCCCAGCATTATTCATAGTAAACCAAAAACCACCAGGCACGATCATCTAACCTGGTTGGAAGATTATCCGTTTGTGTCGCAAATCCCAGGACTAGTTCCCCTACAGACATATTAATGTAATTACTGTTACATACAGTTTCAAGATAAACTAACTGGTCTTTGTTCTATTTATTTACAAAACCAGCTGAATAACTCCGGATTAGACGGAACTGAAGTCATCAAAGTAAACACACTTTCAACAACATTACCTGATGAAATTCAGAGGCTTGTATCCAGTTTATACAAATATTGACGCAAGTGAATGTCTGCGCCACGACAAGAGTGTTATTTTGGGTAGACGATATTGAGAGGTGGCTTTATTGATGACAGGCTTAAGAATGTGCCAAGTAGGTATACTATTTAATCTGTAGGTATATATCATTTATAAAAATGAATATGCATAAGATTAAAAATAATTGTTTTATATAGGTTTCATAGGCCTTTTTATTTGGGACAAGCAAACAGCCTTTATTAATATGTATAATACGTATATAAACTAATGTAATAAAGCGATGTGAAATATTGTATTTATACTTAAAAAGTAAAGCCCTTTTAAAGGGTAAGTACGAATAAAAAAATATTAATTTCAAAAAGTTACAATTAGCATGAACACAGTACATAATATATCATGAGACAAGTTATACAGAATTTGTAAAGTAAAAGTAAAAAAGAAAAGGACTTAAAGATAGAAGATATCATGTCCAAAATAAAAGAAAGAAAGACTTTAAAATATGTAGCTATGTCGTTATGAGACAAAGAACGATATTCAAACAACAATTACTAAATCGTTAAAACAAAGGAAATATTTTCATTAGCTAATAAAATAGGTCACTCACGGAATACGCAACGCTTACAATGACAATTTTTCTTACAATCCTTATATCCTGATAATTTGAAAAGCCAATTTCGTGAGGGGTCCCCCCTAAAACTCGTTTCACCCATAAAATTGAGTTAGCCAACCGCTTAATATATTTTGCAAACATCTCGCATGTGTGTCGGGAAAATGTACCAAAAATACTTCGGGAATGATATGCGCCTTATATTTTTGGAGGAAAATGTCATATTATTTGTAGGTGATAATCATGTAGAGTTTGGATTGGTAGATGTATTTATTCATTGTCATATATGATAAACGTACATACATGGATCACACCAACTTTTTGTCGAAACGGAGTTACATTTCGGCAGTAATATTTCAGATACTATCTCATAGAATCTCCAATTCGTATTGATGTTTGTGTAACAGAAAAATCTAGTGGTAGAAGCTGCTGCTTCTGTGAGAAGATCAGCTGGAAAATAAGCGCATATTTTCCCACCTAATTAACGTGGCATTCATTAAATCTATATTTATATCTTAGGGATCGTTCTAAAGCAGCATGCTACGCTTACTTTTGACCCCACTACTCTCACAAACAAGCGTCGAAAGCATCACACTTGTGACACTTTAAATGTTCGGTGGAACACAGCGTTCACCGCGAGATTTTTTGGATTTCTAGGAGGATACTTATATAATAAAATAAATAAAGAGATCAGCATTTATTCACTCACACGCTTTAATTGTAAAAAGGTTGTCACAACTTGGCTGAAATCCCTTGGCTACGAAGAGACAGAAAATATTTTACACATTATTTCCTGAATTGACACACACACACACATCACATCACACGCATACACACACACACACACACACACACACACACACACACACACACACACACACACACGCACGCACGCACGCACACACACACACACACATACACACACACTCTTTCATAACTTATACAGTATACATACTGCCAATTGCAATTGGTAGTAATGCTTAGGTATACACGCCCACCGGAACACTTACCTGACATGCCAGTACTGCACGAGTCCAGTGCCTGGAGAGGCTGGTAATCTGTCATACAGGTCGAGCCTAGTACAGATGCCAGTCTCTCACATAGTTGCGTTTATGTATATGTCTAGATTAAGTTTCTTTTGTGTAATTTCTTATTATGTATCTATGTGAGAGAGAAACAATAAACTATTACTATTACTATTTACGTTGACTGCAGAAGTTATTTTGCCAATCAGCATCTTCTTAGTGTAATTAAGAAGACAGTAGTAGACAAAACAAAACGCTCTCCACCAGTGATAGTTACCTACCCTGCGCTAATTGCACAATTAACAAAACTCCTTTTTGGTATAAACATTTTCAATTAAAAAAAGTAGGATATCATAGTTTTTGGGCACTTCAGAATTTAAAATTAATGTAATTGGTCAATAATAATTGAACATTTGAAAAAGCTGAGTATCATAGCTCATAGAGCAGCGATAGCTCAGTGGGGAGACCAACAGACTGCAATGCAGAGGATGTCGGGTTCGAACCCACGTCGCGCACCCCTGACTTTCAGAAGTTATATGACTTTTCGAAATTATGTGCGTATTGATTGACAATTATCACCTGCTCCGTGCCTCGAAAAGCACGTTAAGCCGTCGGTCCCAGCAGCCATTAACATCTATGGCAGTCGTTATTGGGAGAGTGTCGACACAAAAGATCCCACTGGGTCGAAGTGTCGCCGGTCTGCACTGACTGGCCCCCACATATGATACATGATACATCATAGCTCAAATGAAAAGAATAAATTTATACGGTCATGACCCATGGCTACTCTTTTGTACCACCGATGCGAATGTGAGTTTGTTGATTAATGAGAAAAATAACAAAAATATAACGCACTCTCTCGCACGATTCGCAGCGTTCAACTTCTAATAGTTCAAAGTCCAAACAGTCTAGGTATGATGTGTCGCTGTGTATACCATCACGACATGTATGCATCATACTACTATTAGTATCATACTATTAGTTATGATATAATCTTATATAGTGTAGTTCATATTTCGAGTTCCTTAAATGATGAGACGAAGGTCTTGGTTAGTGGTGTAAAATAAAGAATGAAGATTTTTTTTTTATTTTGGCCTACAAATAGCCATACCAAAAACATGAAGAAATAAAAAAAAGGAATACAAAGTTAAAAAGCAGAACAATATGTAATAAAACTATAAAAATAAAACAATATACTATAACACTATAATTTAATTTCATTTCTGCTCACTGGCAACACCACACCTTCCGCTTAACTTAAAGTAAACTGCCTCCCATCAAGTCAAGGCTAGTATTGTCAGTGAGCAGCGATACAAACAATAATCTATTCAATTATTAAAGTTTGACTTAAGTTTTAAAAGTAATATGAAAGTGTGTGTCCCATAAGTGCCAAAATTTGGACATCGCTCAGCGTACGTTGCGATTGTTAAATCGCAACACTGATATTCTGCGAAATCCAATTTAGTGACGCAGGCGCCTAGTGTCTAAACATATACTTAAATATGTAAAAATACGAGTCAATAAGATATAAACGTAATTACTAAATAGTGTATAAATGTGTGGAGTAAGTTATGAAACATTTAAGTGTGTTTTTAAAGCAAGCGTGAGTGTGATATAGGTACTTACCTATGTCGCATACGCCCTATTGTAGTACACGCGCAATGCCAGCAATTCTAGGAATTTTAAACAATCTAATGAGCAAAAATTCACATATAGAACCCATGTAATAGCGAAAGAGCCTAATGTCGTCGGACCGTTACAAACTCCAAGACGCTTGGTCAGTCTGGATAGTTAGTAACAAAACATTACCGAACCCGTGAGTCGGCCTTGGGACATTTTGTCAACTTATAGTATGGATAATATTCTCTTCTGTTTACGCGAATATTATTCATTGAAATTAAACTACTATATACGGATTTTATCGCGTTGTTTATTTGACACTTTATTACATAATTTTGAAAACTGTTACACTACTTATACTTTTAAACCCAAACCACAGCTAGAGTACATGATACTTTGAGCTCATTCTGCGTAAATAGAAACACCAATGATTAAATTATGTTCGGGTACTTTGAAATAACGACACTGGAACATTGAGACAACTACCATCTTCGGCTCCCCGTGACCATGGCTGCTGAAAAGCAACCGAAACGTCGGGGAAAGTGTAACAATAAATTAAATCTAAATAGTTTTAATAGTTTTAATAATAATTTAATTAGCTTAAAAATTTGTAAAGTTTAAAAGTAAAAGTAGTGTAACAGTTTCCAAAATTATGTAATAAAGTGTCAAATAAACAACGCGATAAAATCCGTATATAGTAGTTTATAGTATGGAATTAAAAATAGAGAAAAGCTGTCATTATAATTATATTAATTATAAACGAGGAAAAGACAATTCATGAAGCAATATTTGAACCAGTTACCACGCCAAAGCAGGTTGTTTTACAAACTCAGCTTTTCATAGTTTTACGTCAAGGATTAAAATTTGTATATCTTTGGCACAGCTACCACATGATTTATGAAGATCGCAGGTTCGAGTCCTGTTTTATAAATTGTTTTTTCCTTGTTCATAATTTACGTTATGCATTAACATGGCAAATGGTTATAAAATAAATAACAGTTATTTTAAACTCGCACAGTGTTGCTCTTATTCGGGCACGCCACGATCGTGGCGGTAAGTCCCGTGTTTAAGGAGTGGCTGGAGAGGCGGCATGGCGCCCTCACCTCGGCAGGTGCAGGAGCAGCCGGAGCTGACACAGGTTATGACTGGCCACGGTTGTTTTGGCCAGTTCCTGTGTCGTATACGCCGGCAAGAGACGCCCGGTTGTCACCACTGCGGCGACTGCCGCGACGTTGTTGAGGACACGGCGCTGCACACTTTGGCGGTTTGCCCCACCTGGGCATCGCAGCGCCGTGAGTTGATCGCGGCAGTCGGATTGGTTGCCTTCTCGCTCCCGGCCGTAGTTCAGTCTATGGTCCGGAGTGAGAGGTCGTGGAACGCCGTCGCCTCCTTTTGTGAGGAAGTCATTTCCATCAAGGAGGCGGCGGAGCGGGAGTGGGAGCGTTTGAACCCTCTCCCCAACCGCAGAGCCGGGCGCCGGAGGGCGCGAGACGACCTCCAGCCACCCTGAGGTTTGACCTGGGGGTGGCGGGCTTTGTGGGCCTGCCCGCCATCCGTTCAGCACCAGGTCCGAGAGGCGGCGTGAGTGTTCCCACGCGCGCCTCTGTGTCGTGTGTCCGTCCCTCCTTAGGGGCACAGTAGGGATTAAATGAGTGGTACCCAAAGTGTAGGTCTATTTGTGCAGTGGCCTGCCGTTTTATACGGCGGGCCGAAACCTCGGCAGGGTCGCGACCGCATGTGAAAGTGATTCGCGCGGCCCCGTCGAATGCGGTTTTGTCGAGGAACACCGTGGTAGGTTTAGTCGGTATTCCGGGAGGTACATTTTCTTCTTAACATCTTTCTTTTACCCCGGCGAGTCCGACATAACCCCTCCGCCCGCCCCCGCGGAGGGGTATGCGTCATGCATTACCCCACGTAAAAAAAAAAAAGTGTTGTTAAATGTATGATAAAGATATTAATTGATTCACGTATTTGATAAAATAATTACTTAATTTAATTAATTAACTTGTACATAAACTTGAACGTCTTGTTTTATTATCTAACATTTATATCATCAGGATGTAACTTGTATCATAATTATGTTAGTTTAGGTTATCCAAAAATAATTACATTATTTATTTAGCATTTAAAAAAAGTTGCTTATTACAGAGTCCTCATATTATAAACAAATGCGAATGTGAGTTTGTTTGTTATGCTTTCACGTCTAAACGACTCGACCGATCATCATGAAATTTTTTATATACATTGTTAGGGGTCCAGCAAAGGACAGAATCTTATCATAAAACAATATAGTTTCCGAACGAAGCACAGGCAAAAGCTTGTATTATATAGTAACCTTAAGGTTAGGTATGGGGGTATTAAACTCCCGTTTTGTCATGTATGTTTAAGTTTTATCCAATGCAGGTGTATAAATGTTTATGGTTTCAGACTGTATTACTAAGATGGTAATGGTAAGCGTTTAGACTATGACCGCTAACAATACCAGGGGCAATATTCGCGTGTTGCCGAACCAAGGAGTAAATGCAAGAAAGGATAAAATGCAAGAAAGGAGATAGATAGATAAATTAATCAAGTATTCTGGTATATCGGTCGACATGTACATACACCGTTGCTACTCTTACGGCGTATTCTTGTAAAAAAGCTACGCCTCGGCGCATTCGTACCGTAAAATAATAGTCAATTGCGGGCCATTCTATTCATAATTTCGTAGCACAAACGCACTTTATTTGACTGTTGTATTAAACCTTGCAATTTACTCAACAAGGCCGAATCCATTATATATACATTCTACTAATCAGTACTAAGGTGGTTTACGCTTTGTAATGAATGCACTGTAATGAATTTTAACACGTAAAAATGTCGTAAAAGAAAAGTGCATAAAAATAAAGCAAGCCGTTTCAGTGCACTTAAAATTACCGTGCTGTTGGGAATAATTACTAATGTAGCCTTGGGGTTTCGTTCCGTACTACATACAATGTCCCACACCGGTACTTCTCCGAAGAGGTAGGCAGATAATATTATGTGTTAGGCCCACATTTACTTTAACTTTACATTGCAATGCCAATGTAAAGTCAACCCTAACACAAGAATAACAAAAGAAGCTTATAAGAATACTTATTAGTATAATTAGGTAAATTATACTTTACATTGAACATCAATTACAGACAAGATTATTATGAGCTCCGAAAAAAAGCAACGTTTGACATATCTATACTTATACTTAATATTATAAAGAAAGATTTGATTTTTAGTTTGTTGATTTGTTTGTAACGATTTAACTCAAAACTACTTAACCGATTATAAAAATTCTTTCACCTTTAGGAAGCTATATTATTACCGAGTAACATAGGCTATATTCTTATTAATGTTTACTGTTACTAACATAGCCTGCTTTTACGCGAGCAAAGACACGGAGAAATAAAGCTAGTATCCGAATAAAAACAATATTTACTCGTGATACAATTCCGCTCACAACACCCCAAAATAACTCCAATGCTATCGAAATTGAATATACAGAAGGTAATGCTATTCATGTGCCGTCACGTACCACGTGCCTCTCCATAAGTATATGTTTATCAAAATTATTAATCTCAACATTTGTACGAACAATCCTTTGATCAATATATTCGTTTTCATTATTACAAATCAATTTACCTCCGCCTCCCCATCACAATTCAATCCGATATCACTTAATCGAATCAATAATTAGCATTTCACTCTTACAAATACACGGATCAAATATTGCTGATTAACATCGGACAATTTCATAAATGGACTATTTGCAAAATGTCTGTGTTTGCCGTTGTACGGTAGCATGATAATGAAGCTTGGAATATCAGATGTATCGTTGATTGTTGGAATGTTTGTAGTTTCACTATTTTTCTTAAAAACTAAAAAACGTGAATCCTATACTTAAGTAAAGACAAAATCTTAAAGGTATGAACGTAAATATGATTATTATAATATGAATCTAGGAGAGCGTCGAACTGCCACGCAGAGGTCTCGAATTCGAACCTAAGGCGCGCAACTCTAACTTTTCGATGTTATGTATATGTTATGTATGAAATAGTTAATTATCGCTCGCTTTAACGGCGAAGAAAAATATCGTGAGGAACCCTGCATGTTCTAGAGTTCTCCATAGCTTTCGAAGATATGTGAATTCTTCCAATCCACACTGGGCCGGCGTGGTGGACTGTGGCCTTTCTCTTCTCACACTGAGCGGAGGTCCGTGTCCAGCAGTGGGACCGTTTACTACAGGGCTGATATTATTATTATTATTATATTTTTATAAGCGGCAATAAATAGTGAATGCTACAAAATATTAAAACCGCGTCTACCTATTAAACATTGTGTAAACCTATAAATTACTTTGTAACTGTAACCTTTCACAAATTAAATTAACTTTAATATAGTGCGGTGAAATTATTACGTTTCATTTCACGAGTCTATCGTTAGTAAAAGGTAACCCTTGCAAAGGATACTATACACTGGACTGGATTCTACTATTAGTTAAGATTTTATGATTCATTTCTACAATGACTGTATCGTAATAGTAAAGAAACTGCCTCCGTGGCGCAGCGGTAGTGAATACGACTGCTGTGCATAAGGTCTCGGGTTCAAATCCTGGGCCGGCTAACAAAAAGTTACTGTGTTGTTCTGCTAATAAATCTCAATACGAGCCCGGAATTTGAAAGTTGGCGTTGTTAAAAACCCCAGAGCCTTGGAAAGCACGTAAGGCCGTTGGTCCTGCGCCTGATCTCTCGCCAGTCGTGTCGTATTACCGTCTCATCGGATAATGAGAGTGACGGAATAGAGAGTGTACTTGTGTTTGCGCACACCCTTGTGCACTATAATATCTCCTGCGCAGATGGCCAGTCTCCGTTAAAATTGGCCACACAACGCCAAACTAAATGCAGTCCTTTATGTATGTTTGTACGATCATTTTTTTTTTATACTACTATACTGGCAAACGACATACGCTGGGCTGGATATGGTAAGTGGTCACCGTAGCCTATGGACGCCTGCAACACCAGAGGCATCACTTGCGCGTTGCCGACCTTCTAAAAACCTTTTAATGCCTTTTTGAAGAACCCCATACTGTACTCTTGTGGGTTATAAATGCTTTGTCTATGTATTATTAGCTAAACATAACATACTTTGAAAAGTTTGGGTACCGTGGGGTCTCCACTTAAACCTAAGCTTTTTTGTCGTAGCTCGAATAGAGAATTTTAACCTTACAGATGATTGCAACTAAGCAAACTTGAATCGTGTTTCTGCGGGATTCCAATTTCCTAAAGAGGCACAGCTTTATCAGCTGGGAAACCAGTGTGGTCTTTGTTCCGTACGTTGGCAGCACAGTTCCCAATAATCCTATCAATAAAAGTTTCTCCAGACGGTTATCGTAGGAACCAAATACCATTAGACAATACGTGTGATTGTTTGCCATCTTGATGGTTTAAAAGGTAAGCGAAGTGAAATAGTCTTATAAATTATAGCAATCCGATTAGATAACAGAAAAAGCGCTTGATATTATATGTGATGAGCAAACACGTGAGCTGTGATATAGTGAGAGTAGCATTAAACTTGTGATATAGAAATCGCGGGTTCGTATTACAATGCCCTGTTGACGAGAACTCACTCCAAATGTAATCTTAAAAAAGAACAAAATCCTGTCCTGTCCTTACCCCGTCGCTCTATTATCAGCAAAGCCAATCAGGCCATGACATTTTACATTTCGTTTTGCGCAAATTAATAGGCTAAACAACTAGGTACTTAAGACTGCGCCGAGCGTAAGACAGATAATGACAAAGCTCGTACGGCGCATATTGAAATCGGCGCGCGGCCGCCATAGTGAATTTGTGTGGAGGATTTGAAGTGCTTTTTGGATAAATATGTGTCTTTATTGTCAACCAATAACTTAAATATTTGGGACGGACAAATTGTAATAAAACTATTTATGTTTCGTTTAAGCGGTAAAATATGATAGATTTCTACTGTTATTATCTAAAAATCGCGTAAATTTACGTAATTTTGTAGACGAAAATATTAATTACTTTAAGTTTTTTACACGAAGTAATTGTAAACACATTCATTGGTAAATGTATCTTTTATATTTGTATTAAACAAAAAGTGTTGATTTTATTCACTTAACTGTGACCGCCTGTTTTGGCACATTTCGCTCGGCGCAGTCTTAACACTAGGTAGGCTGAATGTCTTAGAGATATAATAAAACGGTCTATATTCTGAAAAATATCTTTACATTATGAAACTAAATGAGTATAAAATGGTTTTAGAGAAATAACCTTCTGTATATGCTTAGGTTGTAGACAGACTATGACTTGCCTCGAAGCTAATTGAAAAGGCTTGAAGAGATTTTGCTTAGATAGACAATGAACGAGTAGTGATTTTCAAAGCGTTACAAAAATCCAAATGTTACTGCACCATTAGCTTTTTACATTTTAGAATACGCCAGCGTGGTTAAGCATTGTACACATTCGCTTTTAATAGTAGGTACTACAGTGTCAAATAAGCATATGTCAGCATCGTACATACTCGCATTTTATAGTAGGTATTATAGCGTCAAATAAGCGTATGTTAGGACATACGCTTATATATAAAAAACGAGTGTGTACGATGCTTAACCACACTGGCGTAGCGTCCGTTCCACACCATTACTCCGCTAAAGATTAGCTGATCACTAGCCAGTTCGCTATCTATAGATATTCATTGTGTGCTACAATCAAGGCTTTTGGATGCTTTGTTATTACAACATCCACAAATAGAAATAGATTAAAACATAGTTTTATTTTATATGTAGGTATAAAACTCGGGCCTATTCAACGGTTACAACAGTTGAAATTTTTTTACTAGCATATTACTTTTGTGCAGCTTTTAGTACCAACAGAACTCATCCATTAAATGTTTCACACCGTATACAAGCCCGAACATTAATACGAGTGTTCCGACGAAAAACAGCGTATCGTACAAATAATACGGCACGCACAAAAAGACTATCATGGCGCCTTCAAAAATGGCGCATGCGAAAAAAATAACAAGTAATTACACACGCGACGCAAAAGGGAGAACCAGTGAGGGGGGCGAACAAAAGTGTTTTGTTTTACTTTAATATCTCACTCCTGTCACCGACTAAAGAATCCCTCTATGATTAAAATGTACCCTTTAGAAACATATTACCTTTGAAGAAGTATAAGCCTTTTGTAATGCGTAAGGCGTTTTAATTTTCAAATGGCAAAATTACTTCGGCATCGGGCAGGTTTCGATAGACGATTATGAGTAGGTACCCATCCCACTCATAATCGTTATGTCACAAAATAAAAATACTTTTTCACTAAGTATGCTATACACAAATAGTAATTTCGTAGCACTAATATGCAAAGTATGAGTGCCGACTCTGAACAAAACAAAAATTTGAGCGGTTTACTTCTGTTTCAAGTCAAGGTGTACTTTATTCAGTATTTAAGAAAAATATCTAGGAACGGACAGCAGTCTTTGGTGTAGTCATGTATGGTCAATTATTGTTTTTAAACGCCTTTTTAGCATAGGGTCAGTAGGAACTATGTATGTCCACGTACAATAATTCTAGCATAATTATTTCATTAGCTCGTTGATATGTCCCTTTGCTAGGCAAAAACCTTACCCTCGGACTTCCAAATCTCTCTGTTGGTGGATATACCAGTCCCTTTTATATAAAACAATTAATATATAATCGATTCCAATATAGAATCGACGATAACTCATAGTTTTGGACAACTTATATCCTATTTATCCTATAAACTGCTAATATTATACATTGAAATTAAACTAACTAATTTTGAAAACTGTTACACTACTTTTACTTTTAAACGTTACTAATTTTTAAGCTAATTAAATTACTATTAAAACTATTAAAACTATTTAGATTTAATTTAATTTTACACTTTCCCCGACGTTTCGGTTGCTTTTCAGCAGCCATGGTCACGGAGAGACTAAGATGGTAGTTGTCTCAATGTTCCAGTGTAGTTATTTCAAAGTACCCGAACATAATTTAATCATTGGTGTTTCTATTTACGCAGAATGAGCTCAAAGTATCATGAAGTCTAGCTGTGGTTTGCTTCTTCTTGGGTTTAACTATTTTTATTACTGGATCCCAACCTGGTGGTACATTCCAACCATCTTCTTTATTAAAATTAGGATGTTTTTTTGATTTCAATAGCCTCGCGAAGCATCCTTGGTAGGAATCGGTGTTCTTTAGCGAGAATCTGTGGTTTGTCAAATCTCAGGTAGTGGTTGGTCCCCAGTTGCACATGTTCACACACAGCAGACTTCAACGAGCGTTGGTGTTTTACATCAGCTATGTGTTCTTTTATGCGGGTGCCTATGTTTCTCTTGGTTTGACTAATGTATGAGAGTCCGCAGTCACAATCTATTTTATAGACCCCTGCATCTTGTAAAGGTAGTTGGCACTTGACGGATGGTAAAAATTGACTTATCTTTGTTGGCGGCTTGAAGTATGTGTTGACTGAAGCTCGCTTCAAGATGTAGCCAATCTTGTCAGTGACACCGCTTACATAAGGCAGTATAGCAGGCTGGATCTGTGTAGTTTAATTTCAATGAATAATATTCGCGTAAACAGAAGACAATATTATGTTAATATTATAAACGTGAAAATTTGTGAATAAGTTTGTTTATTTGTTACGTAAAATGGTCAAACGGATTAGGGTATAACTTGGTACACAGGTAGAATATGCCCTGAATAAACTTATAGGATAGATGATGGATGGATGAAAGATTAATATTGTTCCTTCTCTTTGCTACAGAAAGAGGAGATTAAGAATAAAATTTATTCTATTACTTTAACGCTCTATTGATTGGATTTGGATGATCATTGATTTTGATGATTGCACACACGTTTTGAATTCAAATATCGAATACATTTTACTTTGAATCGCGATCTTGTGACATTTACGGGATTCGAACCATGTTATACAGGCAGAAACAAGATAATATATAAAAACTTAACTAAGCTGCCTTAATAGGAATACGTACGCAGGCCATTATATCATCCATTTTCAGAAGACCCTTTTTAAAAGGCTATTTATTATTCCCGTCTCCCATTATACTGTAACCTAGACAGCAACGTCAAACAGTGTTTAAAAGACAAAGAGTTCCTCTTTGATCATATCAAGCGCTCTCTAAACTCTGTTCAAGGAATCTCAGTGGGAGCTGTTAAAAGTGTTCGCTTCGCTGGCTCTTTGTAGCGCAGTTCTATCGATAGAGGAACGAACGTGAATAAATGACGTTAAAGAGAGATAGGTAATGGGTATGATGTTTTATTTATGAATAATATCCATGTGTCTGATACAAGCTTATTTTAAGGCGAATGAAATATATGTTAAATGTTGTATACAGTCTTAAATCCTCAAATAGGTAGGCATATCATATATTATTATATTTATCTATATTTCGCCAGTTGCGGTTTTCGGTGCCGCTTAAGAGGTAAGCCTATTGCCGTCTATCGCGCACGGTTCGTACTTCTACTGAATATTTATCGATATAAGAACCCAATGAAACTTAAAATCAATCCATCTTCCTCACTTCACTGTTGGACATAGGACTCTCTCAATTTGCGTTACAATACTTGGCCATTTGTACATGTTTATATCAGCCATTTTCTCCATCGCCGTCAATGTTGACGTTGTACAAACCTCGTAACAAAATCTAAAATAAAATATAAATGTATAAAATTTTATTTTAAGTGTTTATTTCACGCATCCACCCTTGAATGGATTTGAATTGATCGTGTCACACGGATAGACTATGCACTGGATTGACTTTTGGATTGTTATTCATCATGGTATGTTTGGCCATGAGATTTTCGCTGGCGAAATAGCAGAGAAAAATTAGTTTAAATCCAAAATTTAAACATTTTTGATATAATTATGGATTTAAGGATTATTCCTAGTGGAGGAGTACCCTATATTAAAGAAAGTGAAAATTCAAGCAATGAATTAAAATTAAAATTAGTTAATGAAAGTTGTAAGTTGATCCATCATTTTAGACTTCAACCACTTCCCGCAACCACAACATGGTTATCTAAAGCTATTTACTTTTTGCGATAATGCAACAAAATGTATTTACTTAATAGTTTGACTAAATTCACCATCTATATTATAAGCAAAGCTTGTTCAGTTTCCTTTGTGAGTACAAAGACTGCTAGCAGATATAAATCTATCGTCACTGCGATACTGATTCTTACAGCTCTGCAATAAAGTTAAATTTTCTAAACTTGATTTATATTTGGGTTTTGTCAAGACAGTCTTTGTGAGGTACTTTTGAAATAAAGTGATGTGCCTCACTATATAAACGATCCTTTTAAATGTTTCATTTATACGGAACTGTTAGTTTAACTACGAAAATATTTGATGCTTTATGACTTATGTATATTGTGTGCGAATTTTCTCGGGTTTGTTTTGTGCCAGTCTGCTTAGTGGCGCTGTTTTATTGCGACTGAGGGGATGAGATCTTGGGTTTGGTTCACGGTTAAGGAGATTTATATTAAACTACAAGTTTTTGCTCACGGCTTCGCTCACGTAGATGTAGGTTAGGTTAGGTTATGTTAGTAACAGAACGGGAGAGGGAGCTGGGCTCTCCCCACCCAAACCGCAGGAGACGTCCAGGGCGCCGCCGTACGGCGCGCACAGACCTCCAGCCACCCTAGGGTGCGGCCTGCGGGCGGTGGACTTGGGCAGTCTGCCGCCCGAGCAGCACAGGCCCGAGGGAGGGGCGTAAGCACCCCGCGCGCCCCCCTCAGTGGAGGGGAGGGCTGTACCATCTAGTCCTCCCCCAAACAGCTGGGGCTCGCCTCGCTTCGTGGCGGGCCAAGACCTGTCGGTGTCACGGTGAATACTAGCGTGAATCCCGTGGCACCGACACCGGTACGTGGGGAACGTCGTCAGGGGTTTAGTGGGTATGGGGCCGGCCTCACTGGCTCGAGTCCCACACACCCGCGCCCTCTGCCCGGGCGCGGACGGTGCGTAAACGCATTCCCCTGACGTAAAACAAAAAAAGAAAAAAAAAAACAACGTTATGTTAGTAACAGTACTTTTTGTTGGATGAAAGGTACCCTATGTCCTTATCTGTTCCCCTGACAATGTGTATACGAAATCTTATGATCATCGATCAAGTACTTAGGGCGTGAAAGCCTAACAAACAAACAAACTCACATTCGTATTTATAATATTAGTAAAAAAGGATTATTTTAAGAGATTCTTAGTATATAGTTCTATAATATTGCCATATCGTGGGATGTAAAATCATAGTTGGTGAGATTAACGTGCCTCTGCCTACCTCTTCGAAGGTAAATAGAAATGAGGCGTGATGTGTGGAGGCGTGGTTATTGCTACCTACCGGGCTTAGTTTGACACGCCGTGCAGAGACATTCACTACCACAATGGTAGTGCCCACGAAGCAGTTTGGATTATTTTCATTTCAATAGACAATTGCTGAATTAGGTATTTAGTATTAATTTCCGAAATAGGAATAATGCGAAGGTCGCTTTTTCAAATTTTGGAATAATGAACACAAAGAACTCTGACTAGACTGGCAAACTTATTTACGGATCACACACAGTTTTGTCCCGAATAAAAATGGAACCCACAACACATGGCGCAGTAGCCGCGTTAAGATGACCACTTACACACAATTCGTACAGACAATATTACTATGTATATGTCTAGAATTCAGGATAATAACCACAACTGACTCATTATATACACCGTCGGTAATAGACTGACTTTTACATTGTACTTTCTATTTTTCTTTCATTAACAAGTCTATATCCATATTTCAGGTGAGTTTAGTTGGAGTAATATACCCTCATTATTCCGAGGCAAGGGGCGGCACGAAGTCTGTGGGATTCCCGGTAATTACGGTAATACCGAGCTTTGAAATAACACTGTCCTCTTCAAATATTTAGCGGCAGTCAGTGGGAAGTGAAATTTAATTTTATATGGACAACTAGATTCTGATTGCGGTTTCATGAGGTTTCATACGATACTGAATTTGGAGTATTTTGTTAGTAAATTCGTATATGAATTTTTGTGCTGGTAGCACTTTGAATATGTAATGTATGTATCTTATGTGGGGGCCAGTCAGTGCAGACCGGTGACACTTCGACCCAGTGGGATCTTTTGTGTCGTTGAATATGTAATAGTCTACATGTGGAATGTGATTGTGATGTGATTCCTTTATTCTGATAGTCCAATCGGTCAATTCAGTGGTTGTCATTTAGTAAATTTTTCTTAATATTTATTTTTGACCGGTGCTTATCATACTAATTATATAAAACTAATATATAAAGAATAATTTATCTGCATTTCAAAATTATAATTACTTTGGTTGTCGGTAGTCTCTACAATAAACTCGTGGCTTGTGTCGTCGGCGCCTAAAAAGATAACTATCCTAACACCCTAACTGATATTATAAATGCGATTGTGAATTAGTTTGTTTGTTACGCTTTCACGCTTGACGATCATCATGAAGTTTCGCATTCAGTTTGTCAGGGGTATAGAAAGCACATATTATATGATATTTTATCCATAGAAATATAGGTACTGTTCCTGATGGCTAGATATGATCTTTTATCCAGGGAAAAGTACTGTGCCCGATGGATATAAAAATGACAGAACCTACATTGACAGGAGCGGAGCCGCGGGCATAATCTAATATTGAATAAGTATAGTATTTGGGTATTTAGTAAATAATAAATGACAATGTTTGTAAAGATATTTGCATGTTTGTAATTCAGTTATGCAAAAACTATCAAACAGATTTGCATAAAACTAGACTACTACTAGGCACATAGATAGACTACGTCCTGGGTTAACTCATTGGATAATTTTAGCCAGGTATACGTTCTCATGGAATCAATTAGTATTTTATATTATCAAGGCATATCATGAATACCTACGTCTGATTTCCTAAGCGATAAATTTACCCTTTCAAACGTCTCCTTTCAAATTATTATATCGTTCGTACTGACAGTTTGACATTCGAAATATTGGATTGTCTAAACTTGGTTTCGGGAATTTATCAATTTCAATAATAGGTTTGTAGTTTTGTTGAATTTGATTTATGCATAAAAATACTTTATGACACGCAGATTTTTAATACAATTAAGATGGTGATGCAGTCATCATTTATTATAAGGTCATTACTTTTTAGTTTATGATACCTAGTCGATTTTTTTGTATTTGATTTACAATAAATGAAATTAATTGAATAAATTAAAGGATAGAAAAGGTTAGGAATCAACATAACAACCAAAATCCATGACTACAAGTTAGAGAACTCAACCAAAGTTATCCCTATCCATGCCTTCTCTCAAGAAAATACCAATTTGTTTCCTCAGAAACTTTTCCGCGAACATTTGGCTCTGACAATATTTCATGTAATTTACTCTTTTAGGGACAGAATAAATTTGTACTCTCACAAAATTTTGCGTCCTCGTGTTATGTCTGCGACAGATGTTTCGAATATTTTTTTCTTCAATTTTATATTCGTTTTGTACTTATTATTTTAGAAGTACTCATGGTTTTGTGAATCTGGAGTTTTGTTTGGCAAACTTTGTAAATTGTGTCAGAATATTTTAATCTCAATTTGGTCGTTTTCTATTTCGAGTAACAATTTTTGTAGCATCAATAAAATTTACATAATGGTGCTTCTAAATTCTTCAAATTTTGTAAATAGGTAGCTATTTAAATCTTTATAATTGGGTTTCTTCTAAAGACCTTTTGCCCTTTTTATAAAAAGAAGGCACCTTGCAATCGTTCATCATTCATTCTTCTGATAAAAACATTGACGCGGCTACTACTATTTCATTTTAGATAAATTAGATCCTGTCTTTAAGCGCTTCAAGGCATTCCATCAAAGTAATGCAACTAAAATTAAAAATCTACAAGAAATGAGATCAATCTCGTACAACAAACTTAAGGGTACATTAAACGCATCGTACCCACTGTGATAGCCGTCGTTTCCTCAAGAGTCGAGCTAAAGTTTCACAAAGTGTAAGCGAGTGAAGGCATCCGATAGAAGGCTCTCGTTAGACTCTCCACAAAGGCACTATTGTGTTCCTCAGACGGCTCCAAATGAAAAGTATAACTTGTTACCGGAGTGTTTGAGTAATGTTTCTAGACAAAATGTCATGGATACTGCTGCGTGTTAATATGTTGTTACCGCTATGTTTATTCTACTTACTCTTTCTTTGAAAATATTTATATTTCATTGTTTAGGCTTGAACTGTTTGTTTTGTCTAGAGAAATATCTTCTGATGTTATTATTTTAATATGCTGCCTACAGCATTATTACGTCTAGAACGCTTTTAGTCAGTATTTTAAATACAAGACACATATTTTGTTAAACGTTAAGTGAAGAATTTCCTTGCCAAAACATTTTCTTCTCATTAATCTCTCAATTAAATACCAGAAGCTGATACCATCCGTCTTAAAGTCGGCAAATGAGCAGTTTAAACTCTACGTAAGTATATAAAAGACAGAACACAAGCCTCATAAAACAAAACCTCAGCGAGGAACCAATAAACTATCCAGACTAAAGTTTAATTAAATTTTGTATTGTCTTTAAACTTCTGGCGCAAACTGTGAGCGGTGAAAAAAAACGCTTGTGACTTAGTAATAGAGTTTCATTTTAAGAGTTTGGATCGCAACGTAATTTATTACAGTTACAATTCAAAATCAGTGGTATGACCTTGGTGGAACTTAATGGAAAGGTAACCGATGATATTCCCAGTACTTAGAATATTCATGGAAGGAAAACATAGCTCAGCGATTTAACAGACTTTACACGTAGAACATAGGCAGCGCAGCATAGACCGCAGTGTCAATTGCAATAGTATCTGTTGTGTTTTAATATACCTATAATACGGCTGAGATTAACATAACGTAAACCAATCAGAGACAATAAGATTTTCTAGAATTTTTCATCTCGAATCTGAAGTAACATACTGTGGATGTATCTTAATCCTAAAAACTTAGCAGCCAATTCATCTAGTGGTGTATTCCACAGTGAGTAGAATTTCTGGAACTTCGGGGATATATTATGCAAGGGACTATTAGGTGATGGAACCAAATGTTAAATGTAAAGCAAAACGATGGAGTGTAGTACGGTCCATAGTCGACAACTCACCTTCTTAGAAAACCAAACATAGCTGATGCAATGTGGATGACCACATCCACGCTGCATTTCATTACACCACATCACTTTTCCACTTTACCAACTCAAAGCTTAACAGACTTGCCTCTAACATCCTAAGATCTAATCAGAGTTGCCAAACATTTGCGAAAAGTAGAACCTTTTGATCATAGTACCGTTTTACGCAAGTAAAACGGTACTATTGTTGGTAGGTTGGTAGTATTGTTGTATGCAAATACAACACTACTATGGCTGCTAGGATAGCGTAGCAGGCAGGCAGTCGCCTCGTTGCTGCCGCTGCACTAACTGTTGTGCAATTATTTATATATTGTATGATTCCCAAAATATCTTGTAAAGTCACCTATGACATAGGACTCGTTTTATATAAAATAACATTTAGTTATTGTATTATATTTGATCTATCACAATAAATTTTGCCCTTTCCGTCTACTACAAACGGTTTAAACAAGATCTTTTGTTTGTGAGAGACATCTTTTTGGTGATTTGATGATTTAGATTGTGTTATGATGGTATATTAAACAGCATTTACCAAATTTCATTATTTATTCTATTCAATTTACAAGGAATCTTGTTTATGACTTGCACCATACGTTAAGTTATCGCTGTACTTTGAAAAGTTCGAGAGAATTCTTTGGCTTGGTTTGCTTCAACCCGCTTCAAAGCGTTAAAATTTAAATTTTATCATTAATAATAACTGAGAAAGAAATCTATTCGCTTGCTCGTGATTCATAATGGAAAAGTTTTCTTTGCAAATTAGAAGTTTTGACAATGACATTGATGTGAATTATGTTGTGGATTTTGTGATTGTTGCAAATGGAGCCAGTTACGTTTGAAACTGTGGTCGAAAGGATCACTTGATTTAAAACCGTTTCGTGAATCAACAAATAGCTTAAGCTTAAGTTATTGTATAATCTTAGAAATAAATTGCGTAAAGTGATTGAAAAGTTAACTATTTCTTTATTCATTTATACAGCAAAGAGAGCAAACAGACATACAGTCCATCTGATAGTACTTCTATCCATAGTAATGGGGACCAGTCTAGCCCAGTAAATTGTGGAGTCCAGTTCTTATACCTTTAATATTATAAATGAAAATGTGAGTTTGTTTATTTTTACGTTACACGCGTTAACTATTAGACCAACCATCATGAAATTTCGCATACAAGTTACCTGGGGTACAGAACAAATTATTATTGCAATATTATAAAACCATAATCAATAATTCTGCCCACTATTGTGATCATCCTTCGAAACAGTTAGTGTTACCGTCCCCATACATACAACCTACTTATACAACTTTGCTAATATTCCATGTAACAACTAACGCCCTGCTTATCTTAGTTTACGTAGCTTAACGACACCCTCGGCTTATGGGATCATCAAATATGCATTTGGTTGTATTAAAGTCACCCTTTTCGTATGTTACAGAGGCTTATGTGGGTCACGCTTAACTGACCTCGGAATTTACATGAAAAATCTGTCAAACGGCAAACTTAATGCCTTGTTCAAACCAGTCTAGCAATTAGACTATAAGATTGTAGTCACCAACCCTAAATCGAACTATATATTTAAAGTACAGGGAACTCTAATCACCATCATATATTATGTTCTGTTTGTCGTAGTTTTCCAATTACTATAAATTTTTAATATTTTTGTCTCCTTACTTGGTCGCAAATGATCACCCCACTAAAGCCGGTAGGATAGTAGTCTTACATCCTTGCAGGTGCTGGAGCTGTAAGGTACTTTTAATTGTCAAAATATACCCAAAATGACCTTCAAGCCTTGGTAGTGCTCAAGATTTAGGCTTTACTTGCTGAGCAAATGCAAAAAAGGCAAATGCAGCAATCAAAATTGAATATTTTTACTTGCATATAAAAATAAGTGAGGGGGCGTCCAAATTATCTAATAAACGCTATGTAACTACGCAGAATTAATTTAATAAAGATAATACAAATATATAGTAAACGTAATGCTTATTAGTATTTTTTTCTTCTTAGATATTTCGTATACACTACATTGCTATGTAAGAAAAAATGAGGTAAAAAATAACAATGCAATCTAACGAATTGAACTACACTTGCTTTCTTTTCACTTATTAAGATAATTATGCCAAATTAATACATGATTCTACAAATAAAGGATAGCGAGTTTATGTGACTTTTGATGATGTAACAGATTCGTCACTTTAACCAATTTATTTTTCTATTATAAAAGCGCCAGTATTCTATGTATCTATACATAACAGCAGAGTAAATACGGAGGCTATAAATTATCACGCTATTACGCTACCGTGACGGGTAAAAAAGCCGTTGTTGTCAGCATATATAAATAATGTGTATAGAAAAATGGGATTGCTGCACCTTTTTGTGCAGAGATTACATTTTTATCTGTCCATAATATGGACTTTAGAAATCAGTTCAATCTTTTCAAAATCTATATAGTCCTATAGCCTATTTTAGAGTAATATTTTTTTATAATTTTCAATACACAATTGCTTAATAATTATGTTCAAAAGATGTCACAGTCAGATTTCCCTGTTATTGACCGTATATAAGTTTGAGAAGCACACAAAAATACTACATTTATAAATACCCTGTAATGCTTCCACAATGGAGACCAAATATAGATGTGACTTTACCAGCCGTCGCATCCCATTTAAGTTCCGTCTCTTTGTTAATTTGACGACAAAATTACGATTTTGTAGAACCAAATGCGTAAATTTCAAAAGTTATATTCTGTTGACGTGTTATTGCATTGCTTGAATTGTTTGATCCTTAATTCATTATGTGTTAGAACATAGAAAACTGGTTTGAAATAAATGGTGTGCACATTGACGTTAAGAGTTTTAGTGAAAATATTTATGGAACTGCCTGGGTAAGGTTTTTGTTTTGAATGAATGGAGCTAAGGCATTTAGCAAAGCAAGGTAATCAAAGATTAGATACATATGGTATAATTATGACATACATTTTTCACATCATCGGACATATCGCAGACAAGATAAACTTATATGTATGAGGTTGTGCCAATCGCCAAAAATTAGAAGGACGTTTTCGTGAGCTTACTTTTTTAATACATGCTTCACGGGCGTTGTAGTCGTTTCAGTGGTCACCTCGCCGCTGCCAGTGCGCTGGTTGCGCTGCGGGTTCGATCGCCACGTGAATATATTTTTAACTGTCTACACATATTTGACTTTTGACATCATTTCATATTCAAACGTAAAATGTTTTGCTTCTACCTTTTTATACATGTAGCAATGATTCTAAGTGCATAATATTATTATGTATTCGTTTTTAATAATAGCAAGTAATAATGTTTGTGTTTTTGACTACAGAATATTAATATTATAAGCATATGCTCTTTTTTATATGCTTCGATAATTAATCGTATTTACGTACTTACTTTTGATTATGAGTTACTGTTTATTTAGAGCAGCGATAGCTCAGTGGGCAGACCAACAGACTGCAATGCAGAGGGTCTCGGGTTCGAACCCACGTCGCGCACCTCTGACTTTCGGAAGTTATATGACTTTTCGATATTATGTGCGTATTGATTGACAATTATCGCCTGCTCCGTGCCTCGGAGAGCACGTTAAGCCGTCGGTCCCGGCTGCCATGAACTTCTATGGCAGTCGTTATTGGGAGAGTTTCGACACAAAAGATCCCACTGGGTCGAAGTGTCGCCGGTCTGCACTGACTGGCCCCCACATAAGATACATACATACATACTGTTTATTTTTTTGTTAAATTCATTTGCCATTCTATATACACGTATATTTTTAGTTAGTTTAGTGCAGATTTATGTCATTCGTTATCTTTGCTGTGACATTTTGTTTTATATTCTCATTATTTGCAGTCAATTTAATACGGATGGCGATTACTTTTTTATTTTTGTTAGGCCAATAAATAAATTTTCGGTTGTGTTAATAGTTTGAAATGTTAACATTTGTAATACAATTTCAATTTTCGAATAACAGAACACGACAATATTTCTTAGTAACAACACAAGTGTACCCTAGCAATAACGTGGAAATAGAATAAATAAAACAAGGGCTTTGTACGTCAAACGTAACCTACACTGTCATTTAGAGAGGCGTGGCCTGGATATACAATGAAGGACTCTAAGCAGGTGCCTTAAACGATCACTTTCTCATATTCATTATTAAGTGGACGTAAATACGTCCCAGGTAAAAGTGGGTAATCCCACAAGTGACGAAAGCACCTACTAAGTAAGGAGCACTTCCTTATAAATAGTTACGCACATACAGACACGGCCCACGGCTTCGACGCGTGAATTCCACTGAAACGCATACCGCGATGAAAAGTGATTCTACGTGTTCAAGGATATGGACAATCTACATACATAATATTATTATGTGCTAAAATTAAACCAAATTCATTCAAAATACAATAAAATAACAAAAATGTTTACAAAATTTTACATTCATAATATAAGTAGTACTTAGTAAGAAGGATTAGAAATGTTTTAATGTAAACTAGCTTTTACCCGTGGCTTCGCTTGCTCGGGAATAGTACTTTTTCTACATATAAGGAACCCTATCTCCTTTTCTATACCCTTGACAATTTGACAATGATGAGCAAGGTGTAACTCCAACAAAAAGGAAATTTGAGGATATTTGGCTACTACAATAGGTGGGCAAAGGCCTAACGATTGATTTCGGAAATTAGGAGATATATTTAGTAATTAGCCGTGCAAATATTGATAACATGATTTAGGATCTGTCAAGTCGTGTTTGAATTTGCTATCGTCCATGTTGTCAAACTTAGTTCGTTTCCAAGTATAGATTATACATAGATAAAGGCAATTATTAAAACATAAATTTTCTAGCTTTATTACCAACTAGCTTATGCTCGCGGTTTCGCTCGCGTAAAAGAAGATAATAGTCATGTTAGCAACAGTACTTTTTAAAAATAAAACGTACGTTATGTTACTCGATGATAATATAGCTTTCTGGTGAACGAATTTCACAAATCGGTTGTGAAGTTTTTGAATTAAATAGTAACAAACAAATATCTTTCCTCTTTATAATATTAGTATAGATATAGACTAGCTGTTAAAACATTTATGCGTTCGTAACACCACTCACCTTTGGACGCTTTTTATTGGATTTGAAACCGGACGGTTATATAATAAGTAGGTATGTAAGAATTTGTCATTCAACTGTCAAATTTCAAAATTGTCATCATCATCATCATCATCATCATCATCATTTCAGCCTATTGCAGTCCACTGCTGGACATAAGCCTCCCCCAGGGAGTTTTCCCGTTTTCGCCATCCAGTCACCTCCAGCCACCTTTTTCAGGTCATCGGTCCATCTGGCCGGAGGGCATCCTACACTACGCTTGCCGAGTCGTGGTCTCCACTCGAGAACCCGTCTGCTCCAACGATCATCGGTTCTGCGACAGATGTGACCAGCCCACTGCCACTTCAGCCTGCTACACTTCTGAACTACGTCAGTGACTCTGGTTTTGGTTCTGGTTCAAAATTGTGCTACGTTATTATCCTTTCTTCCTTACTATTCTTACTTTTACTTAATATTATAAATTTGAAAGTAATTCTGCCTGTCCGTCTGTCTGTCTGTTACCTATTCACGACTAAACCACTCATCCGATTTGGATGAAATATGATTCAGAGGTAGTTTAAAACCTGAGAAAGAACATAAGCTACTTTTTGTATATGTAGGTACCACGCGGCCGGAGCCGCGCGCAAAAGCTTGTTATTCATATTTCTCTTAACACGAACATAAAGCCTTAAGATATCACGATTGAGCACAAAGAAAGCGCAAACGAGCACATATACACATGAACACGCATACCGATATAAGAAAACAAAAGAAATATCTCATTATATCTCTACAGCAAATCGTATTTAATTAACCAGTCAAGTTCACAAAACACGACAGGTCTGAAAAAAGGCGCAGTCAACGCACAAAAGGACGTAGAAACTCCAAAGCCGGGCACAGCCGGGTAATCATTTAATTAGGTGGCACCCGGAGTTAAGGAGTTTGTGAGGATCAGACGAGCTTACAGTTTGTCGTGGCATCAACTTTATTTATTATGATACAATTTTCTCCAGATTTTGGTAGAGGCAGACAGGTTTGTGTTTCGTAGACGAATTATAAAAAGGTACATTTTTATTTGTTATTAATATGACAAGACGATATTACATGAGTTGTCCCATGGCTGCTGTAAAAGCAAACAAAACGTGTGGAAACCGTAAATGGAAATAGTTTTAAGAGTTTAAACATAGTTTTACTGCAGTGATTTTGAAAATTAACCACGGTAAAATCCATATTAATTAACCACAATAGAAAATTTATTGTTATGGTCATACGTGATACATACATATCGTACAGGCAACCTGTTAGATTATTTTCAATGTGTAAAATTCGCGGAAAGGTTAATATTACATTATTTTTATTTAATAAAATGTTAAACTTAATTTGTACGCACAAAAAAGCTCTGCTATGGTATGTTTTTGTGTTTTGGATAACTGGATGTATGATACCTCAGTGCGTAACTGCACAGAGTGAATATATGTATGTATAGTAAGAAATCATTGGGTAGCGGGCTAATATTAAAAATTGGATTTGGCAGTTTTAGGTATGCCTGGCATACCTTTATATAAATTACATTGTTTTACATTGTTAAAATCCGTATAAGTATTAAAAAATTACATAGCAACAAAACAGATGAATATAATATATTTATTATATTTAATGGTCTAATTTACATTTTATTCTATTATAATTTAAAATGACATGTTTTCTTATTCAACGATTATCGTCTTTAAGTGGAACCCTAACTATTAATTAGATGATATATAATATTGTCTTCTGTTTACCCGAATATTATTCATTGAAATTAAACTACTATATACGGATTTTATCACGTTGTTTATTTGACACTTTATTACATAATTTTGAAAACTGTTACACTACTTTTACTTTTAAACTTTACTAAATTTTAAGCTAATTAAATCTTTTAAAACTATTTAGATTTAATTTAATTTTACACTTTCCCCGACGTTTTCCCCGAAAGTGTAAAATTAAATTAAATCTAAATAGTTTTAAAAGTTTTAATAGTAATATAATTAGCTTAAAATTAGTAAAGTTGAAAAGTAAAAGTAGTGTAACAGTTTTCAAAATTATGTAATAAAGTGTCAAATAAACAACGCGATAAAATCCGTATATAGTAGTTTAATTTCAATAGATGATATATCTTTATTTTTCAAATCTGGCATGAAACAAATCTAATACTTCTGCCAATACTATAAATATGAATGTTACATACACATGGTCTTGCAAAAGTGATTTAAAAAGTAAGTTTCCATCTTATACTCGTTACCTGAGTCTGTTTTTCTCGCACAACGATCTAATAGGAAATACATAAAATACAAACAAAATAAGAATCCTTCGTTCGTAATCTTAATACGAAATATTAATCTTTCTTTATTGCTTAGGCCGGGGTAGACATAAAAATATATTCCTTAGCCGTTCGCTTGGGGGAGGATCGGTTCAGTGGGCAAGAAAGAATATTAGAATACCCGCATTGAAAAGCTGGGACGAATTGAAAAACAACGCTTAGATATTGTATTTCCTTTTTTTATTCTAAGAAATTGTTTTTATGTTATAGACACACTTTGTGAATTTCAGGATTAAACGACATCTTTCTATAGGATCTCGGATCTTATAAAAGTAATGTCTTATTCTTAATTCTTTTCAGAAATCCATGTTTTTGAGTGTCACCTTAAATTCATATTGCAAACAGTTTAAGGAAGTGCAACTTATATATTTAACAAATATCTCATAAAGAATAAAACAAAGTAAATAATGTTGATTCCGCCTTTGTCACTGTACGTTTTAAATCCTGTTGTTCAAATAAAAAAAGGTGCAAGCAGTAGCTAATAAATTTTATTTCTAGTATCGGTAGTGAAAGTGACTACTGTGGAGGAGGTCTAAGATTCAATTCCCGAGACGGAAATGATGCAACTGGATTGTTCTAGCAAACATTTCTTATTATCAGCATGGAGCCTGGATTTATGTCAGGTAGACGGCTACAGGTTCGCCCCATTTATGTGAGACCTAAAATTAAATTCAGCTGGTGAAGTGAGAATGTGATGCACCCCTGCCTATCTCTTTGGGGATATAGGTATGATAATATGTGTGTCTTCTTCTTCTCCTTAGCCTTTATTACTCCCAAGTCACTTGGGGTCGGCTTTTCTAGTCTAACCGGGTTTGACTGGATATCAGTTTTTACACGGAGCGGCTGCCACCTGACCTCCGCAACCCGAAGGCTAACGATACCCTAAGGCTAGACCAGTGTCAGGATATTAGAGGGTACTGACTTTCCCAATAACGACTGCCATAGATGTTCATGGCAGCCGGGACCGACGGCTTAACGTGCTCTCCGAGGCACGGAGCAGGCGATAATCGTCAATCAATACGCACATAATTTCGAAAAGTCATATGACTTTCGAAAGTAAGAGGTGCGCGACGTGGGTTCGAACCCGAGACTCTCTGCATTGCAGTCTGTTGGTCTCCCCACTGAGCTATCGCTGCTAATATGTGTATATTTACTTAGAAATAACCAAGTGCTACCTGCGTTTTGTCACGTGTTTCACCGATTTTGTAGTTGCAATCAAATTCAACAATTAACTAGAAAAAGTAACAAATAAATTGAACTACTTTCGTATTTAGTATTTGTGTGTTTATAATACATTGTTACTTAAAATTTAAATGTTCAATACCAACACATTTTATGTCTGACTAAAATATATGCTCATAGACTTATACCTACATTACGCCTCTAGCCAATTTCTCAGTTATATAATTATTTTATTTTGCAGGTAACTGGCAATAACCGGTTCACAGTTAATGAAGAAGAAAGGACAATAAATGTTAACATGGGCTAAGAAGCATCTGCCCCAGACATGGAAGCCGAAACTAAGGGTTTGAACAGGTACTTAAATAATAATAATAATAATAATAATTTTATTGAAAACCTTGTTACATTTTCACAATAATTATACGATAATGACTACAGTAGTATAAACTGTGTCGTAGCCATTAACGCCCACATCCGAGTATATTTTTAAATAACTAAGGTTAGTAAAGGTTCAATTTTATTGTTTGTTTATAATAATTTTGTGCCTATGTTAAGGATGAGAGTAAATGCGTTTGTCGGTGAGTGTATGTGTGTGTCTACGTGTGTATTGTGTATATGAAGATATGTGTGTGAATGTGTGTATCGGTATGTGTAAGTGTGTGTATATGTATGGGAGAAAGATTTATTTGTTATCATGCTATGATGTCCTCACATTGTATATATGTTTGTGAAAGAAGCCACTCTGTTAGTTTTTGTTGGATTTCCTGAATTGAACCCTAGATATCAAGCTAAGCCATCGTATTCACTACTGCGCCACTGAGACAGTCTACATGATTTGTTAGTTAAATATGTTTTAGAGCAGCGATAGCTCAGTGGAGAGACCAACAGACTGCAATGCAGAGGGTCTCGGGTTCGAACCCACGTCGCGCACCTCTGACTTTCGGAAGGTATATGACTTTTCGAAATTATGTGCGTATTGATTGACAATTATCGCCTGCTCTGTGCCTCGGAGAGCACGTTAAGCCGTCGGTCCCGGCTGCTATGAACATCTATGTAATGGTAGTCGTTATTGGGAGAGTGTCGACACAAAAGATCCCACTGGGTCGAAGTGTCGCCAATCTGCACTGACTGGCCCCCACATAAGATAAGATAAGATAAATATGTTTTATTTTCATTTCATATATAGCTTTTATAAGCTTTTTACTAAGGAAACCAACAAGCATACCGACCATCTAGTAGAGTTAGTTTTGTGAATTTCTAGGACTCGTACTCAACTAGCGAAAGGCAGTATAATAGCAAAATTTTTGGTACTCCCACCAACTTACATAACATTTTCTATCCAGAAATACGGCGATATATTTCCTTTATACGCCGTATAACAATAAGGGCAGGATGTGAATAAGCACTTAATGGTAACAAGTGCTAAAGCTCTTCCCATCGAGTTCACCGCATCTGTAATACATAAGTACCAATCTTCGTTCGTACGTAAAAACAAAACGGAATTGATAAAAACAGAAAAAGAATCTTCCGTCGCTGTAGGAAAATCCCATCTATTATAATATCTCATTCCCATTGCGCGATCTAATTTCCTATTCATCGAACGCCATATTTCTGGCACCCTACTGTAAAACTCGTTTAAAATTTCAGTTCATTTGGACCTTTTGCTTATGAATGTAAAGAGAAAATTCGCTTGTGTGAAAACGCAAATAAATTTGTAATCTCTTAAGAAATTCGATACAAAGTCTCCAAGATGTATTTTTTCCTCGGTTTTGAGGAAAACCTGCGAGCTTTCGTAAGCCAATAAGAAATATTGGATTAAGATAAAAAACATGATTTACAGTCGATTACGTAATGAAATGTTTCGCAAAAGGATTGTTTGTTTCAATTTGAAATGCTTAGCAGGTAATTTAACTATAAAAATTTAACTTTATTTTTATTTTGAAATAATAAATATAATCAAGCTAGAGGTTTCCATATTCTTTACTAAACCGTAAGATGCTAATGTAGGTTAAGATTATTATATAACCAACAATCTTTTGAATTATTTTATATAGGTACATATATATTTATTTGTTATGCTTTCACGCCTTAAATCATGAAATCTCATATATATGTTGTTAAGGGTACAGAAAATGACATAGAGTACCTTTCATCCGGAAAACGTCGCGGACAATTAAAGCTAGTTATAAATATTTTATAAATATTTGGATGTTAAGTTGTTCAAAATTCAAAATTCAAAATAAATTTATTCAGATTAGTTTACAAGGTAACACTTATGAATGTCAAAGTTACACAAATTTTTCTGCGAATTTACATTTACTGCCACATTCAGCAAAGCAAGGGTGTAGGGCTCATGAGAAGAACGGGCAACAAACTCATGGTCACTCTTTTTAATCGCCAAGTTTTTGTTTACAAATCATAAGAGCTGTAAGGTGCTGCAACCATTTCTCCATGAACAATTACTGAACATACTCAAGCATTTAATAAAATTTGATGGTAGCTTTTAAAGCAGCAGTATGGTAAATAGGAGCATCCACTTACATGTACATTAATAATCAAGACAAGGCATGATTGTAGTCCGTAGTTTAATCTAACTGTTTAAATAAAAATGTAGTAAGTAAATCATCGAATTCCACTATACCAAGGTCGACCAGCCGCCACAAGTAGCACCCGTTCACGAGTAAGATGCATGGGCCAGCCATCACCCCCTTCGCCATATTGAAGGGAAGGGATCGACCCGGCCCATGACGACACCACAAGCAATGACATTTGAGTGAGCATGACGATCCTTGGCATGCGAACCCAGAATAAGACTCAAAAAGAAAACTTTACGGAACTGTCCATTATCACGAGTTGCCTTCATTCACATTATTCTTGATTAAAATATTTATAGTTGTTTGTTAGTTAATCATGTGTAAAATTTAATCGTGTGTATAATGTCATCATGTTTAAAGATTTAAATAGAACGTGGCACAATTGAATCATATTCTAGGTTAACAAGTAAGATACTTTGATCCTTGATGTGCGTTCCCGTGGGTATAAAAAGGACACCACAAAACGTATTACTTTTCAACAAAATAAATGGAAATTCGTAGCAAGTAGGAATTCTGCCTACACTTTTGGACAAGAGTCAAGTATCTATACATGTGTCTGTATATGAGTCTGTACACGTGTCTGTATACGAGTAAGCAAGTAAGACTGCACGGATGGCATTGTGGTTTTAAAGGGCGCTTCGCCGCTGTCACTGCGCTGAGTGTTGGTTCCCACACAGGATAAAAATTTGTGTGATCTACAAATGGTGGCTCCGAGTCTGGATGTTCTTTGTGTCCGTTGTTTGAATGTTTGTAAAGTACCCCGCGATGTAGGAATTACGCCTAGTGTGAGAGTTGTCCTCCTTGAAAAAATAAACTACGTGAGAATATTTGTGCTTTGTTAACTTCTAAAAGTCACCCAACACATCATACAAATTCTCAAACTTTACGATTTATACAAAAACATATTAAATCTACTAAGAATCACTTCACACTCTTAAGACCACGAACAAAATAACATCTTCTAAAAATACAACGTCCGTGTCAAACGCAGGATATGAACTCGCAAACATGTTTAATTAACACATGTAATTGCAACCACAATTTGCCACGAGCCGTTACCACCGACTCCTAATTCATTAGGTTCGACCACGCGACAAATTCGAGAGACTTAGATGCGGAGGACTTATTCTGGTTAGATTTTATGAACGGATATTTTGAAATCTTATGTTTTTGTTAGAATATACAAACCTAGGATAGGTTGTGCTAGTAACAGGATATTTTTAAATATACTCTATGATACTTGGTGATAGTAGAGCTTTTTGTAATGGTGAAAGAAATTTTAAAATCAGTTGTTCAAATATCATACATAAACAATTTTCACATCTGACTAATAATGCCAGAGATAGGCGCGTCGAATCAAACAAAGTCCTTAATTTTATGATATTACTATATAGCCTGGACAGCCTTTCTTTATTGGCAAATAACCCCGATGATAAGAAATTATCATAGCCTAAGAATATTTGCATCATCAGGTGCGTTGTTATTGTGCTGTCGGCTCACTAGGCAAATATCAAGAACCCGTTGCTTAAAAAACGCTGGACTGCGCCGAGCGTAAGACAGATAATGACAAAGCTCGTACGGCGCATATTCAAATCGGCGCGCGGCCGCCATAGTAAAATTGTATGGAGGATTTGAAGTGCTTTTTTGATAAATATGTATCTTTATTGTCAACCAATAACTTAAATATTTAGGACGGACAAATTGTAGTATAACTATTTATGTTTCGTTTAAGCTGTAAAATAGGATAGATTTCTACTGTTATAATCTAAAAATCACGTAACACGAGACGTAATCGCGATCACGTGCAAATTTACATAATTTTGTAGGCGAAAATATTAATTATTTTAAGTTTTTACACGGAGTAATTGTAAACACATTCATTGTTATGGTAAATATATATTTTATATTTGTATTAAACAAGAAGTGATGATTTTATTCACTTAATTGTGACCGCCTGTTTTGGCACATTTCACTTGACGCAGTCTTAACAGAAAGTTTAGCAACAAAGTAAGAAGTCTATCGATCTACAATACTGGTCTATCGTTTCTATGAAAATAGCGGTACTTTGTGGTCAAGCTCCCCGATTTGAGCATTCTTCTAAGCTAATATAGACATGCCGTTATGACTAATCTCTCTAAGTATCTAATTGAATGACATACCTATTTGCGTACGTTTACTATTCACAAAACGTCTGATGACGAACCATCAGGTTTGGCTGAAAATGGATGCTGTGGTGTCACAGTGGCAATGTATTCGACTACTGTGCTCAAAGATTCAGTTTTGATAACCGGTTCGGGCAAAGTATTGTTTAACTTTTTGGTCACTAATTTCCCTGTCCTTTGCCAGCGGCTCGCGTAAGTCCCGCTACATTTTGCACCTCTATTTACCAGTGGTTTGTACACGAGCCACCAAGTGCCACGCCATTTTAAACCTTATTTTACTAACATTAAGGCTTAAATCTGATTGTTTTCCGGCTACGAATGGATTTTTTTGGGTGAAGGATATATTGTAAAGTATTACAAAAATGTAAACATACGATAGGTTAATATCAGCACAGAGTCTGTAAAATAACTGTGACAGGTAAACGGCAATAAGCTCGCTCTATATAACCTAAAACATATCTGGTAAAACGTGTCTATAGTATACCTCTGCCTGCCTCTTTTGGGATATAGACCAATATATTGACGGTGGAAAGGCTTATTGTATTAACAGCCAATTTGGTCGAATATGAGTTGTATACATCGTTGGAATCGCCTGATTTTTCTCTTTCGAATGGTCTAGATAGCGATTTAATCTGAGCACTGTCATGGTCGTTAATACACCGGTGATTTTTGTATATTTTATTGTATTAAATCCGTTCCCTTTTTGACTTCGGTTCGTAAAGCGTACATGATAGTAGCAAAATACTGATAAGTCATTTATGCCTGCTTATGGTTAACATAAGAATTATTTTTAAAACACTTTACCATTCCATTTTGCGAAATATTCACGCAATAAAACATTTTAGTGGTTGGCCATTATTTTCAAATTTAAAAATAAGTCATCTTCCTTGTTAATAAAATCTTCTTCTCTCTTAGCCTTTATTATACCCAAGTAACTTGGGGTCGGCTTTTCTGGTCTAACCGGATTTGACTGGATATCAGTTTTTACACGGAGCGGCTGCCACCTGAGCTCCGCAACCCGAAGGCTAACGATACCCTAAGGCTAGACCAGTGTCAGGATATTAGAGGGTACTGACTTTCCCAATAACGACTGCCATAGATGTTCATGGCAGCCGGGACCGACGGCTTAACGTGCTCTCCGAGGCACGGAGCAGGCGATAATTGTCAATCAATGTTAATAAAATATACATAGTTTATTTTCGTTTAAAACAGTTTACGTTTTTGCTAATTACAATAATTTGGAATTTTGTCGACAGCCCTTAATAATAAATTGGTCAATCATACAATTTTACCTGAAGCTATCCTTATGTGTTTATAGCACATCAGCTACTTTACATAATAAAAAATTAATTGCATTAGTGTGTTAAACCCACCAAAAAAGAATGATAAATATGAAACTATGGTGGTTAGACGGTACTTCAAGACTGTCGTTCACGGTAGGCCGTGGCTGATAGCTAAAAGCCGAGCGTTGCGCAGGCGCTTCAGTCACCCATAGCGATGGGCGTTTATGTTATTTTTCATCATCGATGCGCATCGTTGTTTAGCTAACGTCACCCGTTGTCAACATCGTTGTTTCCGACAACGATGACATACAGCTAGCGTACTCACTGGGTAGCATGTTACGTTGGCGTTTTCATAGATGTTGTTAAAAACAAAATCGTAGTTCAACGTAATAATATGAAACTAGTAATGATAAATCTGTGGTACGCTCCTAAGTTTCGCACCATTTTAGTCGGGTGCAAGCTCGTAGGTACGCGGTTAGTTGCAGAAAAAGCGAATAAAAATTTTTGTTTCATAGATAGTTAAGAAACATAGTTAAGAATATGGACTAATCCGTTGGTGGCATCGTTGTCGTTCGGTCGCATTCGTACTCGTTCGTATTATTGACATTGGTCGTTGTCGGTTATGGTCGGCATTATTCGATACCGCCTATGACCGCGTTGAATTTCGGTCGGTGTTACTGCCATCCATTGTGCAATATTACGGCATCGGATACCACCACCATAGACTAACATCGTTGGTCAGCAACGTTTTTTTAAAAACGGCTACCTCTTGTCACTCACACGCTGTCGAAGAGGGAGGTCTTGCCCGTTGTCGCAGTACGCTGTTCGTAAATATTTTTTTGCCAGACGTGTTTGACATTCAAAAACATCTAAAATGTTGTCCGAACGGTGCAAGAAAATATGGAAGAATGTGTTGGTTGCAAAATTTTAATTAAATTACATTTTTTTACGGATACAGCGCGCTTTCGCCTTTTAATTTTCTATAGTGTCAATTATCTTTAATATTTTAAATTTCATATTACAGTGAAATAAGTCTACTACGCATAATTATTATTGAATTAATACTTGTGATATCTGATCTCTTTAGCTTTAAGTACCTATATTTTAACCACTATTCCATTCTAATAACACTGATTGATCTCAAAATTATGTATTTTAGAAGTCTACTACGCATAATTATTTGTTTAAATTAATGCTTATGATATCAGGCATCACTAGTATTCATTATCTTTAGGTTTAAGTAGGTATAAAATATTGGCCTTCCATTTTAATAAGACTGCTTGATCTCAGAATTGCTTAGTTTTATTTTTTGTTCTTGATTTTGTGATTAAAATTCATTATCTAAACATATATTTTTGTTCTTGTGTTATTCATATTGGGAGATAATACCTAGAGCCTAACGGTAACTTTAGTTTAATGCAAGATAAGATAATCTGGTTTTCATCGTTTGACTTGATCGGGCCCGTTAAAATATTTTACTTAGATGTGGAAGTATGCTGAACAGAATATAACACATTTTTTTAGTTCATTTTATGCAGCTATTTGATCATTCAAACATCTTTTACCGGACCACAGTGATTATGTTATTGTGATTTAAGTCAATTTTATATTTTCTCCAAAATATTGGACAGGAAGATAGCTACATTATTTTCTATATTTACATTTCATAGTAAACGTTATTCGTAATAACTATTCTGATTTTTAATGAGAATACTCAAGTAGTTAATTAGTAATTCATACAGTGGTCGTTAATACAATTGGCCTTTCCAACGTCGCCATGTATGAAAAGCCAGATTCTTTTTTTATATTCCTTCATAGCTAAAGCTCCTTCAGCTGACTCGCGTTGATATTGCTTCTTCAGTACGAAATAAGCTTAGAACGGGTGCAGTGTGAAATACGGCAATTACCTCAAGAGCACCGTGTCACACATCTAGCCAACGCTCGGAGTGTAGTTACGTAACGTTCACCTAATGAAGATTGTCGATAACCTATATATTAGGGGTTAAACTATGAAATTGCCGATTTGTACTGATAAATTGAAACTTGTTTTTTTCTAAGATGTACCATATTTATTTAATCGAAATATTTACACTAATTATCTATACATTGCTGCGGAATCTGCATCTAAACGGAAGTTCATTTATGCCTTTACGATAGAACTCTGGGGATCTAGGTTCGACAAACTTATCACGTAGAAATTGTTCAAATCACGAAAAAAATGGTAGTCCGTTGGAGCAAGGTCTGGCGAGTATGATTTCTAACTGCAGCTCCTGTAGAGTTACAATGGTTTCTCGTGCAGTGTAAGGTCTTGCGTTATCATGGAGCAATAATGGTGAAGATCGATTCACGAGTCTAATAATAATAATTGTTCGAAGTTTGGCGCAGTAAACATCTGCTGTTATTGCTTGACCAGTATCTGAGAAAGCTATAATATAATATAATATAATAATATAATATTCTATCATATACACACAACACCATCTAGCCCAAACTAAGCAGAGCTTGTACTATGGGTACTAGACAATGGATAAACATACATATATACTTTTTTTTTGTAAATACATACATATTATACATAGAAACACCCAGACCAAGACAAACATCCATGTTCACGCACAAAAATGTTTGACTTGTGCGGGAATCGAACCCGCGACCTTAGGCGTGGCAGTCGGTTACACTAACCAATACGCCATCGAGTCGTCGATAGTAGCTATAGTGAATAACACCAAGAAGAGACCACCAAACAGTTACCATTACCTTTTAATTGGTAAGCTTTGCTTTAGGGCACTGTTGTGGCGTTTGAACTAGGGTCAGCCATTGCATTTTTTTTCATCCCACAATCCACTTTTCGTCACGTGTCACAATTCGATCCAATATTCCTTCATTTCTGTACCGATTTAACAAGGCAACACAAGTTTCAACACGCATTTCTTTTTGCAGATCAGTCAAATCATGAGGCACCTATTTTTCATATCTTTTATCTTATTGATTTGATGCAAATGAGCCGATATTGTAGGTAGGGTAACGTTAAACCATGCCGCTAATTCCTGGGTAGTTTGACTCGGATCGGCTTCCACCATCTCCTTCAATTCAGCATTATTCACCTGTGTGGGCGGTCTTCCACGTGGTTCGTTCTTCAAGTCGAAGTTTCCATTACGAAAGTGTTTAAACCAACACCGCACGGTGCGTTTATTAGCAGTCTCCTCTTCAAACGCAGCGTTGATATTGCGAACCGTTTCTGCCGAGTTAGTTCCGCGTCAAAACATGTATAAAAAAATGACTCGGGCTTTCGAAGTATTGATCTTTCCTGTCTAAGCTGAATAAAAAAAAAACAATTGGCAGTCGAAAATCGAATGTTGCACAATTTTTAAAACAAGAATCTTATAGGTATCATGTGATAAAGTTTCACTCGGAAATCTCACACCATGAAGGTTTTATGTCAATTCAAAGTATCTATTACTATACAACGGCAACTTCATACTTTAACCCCTATTATTACTGGAGCGCATAAACGAAAAGCACAAGCTTACTTCTTTCTCTTGCAAGAGTATTCTTTGAATAAATACATGTGTAGTTACGGTTTTAATAACGTCACGTGTCAGTCAATGTTTGAATGCCAAAAAATACCCTGTTAATTTAACTGTATGGAAGGAATCAACCGCACTACTTCGGCTTATCATTAAGTAATATTATAATTACTCTCTATTAAAGTAAAGTGAGAAGAAAAGTGAGAGACTGTCACAACCCTGTGAGACTTTCCTAACGGGCATTATACACAATTATAACCTAAGACCTGAGTTTATCTGTATATCTCAATAATTTTTATCATATTCACCCACGTTTATATAGTTAGATTTTCTATAACACAAATAATAATGATACGCAGTTCAAAGTTATAAATTTTTAGGATGAAATGCGCTAATTGTGCAATAAAAAGACATATCTGACAGGTTTATTCCTGTGCTGTAGATCATTTTACAGTTTCACCTATTTTATAATATTTATTATATTTTATTTATTTATAATGAGCGCTAGATCAATAAGTTATTAATATGAACCTGTGATTATTCATTCCAAGCGCTAGAGCTAAATTAAGCACGTAGCTGGTCGTAAACTGTTCAGTTTAACGGCCCGCAATCAAAGGATGAAAATTATTATCACTTCGATTATGATATATTATATTACCTACTATCAAATGGCAAAGTGATTGTGGAAGGTGCTGGCAATTCAGTACAGGGTATTTTATCTAATTATCAAGATTTGAGTAGGATCTTCATAGACAATTAAATGATTTCGACCTGGGAGATTAGGTCAAGTTTTGAAGGTATCGTTCTATGGGTGAGTGAATGTTAAATGGTTTTCCAGCTAAGCGTTTTGTCGAATCCGATACTTGTATAATATAAGCTTTTTAGCTAGTATCAAGACATTAACTGTACTAAAGAAAAAGCATAACAAGGATCGCAATCGAATCATGTAGTAGGCTTTTTTTTATACGTGGGGGAACTTTGACGCATACCCGCGTGGGCGGGCAGAGGGGTTATGTCGGACTCACCGGGGTAAAAGAAAGATGTTGAAATAATAAAAGACCTCCCGGAATACCGACTAAACCTACCACGGTGTTCCTCGACAAAACCGCAATCGACGGGGCCACGCGAATCACTTTCACATGCGGTCGCGACTCCGCCGAGGTTTCGGCCCGCCGTATAAAACGGCAGGCCACTGCACAAGTAGACCTACCCTTTAGATACCACTAATTTAATCCCTACTGTCCCCCTAAGGGGGGACGGACACATAACACAGAGACGTGCGTGGGAACACGCACGCCGCCTCTCAGACCTGGTGCTGATCGGGTGGCGGGCAGGCCCACGAAGCCCACCACCCCCAGGTCAAACCTCAGGGTGGCTGGAGGTATCTCGCGATGTATTGTGTGCTGTGCTAAGTAGTGTTGCAGGCTTTTAGCAGATGGTTTTCTGCCATTACGGTAACTGGTCCGATCTTGAGCTAACTGCGCAAGGACTCATCAAAGATTCTGCAGACCTTATCATAGGAACACAACATTTAGGTTGTTTGGCGTTAAAGGATTGACAATTTGCGAATGATACTCTTGGTATACCATGATATATTATTATACGACCATATATATGTAAATCGAAATTGCAAGTATTTTGTCTAAAGTTTTGCTTTTAAAATAACATGCGTATTGATCAGCGTATTACACCCACATTTCACCAACAACAGTTTTAGGTCTCACGTTACAGGGAACGATCACTGTTTTCCAGGCACTTTGCTAGAATTCGTGCTGATATTGGAAATTTCTAGCCAGAAAAACGCAATAGACACATTGTTCAATCTAAAAAAACGAATCCAAGACCTTGTGCGCAGCAGTCGCAACACCGAGCAAAACCGAGACTCAAATACTAAACTAAAGCAGTTTTTTTATCGATAGAATAGTTCTTATCCCGTCCCTAGTTCATAGAGCGTCGGACATCGATGTCGGCACAAGTCTCCTGGTTCTCAAACAGCTGCGATTTAACGCTCGAGTATTCCGACATTCGTAGAACGCTGGCACCGAATCCTACCAATTACTTGACGTACTAGTACAATGACGTCACTTTGAATATGGAATATACATGGCATCTTAGAACATCGATATGCCTACATACAGGTACTGCTAAGTGTCAAACATCTTACGTGGCACTAGGTTTATAATATAGGAATGATAGTGGCAATTGTTTATTTTATACTAGATCTTGCTTGCTGATTCACTCGCGTAAATGTAGGTTAAGTTAGATTTGTAATAGAAGGTTTTTCTGGATGCAAGATACCCATGCCCTTTTCTATTCGCCTGACAACGTGTATGCGAAATTTCATGTTGATCGGTCGAGTAGTTAAGGCGTAAAACCGTAACAAACAAACTCACATTCGCATTTATAATATGAGTTAGACCGTGTTGTGCAGAAATGATTCAATTCACAAAAACATAAATAAAAGTAATGCTGATTTAAAATAAAAGTTCATTTTTCTTGTGACTGTTATCTTACTACATTATGGTACGCATATAGTTTTATAAATAATTGAATATAGATTTTTGCATTACTTGATGTTTATTTAAAAGACCTTCATACTTATAGATAAATTAAAAAAGAACCCCTGGATAATTTCCTAAAAACTTAATAATAATTGTGTTACGTTTTTATGGTATTGTTACATAATGGATTTAAACTGATGATGAAGCTATGTTAGGTAAAAGTATGACGCATTGGGCTTGTTCTTTTGACGTGAGCTAAAATAAACATTCTAGCTTAGAGAGAGAGAGAGAGTTAACAAGAACACTAGTAATAAGAATCTAAAATAAAAAAAAAACTTTATATTGTTCTTATCTAGTTATGTGAATTTCAACTTTTAACAAATTAACTACTTATTTAATTTATTTATATTTACACATCTGTCGATGTTTCGACTGCTGTTTGGCAGTTAATGTCACGGGAAAAACTGAAATCATTTTATAAATGGCTCTAAATACTTTTTACTTTCACTTTTTTTTCTTTTAACTTTTATACAAAAGCAGCGTAGAATTTTACGCTGAACCAATATTAAGTAAAGCAAAAGTATACGTTCTTTTTAAATTAATCTCATTTCACGCATATCGTTGCAGCTATTATCTAACGCTTATTGTCTTATGACTTGAACGTGGAAGTACTAGCTCGCTCGTGACAGAATATCGACGACGTTAAGTGTCATTATAATAATATTAAATATTGCGTTTTGTTAGGTGAGTGTGAGCGTGGAGGGCTTTTACATAGACTTAGGTAACTGTTTACCATCAGACTGTGAATTTATTTTCACCCATGTGGTTTACGGTTGGCAACGGCTTATTTTTATTTACTTAGAATTGCTTTTGATGCCAAGAATTTAGTCATGTACATGAGCGGTGGTTACCGCTTATCAAGCGGCACGCTGGCTCGGCTGTCACCTGCGGTAATAAAAAAAACGTTGTAATTAAAATAATTTACTTCAAATAAAATTTAGTCTTTATTGATAATTAAAACATATCACTTGGCTCACTAGTGTTATTACCTCGTCGAAGATGACGATATTAAGGTGAATAATTTAATTTCGCGTCGTTAAAAATACTACGAAGGTCAATTTGACATTTCCAATGTTGATGGTCACCACTTTAAATTATTCAAGCCCAAAAATAAACTGAGGCATGTCACCAGCCATCAGATCTAAACAGATAAATATAATAGCTAAATAGCTGTCATTCTTGGGCTAATCTATTCAGAAATGTTCAACTTTCATCCATTAGCATTAGTCAAAAACGATCAAAATATTTCTATGATGCAACCCGTCCACTAAAGTTCAATGATAAACATCTGTAGTCTTGATAAACACACCATAAATAAGATTAGGGCGCTCACAAAGAATGCTGTCCCACGGTTTCGAGATAATAAAATTGATAGCAAAGCACATTCTAGTGAGATAACAGGCTAATTAGGTTATTTGTATTAGGAGATTAGGCTTTCATAAGAACATAGATGGAGTACTTCCTACTGTGTTACAACGACTAAAAGGAAAGCTCTTAGTTCTACGAACAATTACTTAGAAATAAGTGGCAGTGTTGTAATGGCATTATAAGTAGCGAGATATTCGTCAACACAAGCTACATACATTATAATCTATTTAGTGGTAGAGGTTTCAGAGTATTCATTGTAACTCCCTTTGTTTATTTTCTAGAGGATTAGTAACTAACCTAGTGTGTGAGGTTTTAACTTTAAGCGTTAAGTAGGCACCAGGAAATATTGACGCTTGTAACACTCAGGTAAAAAAGGCACATTAACGACGTGTCAAAGTCAAAGTAATGTTAAGTCATTTGATTGGACATTGCTGATCACAGCAGTTGACGTGCGTTTGATCGTCTGTCAACAAATTTTTGTTTTGATTTGCCAAGAACCGGGTGTAAGTTGTCGAAATTGACAATCGTCACGGTCGCAGATCGTATTGCCAGAGCTCTTTGTGCTTGACTTCTAAATCAAAACTGATTTAGTGCTATATCACATAAATCACATTATAGCAACTCCCTACTTAGTTTGAAAAATTCCTTTGTTGAATCAAGCTGAACAAGGACTTGATCGCCACGACTATGTTAGTTCTAGCAATCTTATATTGAATCTTAGCAAATCTCATATTTATGGTATATTATAAGCTACTGCCTCAGTGGCGGTTCCCAGGTCATGCAAAGTGCTATCATTTTTTTTTGATTTGTCAAGAAATGATCAGTTACTGCACGGAGACTATGAATAGTGGTAAACAGCAATGGAATCGGCCTCTTCTCTTTTACGTGAGATTTACAAACAAAAATGGCGAAATGTGGATGAGATACACGTTAGTCTACCCATTCAGGGATATAGCTGTGAGATTATGTATATATGCTTTACACGATCAGGTATATAATAAAGTATATAACAGCGTTTTCAATAATATTCAGTTATTATCCTACCTGTCTCACATGAGTATAATTGGTAAATATGGAATAGGTAGTTGTTTTAGTTGGCACATACACCGCAACCGTGTCAGCCTCGAGCGACTTCATCATCTTCACATCGATATAATTGTATTGCCTACATTCGTAGCATCGTATTTGTCGCTCACTTTCACGCAAACGATGTCATTAAAATATCACAAGTCGCTCGTTAAGGAGTACCGAGCACGCAGGCCTGAGGCCAGTGTCACTACAAAATAGTATTTATCGTGATTGATACCGCTTGTCTCCCTACTCGCCACATGCTAATTTATGCTAAAGTTGACTAAAATGTCTTGTTAGTCGGCTTTCCAAATTTGAACTCTATTTTAATTAAAATACGGTCGTGGGTACTAGCAAAACCTGCTTAATTTCTGTTTAAGTCTTACCAATTTATAACTGACTGGAAATACATGAAATTGAGATTTATGTCGTTCGAAATACGGTTTATGTGGACGGTGAAAAATAACTTGGTGCTACAGTAATCTAAATGCGGGCTAACCGTTTAATGTAAATGTTGACTATGTAAAACCTTTTTTCACTCACAATTTTACTGTTTGTTTTTTAATTGCCAGTTTGTTAGTTGACGACGTTTGTTATGATGATGAATATAAAAGAGTCGTGTTATTTTAATAAACATTTTGTTTGTCCTATTACGGCCAGTAAAATTAGGGCTGGGTACAAGTGTAAAGTTTGATCTATAGTTAACTGTACAAATTTTGCTCATCCTTTAATTTTAAGTAACATAATAATATGTTTGCTTGCAGCCCAATTCGGTAAGTACCACCAAAGGATCATAGTCAAACAACCTTGTAATGTGCTCCTGTGATAAGTAGGCATTTTGGGTTTTTTAAAGAAGCCTTATACTAATTAAAATACCCTCAGGTTTTGAAAACTTTGAGCATCGGCGCAAAATATGTGTTTGAACAATCATCCTTTTTAGCAGATCAGTATCGTATGAATATCAACCCTGATATTGCAAGTGGGCTACAGTAACCGCTTTTCATTACGTAATAATTATGCTTATTAATCACCGTAGTTATGTACAAAAACGATATTAAGAAAGGATTAAAAGCAATCAAATAATTGTATTGCAATCCTTATTTTTTTTTATAAAAAGCATGTCGTTTCCTATGGATTAGACTAACGAATTATACGTAGATAAAAGTCACGAAAGATTACTTGTCTTCTTTTAGAGTTTTATCAACAACATAAAATACACACACACACACACACAGATGTAAAGCAACTTTAAAGCATGTTGAACCCTATTCAAAAGACAAAAATAAAACAATGTAATTCTTTCGCAAGCCTTCACTGTCATTAACTGAGCCGAAAACATCGAGATTCAATCTTGAAGTTCCTTATTTTTGTACCTTAATTTAATTGAAAAAAGGTAAGAGTCAGGGCACTGAAAGCATCCTTTATCTGGGAGCAATCGTCCTGTGTCCTCCGGTAGCGTTACACATAAGAAAGTTACATGAAAGCATTAATTACTTAGCCATTGGACATTGGTGAAGGCTGTGGTTTAAGTTGTAAAATTCAACGGACAAGAAAACAACAACCTTGGGTTATGTATCAGTTTCTGTAGACTTTTGATCGATCATATTTTCGTTCGATTCATATTTCGATTGTGTAACAAATCACGTCATAAATTTCTAGGTTCTAGTCTGTCAAAAACCGATTTAATTTCAATGAGAGCATTTAACTTTTTTGTATAGTTAATTCTTGAAATCTATGAAGTTTAAGATTGATAAATTATATAACTGACGTAAAGATAGAATCTTTTATTAGCCTAAGGCTAATCAATTAAAGTTATGGACATGATCTTGAGATTGTAAAACACAAAAACGCCTTGCTTCAAGAAAAGGATTTGCGTATAGTATATTTCTTTCCAAAAGAGGCGCTACTACTACGGATGCTTATTAATACTAATTTACAAAAAAACTAAATTATATCATACCACCTCCTCCTGGATGGGTAATTGTATGGTTTATATTCGACAAGGCACAGAATACGGACACAGCTAGTATAGTCGAGTTACACGAAAAAATAAAATGTGACGGTTGATTCAGTTACATCTACCCGACAAACGGCAGCTAGACATTGCCGCTTCAGTGTGCTTGTAAGCACAGCCGACAGCATAGCCAAAAACTCAAGCCTTTTAAGAAGGTATGAGTATGATTGCTTCAATACCCATATTCAGTTACACAAATCATACAACACAAAGGTTTAAAAGTGATAGCACGTTACCTGATAATCATAATTATTATACTAATACCCTCTTAGACTTATTATTCTTATAATTAATTCATATCTGTAGCTCTTTACATACATTTCAAGGCTAGTTTTGAATAAATATTTACCACTTACACTAAATAAAAATATTTTCTGAATTTTATGAAGTGTGTTTCTAAAGTGAAAACTTCTTTAAGCGCGTTCAGCACTTTTTGGGTGAACAAAAATCATGGAACTCGCGTCATCGTCACGTTGTTCAAAAATAATAATTGAATAGCTCAACGATACAATTCACAAGTTACCTAGTTTTCACTTTTATCGTCACTCTCCAAAGACTGCCCCGCACGTTTTTTTTTTGTATTTGATGACTATATCTTAATCCTAACCTAATATTATAAATGCGAATGTGAGTTTATTTTCTTTATTTGTTTCTTACGCTTTCACGCCTTAACTACTCAACCGATCATTGTGTACACGTTGTCAAGGGAACAGAAAAGGACATAGGGTTCCTTTCATCTGAAACAAATTCTGTTACTATAATCTAACCTAACCTACATTTACGCGAGCGATGCCGCGGGAAAAACAGTATAACCATATATTAATGTTGTATAAGAATACAGATCGTCCTTCATCTCAACATAATACGCTCATTAATTCATAACTCATGTACATTCACTCATCGCTTGGTCCCCAATAACTCCAAGACCACAAATGGATGGAGTCCATTTAATCTCGTGGGATTTAATTGCAGCACCTTTCGATTCGCCGCCGGTCTCGACCATTTATTGGTCCGAAGATTTACTGGCGACAGTGTCGATTACTGGAAGTTTTTTTAAACGAAGTTAATGCCGACGCCGCAAAACACTGTGGTTAGGATGATGTAGTGTTAATATTGTAATAAAAGTTTTAAACGGCTATTCTTTGAGGTTATCGTTGTGGTCATCGAAACACGTAAATGTTTAAAGTTAGCTGCCCGTGCCTAAAGCAGTGTTTAATTTAAAAAACAAATATAATTTGACTTTACATACGATGAGTTTTTAAATATTGTGATCGGATTCCGATTTCAATCAATTAATAGTATGCTTATTAACTCCTTAATCTAAGTTTAATAGTTCGCTTAGGAATTAGGTTTCATCAGTAGTACAATGAGCACTCATTCGTAACCTTTAGATGGTATGTCCACGTTTAGAGTTTTCGTTCGAGCTTTCCCGCTGCTTTGCTCGCTCGGAAATAGTACCAATTTCTGGATAAAAGTTATCCTTTGTATACCCTTGACAACGTGTAAGTATGCGAAATCACATGATGATAGGTCGAGTATTGAAGGCGTGAAAGTGTAACAAACAAACAAACTCACATTTGCATTTATAATTTTAGTTATGATTGAACACTATGGCTCTTTTTTAAAACAGACATCATATATGCGGATGGCCATTTGTAACTATAAACCATACTCATATTCCATATCTCTTTACTATCCTGATAAAGAGATCAAATATCCTCAATGAAATGTCAAATAAACAGCCAAACGCTAATACTGAACCAATTAATTTAGGAAAATTTCAAAGCAACAAGCAACATGAAAGGTCAATCGAATATGCTAGAAAAATGAAAAACAAACGAGTCCACGCCAAAATTTGGAATTTTCAGTTCGCTCTTCATATTGGCAGTTTTGCGTCGCATGGTGCTTATGAAATAGCTCAATTGGAATGGTCGCTGTACGATGCTCGTATATTTTACAAGTGTCGCGGTATATTGACAAATGCACAAGAGGACCGCTGTGTAGTCTGTTACTAAATGCTTTGGTAAAATTAATGAATCAAATGTATTTTTTTATTTTACGTATTGTAAGGTTGGATATTCTTTAGAAAAATCTAGAAAGGATATACCTCTGCGAATGATCTTTGACAAAGTGAAATATGTTTCGAAAATTAGCAGTTAAACTAATACGTGTATAAAATAATAATATCAGCCTTGTTAATACACCGTGCCACTGCTTGGCACGGGCCTCTTCCCGGTGTGAAAAGGATTAAGCCATTGTCCACCACGCCGGCCCAGTGCGCGTTGACGGACTTCACATATCCCCGAGAACATTATGTAGAACTCCCAGACATGCAGGTTTCCTCACGATATTTTCCTTCATCGGTAAAGCGAACGATAATTAACTATTTAAAACGCATATAATTTCGAAAAGTGAGAGATGCGTGCCTTGAGTCCGAACTCGAGACATTTGCTTGGCATCTACACATGCGACAAAAAGTCAAGTGTTACATAAACTGTTGTCTTGAGTCGGGATGCTTTCTGTCTCCATTTCTTCCAATATTTGTAAACTTCACAGCGACAAAGCAATTATAACAAATGCGAGAGAAGGCTTCCCTAAAAATATAAAATGTCTTTACTGGTTGCTACCGTAAAAGAAACAAAATAAATCAATGCATTTCACGTAAGTTGAAACATATCGGCTAAGAGAACATAACAGGAAGGTGTTGTGAATAAAAAGATTCCCAAAATTGGGTTGCCCGATTTTTTCGCGGCAAAAAGGAAATCTCTGCCAAGATAAACAGATTTAGATAGTCAAGTAAATGTATATGGAGCATTTGGTTGTTATTTAGTTTAATATGCCAGTAAAGGCTTTTGTGTTTGAAAGCTTATTTGAGAAGGGAAAATGGATTTCAAGGTTCGTTTCAAGTACTGCACTGCATAACCTGAAAATCATAGCTGAGGCGTTACGAGACATTAGTTATAGCTAACCATTAAGGCTAGAGTTTTTCTTACTATCAATATTATAAATGTGAAAGTTTGCAAAGATGTTTGGATGTTTGTATTTTAATCTTCCGTAAATCGGTGACAGATTTAGATCAAATTTGGCACACTCATAGGAGTCATAGGCCATGTCTTCTCTTATTCTTACGTCTCTTATTTCCTATAAAAAGTTGATTTTCATGGAATGCCTGTATAAAAATCAGTGCTTAATAAAAGCCATTTTCACCTAGAAAAGAAAATAAAGAACAAATTTAATATTACTTATTATTTAAAACTAATTTATTGTTAAAATTTACTAGTATTCTTATTATTTGCTCCCCGGTAAGCTTAGAATGATTGTGTTAGGAAGGGGATCACGTCGGTAGTGCATGTAATGCGCTCGATGGCATCTTTTATCAATTGGGATACCGCTGCTTCATATTTAAAATAGTATATTATAAAAAAATAACATAACTATAAGTAAGTAAATCTAAATAGTTTAATAATAATTTAATTTGCTTAAAAATTAGTAAAGTTTAATAGTAGTAGTCGTGTAACAATTTTCAAAATTTTGTAATAAAGTGAATGTGTGTGTGTGTGAATCAAATAAACAACGCGAAAAAATCCGTATATAGCAGTTTAATTTCAATGAATAATATTCGCGTAAATAGAAGACAATATTATATAACTACAAGTAATCAACAATGATAAAATAACAGCCCTGATTGTTTTATGTCATTTAATACTATACATACATTAATAATAGCATAATTATGTCCTAAACGCAGTTGCCTTTGTTTAACTATACGATTTTCTAAAATAGACGTACAAAGAATTTGAGAGACATTTTTTTAAAAAACCCCATATTTTCAAAATAATCGTTTCCTTAATGTATGAAATATACGTGTCAAATTCTCACGACTTAAATATGACGAGTAATTGGAGACACATGCAACCGTCTACATCCGAGGGCTCCTAATTACAGTAGAAATATGCCCCGGGGAGGATCTTAATTAATATATAGAACGCACGTGTAAAACTATGGTATAATTATGATTTACGACTAGGTCTTCTCTTAAACAGAAAATACTCGTGTATTTTTAATACATTGTTATGACTTTACAGGTGCTTTTCCTAGAAACAACATTTTGTTGTTCCCGAGATCACTATATTTACAAAGTATAAGTAGGTAACAAATAACAAACTTAAATTTAACTTATATGCTCGGTAAAGGAAAAAAATCCTGTATATCTGAGAGTTCTCCATAATGTTCTGGAAGATATCTGAAGTCGGCCAATCTGCGCTGGGTCAACGTGGTGAACTATGATCTAACCCTTCTCACACTGAGAAGAGGCCCATGCCCAGCAATGGGACAGTTTAATACAGAACAGTCTAATATTATTATTATATCTCCAAGTAATTTAAATAACGGGATGGCGCACTCGTATTTTTGAGATTGCATCAATACTGTCTGTAATTCGCAAAACTTATTTTAGGCTGTAAGTAGGTGACCATGTACTTTTGACTCTTAAGCTGGCAGTACAGGTGCTTTTTTATTTTTAATGTTTGCAACATGCAAGTGTTATACCTAGTCATATCACAATACTTAATAAGGGATCTTTATCTATTACAGAAGCACCCGGCTTATTCATCTTAGGGCTGACCTCATTGAGCGGGACAACAACAACGCATATATAATTATATAATACACATACACATAACATATAATATAATATAATTATATATATTGTATTATATTACATTATATTATATGTAACTAACGTGATCTCGATAGCACGCAAGACGCCGTCACTGTAGTACTGGCAGTCGAATTGCTACGTGAGTGAGTATCTACCGCTTTTTTACGTAGTAATAGTTACTATTCTTTGCCCTACTGTTTTAGATGTTTATAGTTAATGGTAACCTATTACCCTAAGCTTGTTTTCCACCTTAGTAACTGACTTTATATACTCTATATATAATAGTATTAATATTTGTAAAGTTCAATGCAGCAATTGTCTTATTCATGCAGGTAAATAATCGCACATGTATCTAAAAAAACGAATTCGATAATTTGAGTTATGTTGGTGGGTTTTAGAAGGACCCGGGGTAATAATATATGTATAAGCACAAATTATCACACAGACGTGAACCCAAAAAAAAAAATTACTGATACGAAATTCACACATGATAAAACGTTTTGTTATACTAGCAGCGAGAGGTATGTGGCTACGATATCTATAGTGTACAAAAAATTGAATATATTAATCAAACACGCCGAGGTCTGACATTTTATAAAAATGTCACATCGCCCAAAAATATATTTCGTGATCAAATGACATTTTGACCGACACCAATTTCACTGAAAGTACCCTATCACCGTACCCCAGGTCATTCTTTTTTCAACGGGGTGACGAACCAGCCAAAAATAATATAATGGGCCAAATGACCCCCGTCAACAATTTTGCCCCTAATTTTGCCGTAACCCTTTCGTGATGCGGGTCACGGGCGCGACACAAATTAATCCATTTAAAATACATGCACAATCCGGTCTAACATACACGTGCACATGAATATATAAAATCTACACGCAGCCGACCCGAATACGTCGTAAGGGTTGATTTTTGGAAATGTCCAATTCCTGTTGCGGTGGAAAGGTTACTTGCTGTTACCTATATTTGTAAGTGTACTCTTCTATGAATGGATGAGAAAACTATGTTAATTAAATTAATGTTGATATACAAACCCATAGAAATTACAAGGTATACTTATATAGGTAGACTTAACGGAAATAAAATATTTGGGTGTCTTCAATTTACCAATCATTGTATATAAGCAGCGATAGCTTAGTGGTGAGTAGGTACAGTGAACTGCAACGCACATTTGAGTTCGAACGCAACTGTGAAATTTAAAATTTGTACTGTTTTCCAATCGCTCGCTTTAGCGATCAAGAAAACGTCGTTAGGAAACAGGCATCTCTGAAAGTCCTTTATAATTTTCTAGAAAATTGTGATGTTTACTAACCCACAGTGTGCCAGCGTACTGACCTTTCTCTTTTCATTCAGAGAAGAGGCCCGTGCCCAACTGAGAATCTGTTAATTAACAAGCCGGTTATTATAATATATTAGATCCTACACTGAAGTAAACTCTAATTATATTTTTATTTATACAAAATATTTTCCGCTATAGCTACGCGGATTGTCCTTGAAAAAAGATGACCTTTACTAGTAAATTTAGTTTGTCAATTCTCTCATGACACGGGTGGTCTCTTAGTATAAATAACACATTGCTCGCTTCATTGGGATTTCGAATCGATAAAAGTATACCACATCGGCTATAAAACCCATAATAGTACTCTAATTACAATCTGTAGCACTCGCGTAAACGTTAAAAAAAGAAATTTAATATAAATTTATTTTTATAACAACAAGTTTATTATTCATTGTATTTAGATTTCTATCTAAATTATTTTTATAAGGTGAACATTATCAAAATGCTTATCAATAAATGGAAATACGTGTTCTTAACAACCATCCATAAAAACTAACGATCTACGAAGACACACACACTCAAATCAACTCTCGGCGCTCGCCAGTCAATAATTTCTCCACATATCGTACGATAGCTATCTGATCGCTACTTCCTCATCAGATATCTTATCTGAAACCATAGCCGGCATCGACACCTCAGCTATTTGCTTATCTAGTAGATAAACAGAGATAAATGCCTGATTTCAATTTTATAGTAAACATTGATAATTTTGATGTAATTGAATGTTAAGTGGCTTTGGAAAGTGTTAAGCATTGTGTACCGTAGTAAATCACTGTTTGTGTATGGTCAAGTTTACAAAGGTTATCTTTTATTTTCACTTTTGGTTTGGTAAAACTTTTAATAGTTACTAATCAAGTAACGAATCTATATTTCTAGTCAATTCGATAAAATCTCATAAACATCATCCTTAAAATCTTAATCGTCGCAAATAACTTGAAACCTACTCAAAAATCTTCAATAACAAGGAAATCCATAAGCAACCGAATATCGATGAGACGTCAATCAAAATTATAAAGAACGGTAATACGATCCCGTGGGCTCTCATTATTTCATAATAAAAGGTTGAAACCAGACAGTTCAAAGAAGCTTTTGAAATCCGAAACCTATCCTGTATATAGAAAATGCAAAATTAAAAAGACGAACGACGCTTGAGAACAGGAATAGTCAATAGTCACTTCATATTGTGTTTACTGTGTAAACCGCATGAGGTTCCGTGGTATAGCGTTACTGATGCACCAACGACCTAACATAAATATGATTAAAACTAATAGAGAGGCATACATTGCTGAACTTCATACAGCAAAAGATTTAGTTAATGCAGAAAGGCGTTCAATGGATATGAAATACGACGATTTGTTAAATAAAGTTGGGTATGGGACAAACACATTGGTAGATGGTGAAGGGATTGTATATCCTGCGGGAGCACGGGCGCGAGTTGAGTGAACTTACCTAACCTAAATTGTCGACAATAGTGCCGTTGTCTGAACGTTGAGAAATTTTCTTGTGGCCCTAAATTTGTCAAAGCGAGCGGAGATATTGAGTAGATAAACTTAAAGGATTTCTAATTTATTTACCCTTTACTTGCATAGTTTTAATAGATTCAATATACTTAATAGATTTACTTTAAGCTGCCGTGTAGAACCACTATACAATGCAAATTGCGATTACAAAAGGTATTTAGAAAAAATAATGTCAAGCTGTACCTATGTGATTGACAAACGCGTAAACTATGAAAAGAAAATTTGATTTTACAACTACATGTAAATTAGTATTAACACATCTATTGATTTTATCAGTCACTAATTGTTATTAATATAAAAAACTGGTTAGAAATTTTCTCTTATTAACAAATTAAATCTGAAGCCAGTAAGGTAACAGATTAAAGTCACAACTGCACGATTTGTAATTAAGCTTGCGACAGCCGCAAATTGGTACTCATCAATAACGTCGCTTATCTGTGCATAGTTAATTAAATCGCTATCTCTCACATCTCGGTTAGGTGACGCTCCAGAGGAAGCGGAATCAGATAGTAAATGTGCTTGCTTTTTAAATCTTTTCGGTATTTGGTAGGTGCGTTGGATGTTTATATAAAAAAATATATTTTAAAATACATATTAACTGCACGGTTGGCGTACTAAGGCGCTCATATCCAGTTGCACTCACTGATCGGTAAACGATTAGCGAGGTTAGGCAATGCTGGGTGTGGTCAGTCTATAGATGGGTGACCGCTTAGTGGTATCTCATCTGAGCGTCTCCGTGCTTCGGAGGGCACGTTAAAAGTCGGTCCCGGTTGTTGTCAAATTGACAGCAGTCGTTAAGCTATGTCAGAGGTCTACGGGCGGCTTGAACAACTCTTGACAACAGTTTGGCCACAAACCATACGAAAAGAAGAAAGAAGAAGGTTGGCGTATTGGTTTAAGTTGTCGCCTCGACACTGCCACTGCGCCGAATGTTGTGGGTTCGAATCCCACACAATACAAATATTTGTATGATCCACAACTGGTTGTTCCTAGTCTGGATGATCTTTGTGTCCATTGTTTTAATGTTTGTGAAAGTTTCCCGCGATACAGGAATCATATCTAGTGCGGGAGACGAATTAAAAAAATAGATCAAAGAATAAATTATATGAATCAGAAATTTCAGTCAACTTTTAAGATTAGTCCAGCGCATGCCATCGACAAGATATTGCAGTATTACGACATTTATTGCTACATTTTATATGACGTCCTTTCAAAACTAGCACCCATTACTTTGGATTCTAACGACCTATGGGTGTAATTCAAACAGCTATAAACACAATTTGCTAAATAAACAAGGCTATGCTAATACATGTCTTTTACCTTATAAATTTCGTGCAAATAGTTGCTTACAAACATAAAAAGCAATTCTATTAATAATATTCAAATTTAGACTGTTAAGAAAAGAAACAATATCGTCTGGAACAAAGCTAAATTTTAAAGTATATTTATACTCAAGTGCAGTTACGCGAACAAAATTATTTCGAAGTCGATTAAAAAACATCAAACACATTTTAAACTGGAAAACATTGAACTTCATACCATTTTAACATTACAAAAATTTCATCAGCAACTTGTTGACAAAAAGATGTCTACAACAGAGGAAATCCTGCGCACTGACAGCTGCCATGTCCGCTCCAGTGTCAACTTGGAACACGTCCAGAATTCGCGACAATTGTCCCCGTTTTATTTTTAGGGGCACTCGAGCACTGAAAGTTATGTTGCTCGTGAAAATTTAGAACTTACTTAGTAAAAGCAGGGGATTGGTTTTAGTCCGTAAGGTGTTGCAACGTTTATTGAAAGCGAAGTTTCTAATGAGTTAAAGCTTCGACGGCGCGTTATTTTTGTTTATCGCCTTTAAGGAACTGTGTTAATGAAAGTATAACACTGTACTAGACCTAACTTAGTCAGATAATTAAGCTCTACTGGTGTGGATGTAGATAGAATGTAAATTCCATCAATACATTTCTATACCTCAGAACAGTATTTTTTTCTGGACGAAAGGACAACGTGTATGCAAAATTGCATCATGATCAGTCGAGTAATTATGGCGTGAATCGTAACAAACAAACTCACATTCTCATTTATAATGTTAGTAAAGTTTATATTTACTGTAACATACATTATCTTATTTGAAAGGTAGACCGATGACCTGATGTATGTGGCTGAATGTGTATTGGATTGGATGCGGAAGGCGGAAGACCGGATGTTGTTGCGTAAAATGAGAGTGTCCTGTCCAGCAGTGGACTAATTGATTGATTTTAATTGCTCACCATCAGTTGGATCCCATCATTATTTGTCATTGGATTGCTTTAGAAGCAACTGTATTCGTTATACACTAAAAACAAAATATTACAACCTACAGAATAGATTGGGCAATTTAATTAAAGTCGGGCTTAAAATACCACCCACACCTAAATTACGTTTTACCTCTTTTACTGATACTCAGAAGTCACAACTGTCGGTATTGCAGTAAAAATACTTTAAATATCACATGTGCAGCACAAATTAATTCAGAGCGCGTATCTTAAACCGATCTGCCGCGTACACACTGATATGATCTACCGTATGTCATGTCACATTAACAAGAATTTAAGGGTAGCCGACGATTTAGTGTATGGTGGTATTTTAACTGGTAATGAGACAGATGCTTTTTGTGTATTTCCTTTAAATTTTGTTAATCAATTTATATTACTTTTACTTCTGACTCACGTGATGCTTTCCAATCTTTCTGTCTTTTATGTTACAATGGCTTCGTTGTATTGATAGAAGAATATAATACAACTGAGGTCGTGGAACGCCGTCGCCGGAGGGCGCAATATTACCTCCAGCCACCTTGAGGTTTGACCTGGGGGTGGTGGGCTTGTGGGCCTGCCCGCCATCCGTTCAGCATCAGGTCCGAGAGGCGGCGTGCGTGTACCCACGCGCGCCTTTGTTTCGAGTCCGTCTCCTCCTCTAGGGGGGAGACAGAGTAGGGTTTATAAGTGAGTGCCTTTGGGTAGGTCTCTTCGTGTAGTGGCCTGTCGTTTCATACGGCAGGCCGAAACCTCGGCGGGGACGCGACCGCATGTGCAAGTGATTCGTGCGGCCAGTCGATAGTGCAGCAGTCGATAGTGATTTTGTTGAGGAACACCGTGGTAGGTTTAGTCGGTATTCCGGGAGGTCTATTATCATCATTTTGACATCTTTCTCTTTTACCCCGGTGAGTCCGACATAACCCCTCCGCCCGCCCCCGCGGAGGGTATGCGACAATGCATTGCCCCAAGTTAAAAAAAAAAAGAATATAATACAATTATACTTAACACCAGGTGAGTCGTAAAGATGCTTTCCCCCGAAGGCATAAAACTTGTATAATGGATCGAATCTACTATTGCCATTAAAATTTAGGTGTAACTCTTAATAGCAAACTTTGCTAATCTTAGACATTATATGTAAATCAAACTTAAATCAAACAAATGTAAATAAAAATGTTTCACTGTATTTACTTCGTCCAGCAAGAAATACAGTAAATGGAACAGTTGGTTTTTTTTGTGTGATTTGGTTTTGAAGTATAATATGACTAGCGTTTGCCCGTGGCTTTGCCTCGGGACTGTATTTTTATTTTCCGGTAGAACTTATGTCTTTTTTAGTATCTTTGACGACGTGAAGGCAAAATTTCTTGATGATCGGTGGAATAGTTAAGGCGTGAAACAAACTCACTTTCATATCTCTAATATTAGTTAAGATGACAACTAATTAAACAGCAATTGCTCAAATTATTGTTCAAATAGACACATTTTTAAAGCAGCTATATATTTTAGGTTACGTCATTTATAGTCAAGAAGCCAAAAACTCTTGTAAGCGTTTATAAAATATAATATTATAATGTTTTCCGCCTCGCACGGTCTGATTCAGACATTCGCATGTTTCACAGTGTGTATCGATTCAGAATAATGACACTTAGCGTTAAGATGATTGTACAACGAGACTTATATTTAAATAAAATGGTCGAATAACATAATGAAGTATTTGGACATATTCAAATATTGGTTTTTAATGTTTAAAATTAATTATATATGACTTATGATTAAAAAAACATTTTGTTAATTGTACTTTGGAGCGATCTCTACTTATTTTTAATTGGTATTATGAACGTGCAGGTTTGTTAAGGTGTTTAGATGTTGAACGGATTTGAATTAAATTTAACACACACATTAACCATGCTCTGGATGGCAATAGATAGGTCAGTTTCATACTGTTTTTTCGTGCGATTGCGTTTTGTCATCTGAGCGCAATCACCGACTGTTCCTAGTATGTTATTATGTTGGATTAGATTTATTGACACTTTCTTTTGTAGAAGCATATATATAGCGTGACAGGTCATGTTTAGGTGTGGTGTTTACCTATAAGTATTTGTTAAACTATTGTTAATATTCGTACTTCCTTTATTGTGTATGACAGGTGTAAGCAAATATAGGCAAACCAAATAAAATAAATAAATACAAATAAATAAAATGTCATGCTTTGTAAACCTAATAACACTTTGTCCGAGCTGAGGATTGAGACCTCATGCATAACATTGATATTTATTACCGCTGCGCCATGGAAGCGGTATTTAGTCTTCAAATTAACAAACCTTATTAATATTAACCTTTATTATTTATTAATATTACCTTGTAAATATTTTTTTGTTATTATTTGTCGTAAATTTATGCACGAGCATACCGGTGTGCAACTACCCTAACATTGCCGCAGCACTGTATCGGGTTTAACACATGTATGCAATTCAATGTAGGAAATGCAACAACAGTAACCGTTCAATAATATGCAGCAATTCGGCTTTATTGCAGCACTATGGCTTATGCGTGACTTGGAAACCTGAAAAACCAATATCATACGTAATGTATAAGTACTAAGATCATGAGTAATATGTAGAAGGATATGGCAATAATTACTTCGTATCTTAAACTGTCTCAGTAATGTTGTTTTGTAAGATTGCAGTTATGTTTGCAGCTGACCTTGAGAACTCTTGAGAACTTAAGTTGAATACTGGTTCAAATATAACTGTGCTTTCATCAAATGATTTCAGCAGTAACAGAATTTTAAAAGGTTTTCAATCTGAATCTGGTGGTAGACGGTATTCAACATCACTTTTTAGGAAAATATTGTGTTCAGAACAAGAGAATGGCCGCACTATACTGCATAGTCGTTAATGTCATAATAGACCTATTTTGCTAAAATCACAGTGTCCAAGACGAAGGCATTATGTCCCATTAAACTGTATATGCAATGTTTTTGGACTAAAATAATGATTTTTTAAAGACGCTGTGCCGTTGTCAATTGGGCAGCTTTTTATTTCTAATGCTGGCCATGCAGCATTCCTATCGAAATCCATATGTTTGTATATGGGTGATAATTGCGTAAGCAAGTGCAGTCATGGTTGTATGGTTAACGTACAGACGTCGCACCATATTTCTTGAAACACGTCTTAATATGATATATTTCTATGTTTATCAATTGATTGCAACGGCCCATGTTACACAAGGGCTTAACCATAATGCTTGAGTTGTATTATTTTAAAGAGAAATATATAACATCGGAGGGATTTCATGAATGGCAGCTGGTTGTATATAAACTTCTTCGTCGTTCGTACAACAACAATGTTCTAATCTAAGCGTTCTGTCATCAGTATTCAAATGTGCTCAAATATCGGCGCGAGAGTGTACGGCAAACACCAATGCGTTTTACTTAATTGAATGCCTAATGACTACGGTATGAAAACGTTAGGGTGCGACTTGATCATACCGAGCGGTGTTCGCCGTGCGAACGATGTGCAATGTGAACACAAACACCATAGTTTCTAGGTATAATGTTGGTGGTTGACTTATTGCACGTATGATATTATATAGAGTAGACTGGCAGTGGTTTAAGTGTGTGTGTGCGTGTATAGAGTGTTGTGGGTTCAATCCCCATACAGGTCAAAAAATTGTGTGCTCCACAAATGATTGCTCCGAGTCTGGGAGTTATTTGAGTCCGTTTCTTCAATGTTTGTAAAGTCTCCCGCAACATAGGACGTATTTCTAGTGTGGGAGTTGTCTGTTATAAAATTAAAATAATAAAATAAGTGTTTGTTTGGTACTTAATATTATCAAACCTAAACATATTTACTATATACCTAATATAAATAGTTTAGCTAAACCAAAGGTAATATTACGGTAGTGCAACCCAGAATTCTCTAAGTTTGTTTATTTTAAATGTAATGTATATGCTACTTTAAAAGTAAATTATATAGATACAATTTATAAAAACCTTTCTTAACGATAATATGATACACAATAGATATAAATCAATACATTTTACAGATAACTACTATACTACAAATAAATAAGCATCTTCTGATTTGATATTTATGTCATATTTTATTGTTACATTGAAGAAGTGAGTGTGCACCCTAACACGTTTATAGTTATGTGTGTGTCAGCTAAAGTAAATATTGTGCCCGTTTAATTGGATTTTATATTTGGTCTCGCTCAAGTTTAAGTGTTTTTGGTACTTTTTAGAAGTATTCTGGATGGTACTAAAATACAGTTTTTGGCCACATTTATGTTCATCGAATTTAAACTACTGTTTATGGATTTTACTGTTTTTTAATTTCTTTTTAGGAATAATTCCTATTTCGAGACTTTACAAACATTTAAATAACAGACACTAAGAACATCCAGACTCGGAACATCAATTTGTGGATCACACAATGTTTTACAAATTTTTGTCCTGTGTGGGATTCGAACCCACAACTCTCAGCGTAGTGGCAGTGGCAAGGCGACCACTTAAACCAGTAAGCCATTAGTGCAGTCGCGGCTTATTAAAAAAACACTACTTTTAGATAATTTAAACCATACTATTTTTTATATAATTCTAGACTAATATTATTAATTTAACTAAAATGATACCTTAACAAATTTTTTTTACTTAACAGGTAATGATCTATGAAATTACTAAGTGTGTTCGCATAATATGGAAAAACCGGACTTCTGTAGCACACTGCCACTATGCCGAGTGTAATGGGTTCGATCTCCATACTGGGCAAAAAATGTCTGATCTACAAAAAGTCGTTATGTATGGGTGTTCTTTTAGACGGTTGTTTGAATGTCTGTTAAGTACCCCACGACACAGGAATTATTCATAGTGCGGCAGTTGGCTTTTTTACATAAAATATTATGAAGGCACTGAGGTTATTTAATGAGGCAAAACATTAAAAAGGTAAGTAGTGAAAGTTCTTTGACATCTGATCAGAAAAATATGCTGAGAATGGCCAGCTATAGATAATATGACGTCAAGCAAACAAAAAGTATGCGATGATAGAGAACAAAGCAAAGAATAATAAGTGTATGTCAGGATCGTAACGGGTGGAAATATTTTTGTATCTTCGCCCTCTAATAGGAAACAGGAGCAAGTTTACATTTTAAGCCACCCATCCTATGTTATTCGATGATAATATAGCTTTCTAATGATTGATGATATGAAATTGAAATTAAACCCAAAAATTACTCAAGAAGCAATAAATCAACCTTTAAAAATTGCCTCTATTTTGGTATTTGGATACTAAGTCCAAATACCGAAAAGAAATTCCTTAAACACAATCTCTCAATTTAATGTTTCTCTAAATTTCACTGTACCATTGTAAATCATTTAACCATAATCTATTACTGCTCAAAATACTCTCAAGAATTCTTCCCAACGGTAATACATTACGGTTTGAACCTTGCACATCTATCATTCCAAAAGTAACGGTAAAAGTCTTAATTACTTGCTAAACGGCGGTTCGAATAAATCTTCGTAATGTCTCTTTAAAAAATTAACTCTGAGATGAATTAGACGTTATAAATCGTGTTCGTTAAGCTAAATGGAGTGAAAGTCAAGTGATAACTATTCAATTTTTAGTTAATGATGATATTGGTTTTGATTTATAAGTTTAAAAGTCCATTCAAAATTTACTCAATTGCTTACTGTGTGAGAAAGTAAACATGGATTTCAAGACATTTATTTTCATATTTTACAATATATTATATAACTTAAGGAGGAAGGTAGTAACTTTATTTTTATATACGATCCCTTGTTCGATAAAAATACTGGGTTATTTTGCTATACGGCTTTTTTTGTATCTCCAACAAGAAATACACTTTTATAACAAAGCGGATTTACACTAAAATAGGACATGTGTTTCCTCAATAACAAGATCACAGCATGCAATATAAAGAACATAATAATATATTATAACGAAAATACAACAATGTCATTTATAATAATTACAAGTATACATCAATTAATAGAAAAACATAATTATAAAACTTACAATACTGTGAAAGTCAATGAAACAAATAAATTGTGAAAGCAATGGATTAGAAAATTGAAAATTACGTAAAATTAGGACTAAAATTAAATACATTATTGAAATAATTAATCAAAATATTTATGTAATGAAACTTAAACATTTTTTTTATTAATATCTTAAAGATTAATGTATAAAAGACTCATCAGCCTATTATGTAGTACTAAATTATCCCCGCGGCTTCGCTCGTTAGGCGAGATTAGGTTGTAAAAGTATATTTTCTGAATTAAATGTACCCTAGGTCCTTTTCTGTTCCTCTAAAAACGTGTATTTGAAATTTCATGATGATCGGTCGAATAGTTAATGCGTGAAAGCGTAACAAACAATTCACATTTACATTTATAATACTAGCGACCCGTTTTGGCTTTGCACGGGTAGTACAAGATAAAAATCTAAACTTTGCACGGGTAGTACAAATTATACATCTAAACTTTCCTTATGAATTACTCTGTCTAGTCCTGAAAACCGCATGCAAATCAGACAGACAGACATACAGACGCGGCGGGGGACTTAATTTTATAATATGTTGTGATTAAGTTAGGATTAAGTCATAAATATGGCCGTTTAATATAGATATACACATACATAGATTCACGCCTGTTTCCCAGAGGGGTAGGCAGAGATTACGGATTTCCATTTGCTACGATCCTGACACACGTCCCTGGCTTCATTCACTTTCATCACATTCCTCATACACGCTCGCCGGTTTAAGGTGCTCTTAACCTGGCCTTTGTCCAGAACGTCTCCGATCTGGTCAAGAAGCGTTCGCCTAGGTCTGCCTCTTACGACTGTTCTATTCACACTAGCCTTATAATCTTTCTTAGTCAGTCTTTTCTCGTCCATTCTTTCTACATGCCCAAACCAGCTTAACATACCCTTTTCTATTCTTGTCACTATATCCACTTTCATGCCGCATCTCTCTCTAATCACACTATTCCTTATTCTATCTTTCAGAATCACATCACATATGTCTCTCAGCGCTTTCATTTCTACAGCATTTATTCTGCTATCATGCTTCTTTTGCCATACCCAACTTTCACTTCCATGCATAAGTGTAGACACTAATAGTATTTGAACTTTTAACTCCTCTATGAACAGCCAAACGTTTAATATAGGTGTATCAGACTTATAGCTGAACAGTAGCAGAAATACTGAGTGCAGCTTAAGAAATTTAAAAGCTACTGGGCAGTCAATCCATATAGACTCATCACGATTAGTTGGCACCCATTTTCTCCATTAGGTAAATGTTTACGTTATTGTCGCCTTTCATTACAATATTTGTTATAGAGTTAAAACAAAAGCTTCAAAATGTTCTTTTCTTATAACATAAAATAAAATGAAACCTCTTTTTTAATACCACCGTCACAAAACATACACAACACGTTTATCGGGGATCCACAAAGCTTTCAAGAAAAATACTTTTATTCAAAGCAAGGTAATTGCAACGTACGGAACTCGGCAGCTGCGTCCCTTTGACTCCCTTCAAAGCTATCAGCGATATTACCTTTTCCATTCGTAAGGGTTCCGCGTTATTAAAATTTATTGAAATTAACGCCATTTTTGAAATTTACAAAAGAGTTTCAGGAATCGAGATAATAGGTGCGTTCGATTTTTTATGTATCGAATTTTCTTGTCATCGTTACTGAAATTACAATACAAAAGAATTCTTTTTGTAGATCGATTTTATTGTGAATTTTATATCTGTTGCTGGAATTGTATTCATCAGGCCTATTATTTATTTTTATCAAACGTTTACGCGTTTTCTATACATCTATTTCTATAAAAATATTATAAGATTGTCTATTTAATAATATTTGTATTTTTTTTGGTAATGAATGTACTCTAAACCATCTGTAGCGATTTTAAAATTAGTTCCCAAATTAAAGTTTCTTAATTAGAAGTTACATAAACATGCTGTATATTAACATCACGCTGCGACGCCCGGGAGCAGAACAGTTATATGTTACATAAACGTGAGTGCAACTGTGGGGGACAGATGATTTAATATTAACTGCTTTTAACGTATTAAATAGATGACAATTTAGTTCGTAGTAAATAAAAACTAGTATGGTGGTAGTTTATGGTCTCATAGTGATTGTAAATAAAATACATCACTATGAAATTTTTAGTTTAATTTTGTACAAACTTGTATATACTAATAAACTAGGTATTACCCGCGACTTCGCACGCGTAGAAATTTTTTTCGCGGGCTGCCAATTTTTGTCTAATATAATAGTAGCCTAAGTTACTCCTTATGACATTAGCTATCTGCCAGTGAAAAACTCGTCAAAATCGGTCCAGCCACTTCAGAGATTAGCCGGAACAAGCAAACAGACAGACAAAAATTCTTTTTTGATATAAGTACCGTATATACTTTCATATATGCATTTAATAAGAAGCTGTTATTTTGACATTACAGACAGGCACTTCAAATATTTATTTGTAGGCATATAGATTATATTATGCAGTACAGTACAAAAAATATGACGTAATTTAACAAAGTTAATACTAGTGGATTCCAGACCTCGATAAGTCACTTTTCGGTATGAAATGTAGGAGCACAGAATGCGGGACCGACTCCCGTTATTGTAAACTATTTCAATCTTATCTAGGATAAACCTTGAGCTAAAACAAAATTGGATTGAATATTGATTTTCTAGTACATTGCATCTTCTGTTTTAAATTTGGAGCTACTTTATTTTGGTTAGTTTCGTTCTTGTATTAGAAGTTACTGGTTTTATTCTTTTAATATTATAAATGAGAAAGTTTGTGAAGATGCTTGGACGTGTGATACTTAATTACAAGTATATCATTAAACTGAGTTGAATAAAATTTTGCACACAGTAAGAATATGTTCTAAATTAATTTATTGTTTTCTATTTACTGCTGCATTCAATGTCCAGAATTTCTTAAAATACACTTTTCTTCTCTCTTAGCCTTTATTATTCCCAAGTCACTTGGGGTCAGCTTTTCTGGTCTAACCGGATTTTGACTGGATATCAGCTTTTACACGGAGCGGCTGCCACCTGACCTCCGCAACCCGAAAGCTAACGATACCCTAAGGCTAGACCAGTGTCAGGATATTAGAGGGTACTGACTTTCCCAATAACGACTGCCATAGATGTTCATGGCAGCCGGAACCAACGGCTTAACGTGCTCTCTGAGGCACGAAGCAGGCGACAATTGTCAATTAATACGCACATAATTTCGAAAAGTCATATAACTTCCGAAAGTCAGAGGTGCGTGACGTGGTTCGAACCCGAGACCGTCTACATTGCAGTCTGTTAGTCTCCCCACTGAGCTATCGCTTGCTTTTCTTAAAATACACTATGCCGTCGAAAGACAGGCATATTTTAAGCGCTGATTTCGTAGCTTCTCTATTTACATGATAGGTAGGCATAATCATTAGAATATTTTCTTGGTATATTACAGTATCTATCTAGCTACAGTAACAGTAATTAAACAGCCAAAGCCAGTGCTTAATTTTTTTGGTTAATTTTGTTGTATAAAACTGAATAAAGTGTTGTGCCAAATTAAACATACTACTAACACAATGTCTAAGTAAAATGTGCGATGCAATAATACGCTAAATTGAGCCTATCACAATAAAACTCACATGGTTACGATTCATTTATTTCTTATACCCTACCTAAATTTCCCCAGTGTACAACCTAACGACCATACTCGAAAGACCCACCTATCGTTCCGAAGCTACCTTCCCATACATACTTCATAGCAAGTTTATGCCTACAAGCGCACGCCTAGAGGCCCAAATTGAATGGCCCTGCGTTTTTAGGTAATTGGAATCCAAGCCTGAATACTTCGTCAGATTAATATTGGCTGTGTCGATGGTACGTGGGGCTATGTGAGGTTAAATTATTACTTAGAATACAGGTCAATAATAAATACATGTATGATTTGAGTGAATCTTTCTAGAAAGATTTTTAGTCGAAACAGTGCTTTTGAAGGCAAATTTTAATAATATCAGTCCTGTTTACCTGTAATAAAGCTGTATCTGGACATAGGTAATGTTTAAAAAATATAAGACTTGACATTTTAGAGGAGCCTGAACTTAAAACAATAGTGTGTTGAAATTTTGTCAGAGTATTTAGATTTCCTTGGCATCACATCTAAACAGATTACGGTAAAGTTTTCAACGTTGGGATCAACTTGTAATAGTAAGCCCCACTTTTAACATATAATAACAATAATCTAATGCTATTCAGCAAAACTAGTGACCTGGTGCATATATTGATGTCGACCTCGATGACCTCAGGCATGGCAGTCTGTTACACTAACCAGAGTGTAACAGACTGCCACGCCTGAGGTCGCGGGTTCGATTCACGCACAAGTCAAACATTTGTGTGCATGAACATGTATGTTTGTCTTGGTCTGGGTGTTTCCATGTATAATATGTATGTATTTACAAAAAAAAAGTATATATGTATGTTTATCCATTGTCTAGTACCCGTAGTACAAGCTCTGCTTAGTTTGGGCTAGATGGTGTAGTGTATATGTGATAGAATATTAGAATATTATTTATTTAGGTAAATGACGTTGCAGTCTAACTGTAGATAAAGGATAACTTAGGCAAACGCTAGGTTCATACAATATTACTATAAAGCCAACCCATCCAATTTATCCATAAATAAACCATTTATATTTCTTTGATCATGGGTAGCGGCACTTAAACTGTGAAACTGTAATTTAATTAAACTGTGTTTGCTATATGTTATTGTTATTTTTTTTTTCTTTTATATTCTTTTGTTAGATTATACAACTTCACTTCTGTGGTACTTCACACCCGGTCAACGTCTTGTGCTTTACAAAGCACAGGTCCGGTCGCACGTGGAATACTGCTCACATCTCTGGGCAGGGGTCCCCAAACACCAGCTCGACCCACTTGACTCCCTACAAAGACGGGCAGTTCGAATCGTCGATGATCCTAATCTCACGGATAGATTTGAGTCGTTAGAGCAAGGGAGAGACTTTGGGTCTCTCTGCGTGTTCTACCGACTCTTTCACGGAAAGTGCTCTGAAGAACTGTTTGATTTGGTACCAGCGGCCCCTTTCTATCATGGTACCACTCGACAACGAAGCAGGGTTCATCCATATCACCTGGAAGCGTTCAAATCCAGGACGGTACGCTTCCTGCGATCATTTCTCCCACGTACGTGCAAGCTCTGGAATAAACTGCCTGCTTCGGTGTTTCCCGAGCGCTATGATATGTCCTTCTTCAAACGAGGTTTAAAGAGAGTTCTTCTTTCACGGTAGGCAGCGGCTTTGCTGTGTCCTGACATTGTTGAAGTCCATGAGCAGCGGTTACCACTTTCCATCAGGTGGACCACTTGCTTGTCTGCCATCGATGGCAAAAAAAAAATATTTTATTTTATTTTTTTAGTTTTTTTTATTTCGTTGTTTTAATATCCATATGTGGAGGCTTGTTATTAGCAACATGTGTAGCCATTAAATGTATACTTTATAGATTTATATTAGTCTGTAAGCCTCCCTAAGATTAAATAAATAAATTTAAAAAATCAAAAAATATGAAACTCAATCGGGCTTGTTGACATCGATAAAATAAAACAAAATCTTTCATGATGCCCGAAAAACAAGACCGGAGCGACCACTGAAAACAAAATGGAGCGGTGATTACATTCAGGTCACGAAGCGAGTGCCCGGTAAAGCTGCGTCCATAATAACGATCTCAGGCTACGAAACGTTGAATATAGCGGCATCTATAACAATAGTTAGTTAGCCAGTTAATGTGATGCTTCTGTACAATGCTCACACAATTAATTTAATTGAAATTAAACTACTACGTTGTTTATTTGACACCTTATTACATAATTTTGAAAACTGTTACACTACTACTACTATTAAACTTTACAAATTTTTAAGCTAATTGAATTATTATTAAAACTATTAAAAGTATTTAGATTTAATTTAATTTTACACTTTCCCTGACGTTTTTAAATTAATTTAATTGTAATTATATGATTAATAATTCTACGCGTTTGGTTTATTTTTTAAGCTATGGTAATGTAAATTATTTTTAAAATGCATATAACATTACATACAACCATAGTTATTGTTGCACTTATAGACACAATGTTATTTTTTTAATTTAAATAATTCCTTTCATCTTTTGTAATAGATACAAGTCATTTTTATATAAAACAACAAGTAATTATATTATTATTATTATTCATATTCTGCTAAAATAGATAATCTATCTGTTATGCTGCCTCCGTTAAAAACTAACTTAATGAACTACAATCGACTGTTATGCTGCCGTCATAAGGAAAAAAGACGTGTTTCTTCGATATTATAATTTTTACCTATTTGGAATCAGGAAAAGAAGATGCATCTGATAGAGAGTAAAAAAAATTTTTTTTACTTACTTCATTTGTCCTTATTCTATAAAAAGCCTTTAAAATATCTCATAACAAAAGCATATTTGATGTAATCAACGTAAAGCATAGCAAACAGTTGCAGTTGCAGTTTAGATTTGTTTTATTTTTTAATGCGATTGAACGTATATTATGTTGTCCTGTATTCCAAATAGAAACAAGTTTTGGCAGATTAGATAGACTATTAGATAGACTAAAACTATTTCGAAAGACGTCCAGATCTATAGTAAAAGTCAAGCATCCGAGACGGTTAGCGGTTAGAACTATTACCAAAAACTAGCAAACAACACAATTAGGCCACAATTCCCTAAAGCAATTTGTATCAATCACACATAAACTAAGAAAGTATAAAGAAATAAAGCGGCTTACAAACTTTCTATCCTTAGGGATATCGCGCACTAGCGTGATTGAATTAGTTCCAACGAATCCGGGTATTGCCTGTAACCAGAAGCAGGTTGAATACGTAGGGAATTTTTATATCATTGTTTTTGATGTATTTTGAGGAATTGATATCCCAGGAGAGGAAACGAAAGAAAATATACGTTGTAACTTGCACCTAAAATACCTGTATCAATTTATTGATGTTACAGAATCCGAGAATGGGGTATAAACTAGATAAATACCGAATACAGTAGATATATTATATCAATTAATTAAAGTTATTTTTATTTAGCATGATAGTTAAGTAAGTCTACATAACCTAAATATTATTATACATAGAGATATACATATATCTGGTCTAATCACAAAATTAATTTCACAGAGAAATAATTTGAACTTGTAGCAGAACTATATGACGTGATGTGATATTTTAGTGTAACTTGGCCATTATGCAGTTATTTTAGCCGTGTAGAACTACGACTATACCTTTATATATATATATATATATATATCAAATTCAAATAGTTTATTGCGAATATAGGTTGTTACAGTGGTGTTAATGTTATATATGTATATGTATGTTATATGTATTATTATTTTCGGATAAGTGCCAAATACAACCTAAATAATAAGCAAGTTTTGGAATGCGGTTGACGACATAAGACATATTTATATGACATAATGCTTTTTTTTGGAACACGTTTTGGTTATTCTTTTATACATAGCAAAACTATTTAAGTTACAATATTCTTCAAAGGTTTTTCGCTATAAATCATTAATAAATTAATCTGATTTGAATTGAGTGCTTGTTTCCCACCTGGCTACTAAATCCTCTGTTCTGTTCTTTTTCTTTTTTAAATGACAACGTCCTATCTCATAGTTATTCCTTAGTCTTCACAGACATTCAAACAAAGAGCACCCAGACTCGGAGCAACTATTCGTGGATCAAAAAATTATTTGTCCTTTGTAAGCAGCGAACCACAACACTGCGAGCAGAAGCAGCGGCGTGACAACCTCTTTAATTACGCCAACCGTGCAGTCAAAAGAGCTTATGTGGAAAAATCAAAACTAGTATATGCACATTCTCAAATTCTGTATGCGTAAGCTATATTACCACAGTATGGCACAGGAGGTTTGCGGTGGTATGTCGGTCACGAACACTTTACATGCAACCGCCGGGACAATGGACGCCAATTAGTGATGCTGCGTGCTTCGTCCTACGTGGACTGTGGTTCCATCCGAAGGATTTTTGATAGAAGTTTGGCTATATGTCTATAGGAATTCCTATTCAAATTAAGAAAATTTCAAATGAAAATAATTGCTATATGTTTTTGTTGTTTTATCAAAATATATTAAAGACTTATTAGTCGTGTTCCCAATACAAAGTTTTATGGTCGAAAATCGCCTTAGCTCCTTACATATTGCCGTTTGTTAATAGTATGTTATCAATATACTAAGTTGTAATCTTCAACACAAAAATGCTCCTATTAAAATGTATAGATAGAGAAACACCAGCTGAATTAATAAGTGATCAGTTTATGATTAAGTGACTTTATAAATTTACTAGGATTAGCCCTCGCCTTTATGCCGCATGAGCTATACGGTGACGTATATCGTGATAAAAACTACTCTATGCATGTGTTTATCCAGGTCATGTTCTCTGTTTGCCGAATGTAATCTAAACCCTAAACAAAAATCTTCACAGACATTAACTGACTAATTATAATATTAACCCTGTTCATCAATTTTTTACTGCTAGATTCGGCCCTCTTTATCTGAGTATGAGTAGGCTATCCAAATCAATGTATTATAAATTACACTACTACTTAATTGAACTCTTCAAAGCTTCTATATTTAATTAAAGTGTAGAATTATCAAATGATTATTATCTTTGCTTGTTAAAACGGGTAACTATTCCTAGGTGGAATGGTTCTTTTCCTCGTTCATTAATGGTGATCTGTACCCGAAAATTTGAATCAACAAACAGACATTTCAAACCGGTCATTGACCTCGAAATTGCCCTAGTTTAATTATACAATATGATAAAATGCTCAAATGATAAATAAAGCTTCATAATGTTTCCGTATTTATTCTCATTTTACGATAAATTCATGTTAAAATAATATAATTTCATCCATAAATTTAGGACGTCAAAAACAAACACCCACGCCCAACCAAAATTTTAATTTATTTCAGTCAAATCTTACCAAACTTAATAAAAACAGATGACCTTAAATCGCAATTAGTATTCTGACGTCGAAATTCGTTCAAGTACATCAAAATGCAAAGCTTGGACAATTCTGTCCATCCAATTTAGTTATAACAAAACGCTAAGACGTTCATCTTGAAGCCTAAGGATTAATTATAATTGTAAATGATCCGACCGTTGGTCCCACCGATCCTTCCAGTTATCTTGGAATCAAAATGTTTATTGTAAACAATCCTTTTGAAGATTAAATCTGTATAGGAACACAGCGGGAATATTTATAAGAAATATTTAGGGTAGGGACCCATCGTACTGTAACAAATGTAACTAATGCTTAGTATTTTTTGTCTGTTTGTATGTGTAACGCTATTAAACCGTTTATAATTGACTTAATGTTGATGTTTTGGAAGTCAAAGTTTAAAATATTGATTAAATACAACATAATATTATTTATTATGTTTGTCATTTGAAATCTGATATTTATTCTTGCTCAACAATGAGAGTAGATCAAAGACTTGATTAAATGCAATGTTCGTTGTCAGAAGTGATACATCTTCATTTAAATAATTTAAATGGAACAAGCGGGCCTTTGAATAATTAACAACACGCGTCTTTGGTGGCATATATCGTGCACGTCAACTATAAAATTGCAATCTTAATAATGATGTAGGTATACATTATTTCAATAACACAATAAGATCATTTTCCTTATTTCTCATTACATTTCTTTAACATACTTAAGCTCCTTTTGATGATATCGCAATGTCGATGTTATTTTCTCATAGACCCGAATTAATAAACCTGTGCTAATATGGGTAACCTGAAATAAATGAAATTTGCAACGGAAACGCAACCCTTCCGCCATAAAACGCATAATGAGTCGTTGTCCTTATGAAAACCGGAGGCCTGCCGACTTAATGCTTTACCGGCAGGAAAATTATCTTGAAATTTTTGTTGAAAAGGTTCGGGAATCTGTTTATTGTTTTTGAGTTTGGCTCCCAGCAATGTTTTGGGATCAGCGATTCGAGAAATTACTTTCGTTTTCAGTTTGAAAACTTTTAAAATGTTGATTCTCTCTTTGAAATTGTTGTACATTGAAATGTAGATAGAGGATCAAAAATGATACAATATTCTCGAAGTTGGAAATTAATTTCAATACAGTTATTTTGTTATATTTGATAGCCTTGGAAATACAAATTTCTTGAATGATTTGCATTCAGTTTTGATATCTGACTATTTTGAATTTTGACTTTATGCTAAGTCGAGCAATTAACATATTTTAAAGATCGCTTTGTAGGCGAGGTTGCTAGCGCAATTGTTTTTATCAGCAGCATATTGTTAGTAGTATAATATTCTACTTTATTGTATTCTATTGAAACATCACCAGAAGTATTACTTATATATTATTGTTACTAATCATTTAACTAACTACTTTAGCGTTTATTGTTGTTCATTTGTGATTAAAATAAATAATTTAGGTCCTCTTTGACTTTAATTAAAAAATTAGATTTCTTGCTCTGCCAGCGCAGGTGACAAAACCGCTGTTTATCACCTTGTTACGGACGTAAGGAAAACCTATCACTCGCCACAGGTACACAGTTTAAAGTTATTTGATGTCAAGGTTCTGTGGGATGAAGATGGTGTACCCTATCTACCAATAGAATAAATTCTGTCCCAGAATCAAACTATCCAATTCCTCTCGCGACATATTTGCTTCACCAACATAAATACATAGATACGAATCACCGCATTATTGCGGACATTATACAATATGTTGCAAGCCATTTATCATTGAACGAAATTCCAATATTCGTGTATACAAATCAGATAATAGTGTTCCGTCTAGCGCAAGTTTGCGCAGTACTCGAGACTGTGTTCAATATTTGCTCGCATACTCAAGAGCGTGCCGCGTGACGTCATCGGTAATCGCTGTTTGTTGCTGTAAAGTTGAAGCTTTGAGTTTTTGAATTTCAATTTCTTGGTTTAAGTTAGACTTAAATTATACTCCGCTTCCTAGACAAATATACAACTTTTCTGAACCTCGAATATACCTAGAATTTCACTGAGGGGTGGTCAAAGCCTTAGATCAGCCTGAACATAGATAAGATGGGTTCTAGCAAACGTGGCATACATATTTCAAGCAAGGTTCTGCAGTAGCTCGTAAAAGTAATTATTGAGGATAATTTTTTTTAAAGTGGTTCCAATGTTTTCGATATTCAAATAATATTCATCATTTATTCATATTTATTCAAAATATTTAGTTACAAATACGGCAAACTATGATATCTATTTGTTTTTTTTCTAAATCGTTTAATGGAACTGTATACTCTGTTGAATACGTAATTACATCAGAAGTCAGAATCACTGTATTTATCTTTTTGTCTAACTAACTATTCCAGAAAATCATATTAGTTTTTGTTTTGTTGTGGATGTTTTTAAAGCTGATTTGACGAATTTAAGAATTGTTAGATATTAAGTTACTATATCTATATATATGTATAGACCAAGTCTCCCCGTGACCATGGCTGCTGAAAAGCAACCGAAACGTCGGGGAAAGTGTAAAAATAAATTAAATCTAAATAATTTTAATAATAATTTAATTAGCTTAAAAATTAGTTAAGTTTAATAGTAGTAGTAGTGTAACAGTTTTCAACATTTTGTAATAAAGTGTCAAATAAACAACGCGATAAAAGCCGTATATAGCAGTTTAATTCCAATAGACCAAGTCTTACTTTTGTTGTTTTCCTGATTCTCATTATTTATGACGTCTCTCAAAAAATTTACAAGCTTTATCGTTTGCTGCTCGATTGTCAAAATTATAGACATGATAATAGTTCAGTTTTTATTTACTTATTTCTTTGTCTGAAGTCGAACCCTAGGCTATCATTTTCTGACCGAATTAAAAACATTATGAAGAAATTGCCAGGTAAACCTTTAACCAACGAGCTTGCATGAAGATGTAATGCGTATAAATGAAACCAGAGTAAGGTGCAAGGTTTATAGCAAATAAAACTTCATAGAGTCTGCCTTTCTCTCTACAAAGCAGGCAAGAGGATATGTAAGCAAAGTCATCACAAATGCTAATAGTAAGTGGCTCATTCTCTGTTTGCGTTGAAATGTCATGACTTCGCCGACCGTTTGGCATTCAGTAAATGCTGTTCCGAAGCCTGTACGGTACTGAGGTCGATTACAAATAATTCAACATGACACGCATGTCTGCATTTATAAGATATTTGCAAATTGTTTGCAAGCGTTCAAGTACCTTCTGTATTCTGCCAGAGTGTTTTTAGTGAAGGATCTGTGTTGTTGTATATTCTATTGAATAACAATATGTAATAGGCTTTTAACCTGAAGTGCATTTCTTTGCTGTGGTTTGTATAGTGTGTTTTGGCAGTTACTGTAGCGGTCTGTGACGTAGCTTTAAGATGTGGTCTGTGCTGTTTCGTCACGTCTTATACGACGTACAGTCATCTGCCTTCTGTCGTATAGTTGCGCACGCAACTATACGACAGACAACGTATAGACAACGTACGCATATATTATATATTAAAATAGTGTTTTAATATATAATTAGATTATACTTTAAAAGATCTTAAGTTTAACTGATATTCCAAATATGACCTGCCACATAACCTCTTCCTACAACATTTCCTAAAAAAAAATGAAGTGAATGCTGTTACATCTAAAATGTCAGTAAATACATACCACAATGGTGGCCCGAATTTAATATTATAGGGAAATACAATGCTATGTTAAAATAGATAATTTTTTTTTTTAGTAAAGCTTACCGATGCGTAATTATTTGTATGTCTATGTAATATGATCAATTTGCCAGTAAAAAGCTTCCGCATATTAGTAACAATATTGTGCACTTACGTCAACAATAGGTATACAATCTACATTATATTAAAATTATCTACTTAACTAACAACGATCATATGATACAACTACAACAATTAATTGTCACATATATTCTATTTATTTAGCGCATTCCTACTCACTATGGACTATTGGCACTAATTAATAGAAATAAACTGATGCTTGTCTCAAAACAACGTACCAAAATGGACACACCCATCGCACCCCCAGTGGAATAAAGACGTAAGAAGAATATGCTAACTTTAGAGGAGAGCAAAAGAACTGCTAGATCTAATACATTTATTATAGAAAGTACTTTTATAAACTTTTGTTTAATTTAGTGGAACAAAGACAACGTAAGATTATGTGTTTTCATCAAATTTTAGGTATTTTAGTAGGTTTATAGTCTTTTATGATTAAGAAATATCAAACTTATTATTCGGAGAGTGTGCAGAGGAACTACATAATTTGATTCCTCCTTCGCCACTCTACCATCGGATGACCAGACAGACAGACCAACCAGCGCTCAGGTACATGGGGGATATGCCACATTTTCGCACGAAGCGGTTTGCTTCCACTTTTATAATACGTACCGCTAAGGAGTGGAGCTCACTACCTAAGTCTGTGATTTCCGATGAGTACAGTCTGGGTGTCTTCAAATCGCGAGTGAATAGGTATCTTTCAGACAAGCGTTTTCCGTCGTCTACTGCGTCGTCACTTAACATCAGTTGGGGTCGCGGTCAAACGCAAGCCTATTGCAATATTGAAAAAGAAAAGAAAACGCAGCAAATTATTTTTTGCTATAAAGCCTTTATTTTTGTCAATCACAACGATAATAATTGAGCTGAAGTATCTTTACTTGCACTATTTGAATCAGTAATTTAGAAAAAATCTACGTATTTGTACATGCCTTTATTCCACTGGCGGTGCGACTTGTACACAAAAAAGTTGTGTACAAAATAAACCCAGAAAATGTACAAGAATTGTAATCTTGTACATTTTTATACTAAGAAATGTTTAATACAGCTGTATTAACTGAAAGCAAGTGAAAAGGCGTAGTTATACTTGCGTCATTTCATAGAAAATTCCACATCTAAAACCAGTACACCGTTTACTAATCGTTCCTTCACATTCTATTTTCCAATCCACAAAACAAAGAGAATAATAACACATCGTAGGAACAAGTAATTGCTTTAGAAAACCCTTAATAGATATTAAAAGACAGGCGAAAGACGACCGTACACTATGATTGTGAATAAGAAATTGTGTGAAGTAGCATATGGTTTACCACGGTGTATGCAATTTGCAAGTTATATGCCTTACTTGAACTATTATGGACGTAAATAGAACGTATGATAAGGGGTTTCATCTTTGTAGCACATTGTTTGTTTGTATTCATTTTGTTAGTACGGTAAGAAATAAAATTTCCAAAGTGTTATGTATGTTACAAATTATTTAATATACTAGCTTTTGGTCGCAGTTTCGCTTGCGTAAACATAGGTTTGGTTAAATTGTCTTACTTTTACGCGTATGTTATACATTGAAATTAAACAACTTTATAAGAAATTTATCGCGTTGTTTATTTTTTATAAAACACTTTTATTACATAACTTTGAAACTGTAAACTATTATAAATATAGTGTGAGAAGGGTTAGGCCATATTCCACCACGCTGGCTCAGTGCGGGTTGGCAGACTTCACATACATTCTAGACTTGTATGAGGAACTCTTAGACATGCAGGTTTCCTCACGATGTTTTCCATCACCGTTTATAAATTGTAACTTAACGATTCTAGTAGCTAGTGTACACAACTGCAAGTTGTGGGTCCTGGCTTCGAATACCACGTCAGGCTGTCAAAAAGGTTTTCATTTTCCGTCAGAAAAGTTAATAACAGATTTATCTTAAGCAAACTTGGCGGTGTTTTATCCCCATGCCTCAGAAAGCATATACAATCTTGTCTTAAGTTAACGTGAATGTCATACATTGAAATTTAATTACTTTATCATGATTCATTTTCAAGTTGGTACCTTTATGATATTTTAAAGACTATTATTGCATATCCAATCGTTGGACTCAGATCTCTACTTTGCCGTGTCGAACTGCTATCATATCTAACAAGAAATAAGGCTGGCAAGACGATGGATATTTAATTCAATAAGATAGAAAACCCAAATCTATGTGTGGTAGGGCCTACGCTGGTTACAGCAAGAATGGGCCGGCTCGACCGGGGAAGTACCACCCTCTCACAGAAGATCGACGTAAAATAACAGTATCTGTTATGTTTCGTTCGGTGAGTGAGAGCGCCGGAGGCCCAATCACCCTTCTCTTCCCAAACTCCATCCTGCTCCATGTCCCTTTTCCTACCGGTAGGCAGCGACTTGGTTGTGTGTTTTTGACATTGCTTCCGTAATGCTAAGAAAACACAGCCATGTGTATGAGCCACGGTTCTCGCTTACTATCAGGTGGGCCGCTGGATCGTCTGTCACCGATGAACGCAATAAGAAAATAAAAAAATTCATTTTCACTATCCACAGATTTGAAGTCGAACATGTGCAGATATCTCCGCAAATTCTAATTTATGAGTACATTGTCATAATATACAAATACTTTAAATAGTATTTCAATTTAAACCTTTAGCTGTATACGGTACTGGTTTAAAATGACAGCGTAGCTTCATACAATATTCAATAGACGAATGCAATCGATAGTGTCTTCGCTATTTGAAGACACGATTGTACATTGTGCGCCGCTTTTGATGTGTACTTTATAAAACCTTTTCTGATACAATATTTTCATTGTTTGTTTTCGTCCTAATGATAATCTGAAAGTGGCGATGCGCAAATTCGAATTATATTCGAATATAATTCGAACTCCTACTTTACATAATCAACTTTGCTGCTTATGCAGTTACGTATAGGGATATAATAATATTCTATCACATACACACAATACCACCTATCCCAAACTAAGCAGAGGTTGTACTATAGGTACTAGACAAAGGATAAACATACATATGTATATACTTTTTTTATTAAATACTTACATATTATACATAGAAACACCTAGACCAAGACAAACATCCATGTTCATGCACAAATGTTTCACTTGTGCAGGAATCGAACCCGCGACCTCAGCCGTGGCAGTCGGTTACACTAACCACTACGCCATCGAGGTCGTAAATATATTTGAATTTAATTTGCAATGTTTACGTGGCTATAAAATAAGCTAAATTTTTGCTTAATATTCTGAAAATTCAATTGATTTAAATAATTAGTTTATGAAATTATGCGCACTCTCTAGTAATTTATTAATACATATAGAAAACTGAAGTATCTTGATGTAAGATTTTTAATAGTTAAAGCGATATAAGCATGATTCTTACAATAATTTAAGTGATAATTCCGTTTATTGTTCATATTTTATTCTTAAATTTTACTTACATGTCGCGGATGAGCTCACCAACGTAGCAATTAAGACATATGAACCATAAAATATTGATATAATTGTAGTTCATGTTGAGCATAAATTGCAGTAAATTGAGTATGGGTATACGGTCAATATCATGTTCGTATTTAGTCTGCGCCCAGGGACTTACTAAATAGTATCGCCTTGCCGTTCAAAGCCCACGCCATGCTATCGCCACTGCCGATCTCGATCGCGATCTCTTCGCATAAATATTACGATCTTCGCCCTTAGCCAATGATGTCCGTATTAGGTTTCAATTAAATAACAGATTTTTGTGCTTTTATACACATTAAAATTCAATAACTTTATATTATTATGGATTTGATTGAGATTTGCCTCGGTTATGGAAAGATTGTGTCATCTCATGCGAAGGTCTGATGAAAATCAGTTAAAATGATGGGAAAGTGTAAATTAGTTTTAATAATTATGGTTTATTAAATGGGATATAATAATATAAAGTGATAAAATGCAAGAAAAGGCTTACTTGCTTTATGTATATCTAAATTAGGTATATCAAAGTAGTATGTATTAATAATAACATTGTAAAATATTATTAATACGGCCAACCTTTCTAGCATGGAGATTTGTTATTCAATGTGCCATAATATAATCGCTTGTGAAATTATACATGGCAAACATATGGCCTTTTTTTAAGAAAGACCCATGTGATCATTTGCTAGGAGATCGTAAACGAGATCAAAAATCCATTATTTAAATTGAAGTTAAACTATAATCGAGCCGAGCTATCTGTATGGATAAAATAAGTGTAATATAAAATATCGAATATAAAATAATATCATGTATAATTATATTGTCTTCTGTTTACGCAAATATTATTCATTGAAATTAAACTACATAGAATCTAAATAGTTTTAACAATAATTTAATTAGCTTAAAAATTAGTAAAGTTTAAAAGTAAAAGTAGGGTAACAGTTTTCAAAATTATGGAATAAAGTGTCAAATAAACAACGCGATAAAATCCATATATAGTAGTTTAATTTCATGTATAATTGTTTATTAAGAGCAATGGCATTTGCCAGGATGTGTGCAAAAAAAAATTTATTATGTTGACCGAATTGAGCTGTAATATAAAATAATATCATGTGTATCGTTTATAAAGAGGAGTGGCATTTGCCCAGCTGTGGGCAAAAATATTTATTATGTTGACCGAATTGAGCTATGTAGCGATATAAGCATATCGAAAACATAATCATCTAAGTTAAAACAAATAATTAGAAACTCATACATGACATAATGGTTCAATTGTGAGAAAATTCATAAATTAATGAGTCATTTTAATTTTATATTTTGATTTAGTTTGCCTATTACTTGTTATGTATTATTTAACTCCAACTAAAATTAATATTATACTATACAATACATCAAACTTCTAATACAAAACGAGCTCATGACTTCTAGATTGCAAGTCCGATGCCTCAGCTGTTGGAATACCGACGTTCCTAAAAGCCTTTGATTGGCCTTTTATAATATTTAAATAATAGATACAGAATGTCAATACAGTTTCCTCTTTAGCACTATTAGCTATTGTTGAGTGTGACCGCTAGCTGTGAACGTGTCACTGCTTGTCTCATTACTGGGTACAACAGGTTCAGTACACTAATTTGTGTTGTGTGCTCGCTGCAGGGTTGGCACTTATTTTTATGTTAGTGCCAGTTATGATAAGAGCATATGTATAAGCCAGGAAACAATGTAGGGATCGAATATAATTACTGTCTATTTCAAATTATTTAATCAATAATAATATTTACATTGTATTAGATTCATTTAAAATCATATAAAAAAATAAATTATGCTTTATTAATTTTAAGTCAATTAAAGTAAAAGCATTAATTACGTTTTGTTGCATCAAGAACACAATGCTACCAATTTACAAATACTGTAAAATAAACAATAATATTGTAAACTTGGCGATTAAAAAGAGTCGGCGTAAGTTTCTTCTCATTAGTTCTACGCCCTTGCTTTGGTGTATATGGTATAATGTAAATAATAATAATAATATTCTACCACATACACACAACACCGTCTAGCCTAAACTAAGCAGAGCTTGTACTATGGGTACTAGACAATAGATAAACATACATAAATCCTTTTTTTTGAACCAAGACCAGACCAAGACAAACATCCATGTTCATGCACACAAATGTTTGACTTGTGAAGGAATCAAACCCGCGACCTCAGGCATGGCAGGCGGTTACACTAACTACTACGCCATCGAGGCCGACAAATGTATGTAAATTAACATTGCTAAGTGCAACTTTGACGGTCATAAATGCTACTTTGTGACCTATATGAATAAACATATTTTTAACTAAAATAAAGATAAGATTATTTTGAACAACTTATGTTTATTAAAGTTCTGAATATTATACTACTCATAATTTTATGTTTTCTTCAACAATACACTTGTTCTGAGATCGTTCTTATTAATTTTATTGACATTCTAACCCCTTAATATTTTTATTTGTAATCTCAATTCTAATGTCTTTTGCTTATTCGTTGCCAAACGGTACTGAAGACCCTTCATGTACACACGAAACACGATATCGAAGCATGTAATACGGGTTTTGCAGCGAAGCACTATAATTTAGAATTCGAATCCCATACGGCCACTAACCATTAGAAGAGTTCGTTTTTGTGTGCTTGGTATAATTTATGAAAAATATAACGTAATCTCTTCCAAATTAATATTTTCCAAGTTCCTTGGCTGTCTCAGAGGATAGTATCAACCCTGCATAGCTGTCAACACGAGAACAGAGCGACTATTGTTTTCAGTTTTAACACGTTTGGAAATAAAGCTTTCGTTACTTTGTATAGGATTCATGTTAGATACTCTAACAAACTTGTTCCAATAACTTTGTAAGATGTATTAGACTTCAAGAACCCGCCTAATTTCTTCGATTATGTAGGATTGCATAGGTAGTATAGTAGAGGAAATTGCGACAACACATGGCTAGTGATTCGACTCTCGGGTCGGACAATTTGTTTTGCTGTAAATATATTCTTAGATTTTGTCTCTATGCTGGTAATAAGCTGTCTGAAACTAGGCCCAGTGGAAAGCAATAAGCTCGAAATACGTTCATGTTTAGTGATATCATATCAAGCATCACAATTCACAATCATTATTTGGCATATTTTTACGTGGTTGTAGTTATTATAACGTGTATACATATACAAATTACCATAAACAGATTTATTTTTTAAAGCTTCTCTAGTAAAAATCTGCTGCAAATAGCTGGCAAGAGCTACATGCGCAAGCTACTACCTTGGAGTATATGCACAAGTTAATCAAACTTGCGTGGGTGGCTCGTATCTGTCGTCTTGACTATGCATACGATCCACATAAATGCTCCAACTTGCATACCCACGTCGTGTACGAGAGTAAGATAAAATTTATTAATCATAGAACAAATAATCACGTCTATAGAGGATAAAAAAGAAAATATTATTTCTATGCTATAATATTATGTTCACGTTCCTACATACTGTTTTGTATAATTGTACTATATACGCAGAAATAATTGTAAAATGCATAATTATATATATAATTAGATAAACTAGCGGTCTAGCGCCTAATGGTCAAAATTCGACCAAAATTCCTAAGCTTGCTACTTTGTTTTCTATTTTTCTCTATAACATATTATAAATAAGGTATAGATAACCATAGTTACAAATAATTGTACGACGTCAGACGAACAATACCGAAATACTACGAACGCGATTCGACTGCGTGTGTCACATGCATGGTTGTGTGCGTGTAGTGTTTTTCCATTAATTTTATGTATTTCTAATGCATATTTTATAAAAATATTAAGATTTGCCCCTACTTCTCCATATAAACTTTAACTGTGCCAAATTTCATACGCCTCCGTCCGCGCAATTTTCGTCTAAAGGGGTACAAAGTTTTTGCTTGTATTAATATACAGATCATTGTACGCAGTATTTATCTTTATTTTCGACTAATAAGGTTCTTAATGTCGATCACACAGTAATTGAATACAACCGATAGACTTTCCCACAATTCCATCCCGAGGGAAATAGTTTTCCATTTTCCCCTTGTTCCAAGGGGTGACGTTGTAACAAAGAAACTACGAGTATCGTTAATTGGGGTCATTCGTACGTATGCCCGGGCTTTAGCATTTCTGGAAACTATATTAGCATTGAATTGACTATCTTAAAGGAAAATTGGCGTAAGCAGGAGTGCTTAAGGGACTAGAAATCGTGAAATTGTTCGATAGTTCGGCTTGGAAGAAGTATTATTGAGTATGACCCTTGGAAAATTCTTATAATCATCAGCATGGAGTTCAAAACTGTACCGGATAAACAATATTTTTTTTTTCTTATTGCCACAAGATTATCTTGTTCATCCGGATAATACAATAATTGAAAAAGCTTCTCAAGATGTTTGGTAGTCAATCACACATCAACCGTTAAATGTTTATTATGAAACTTGGTACACAGATACATGACGTGGATAAAAACATAAGTAACTATTAGCTTCTATTTGCCATATTCGTAGAATTCACGCTGGCGAGAAGTCCATAAAAGCTCATAAGTTAGTAAATATTATAGAAGGAGTACTTATTAACGAGATTTAAGTCATCTTAATGTAATAACAATAAACTAACACTAAGATGAACTGGATAAAACTATATAACTCCCATCCGTTCCTATTGGCCATCGTTGCCACATTCAATATCTTTCTTATTATTGCAATCTATAATACAATCCATCTAATTTTTACGGTATTCTACCTTGTTCTTGTAGAAATGTAAATCCATTACAAATAGCCTGCACATATTCTCTTCCAAATAATTTATTGTACTCCTAAATTTTTCTGTTATGGCGCTATGCACTTTGACGCGAAGTAAAATAATTCTCTGATGATTTAATTTGCAGCCACACAGCAATCTCAACGTTTACATGTATGATTGTAAGGACAGCGCAGTCAGCTCCAGCCTTTTTGGTTTGCACCTCAGAGGGGACAATGGTTCATAGACGTCACATAATACCTTTAGCACAGGCGATATTTTTATTATGAGACTAGATTTTGCCCGCGGCTTTGTTCGCGCAAATGTTAGGTTAGGTTAGCAACAGAACTTTTTCTAGAAATAAGTTACTCTATGTCCTGCTCTGTTCCCCTGACAACGACTTTGTAAAAAAATTTCATAATGATCGGTCGATTAGTTAAGGCGTGAAGGCGCAACAAACAAACAAACTCACATTTGCATTTATAATATTAGTTAGTATTGTCTTAAGTTTACGCGAATCCTATATATTATATCTTAGATAGATTTTATATCGGTTTATTTAAAAATACTGTTTTTATATTATTTCTCAACTACAGAAACTATTCTTATTTACACTTTCCCCTTTTTTTCAATTATATATTTTGGGTAAAATCTACTTCCATGTAAATTCTATTTCGTATATCGTCAACCGTGCGTAAAACCGTTTTCAGAATTCCCTAGGTTAAGGCAAAAGTACGGATATTCGACAGCGGTTAATTTATTTACTCAGTGCCTGAAGCAATTGACCCGGATATTTCTGGCCTTACCGTGCACATAACAAGGTCCCTTTGACATAAAAATTTAGAATTGATTGTAGATATAGGGGAGTCTCTTGTCTGAACTCTTGAAATGTGATAATATGCAGCTAAATTGATTTTAGTTAAAAGTAATGAATCTTGTAATAGAAAATGTCTTATTTATTGCTGATTAGATTTTACCTGCGGTTTCGCTTGCATAAATGTCGGTTAGGTTATGTTAGTAACAGTTAGTAACACTTTTTCTGGATAAAAGGTACCTTAGGTCCTATTTTGTTCCCTTGATAACGTGTATACGAAATTGAGGCGTTAAAGCGTAAGAAGCAAACTCACATTCCCATTTATAATATTAGTACGGATACATAGATGTCGTAGTGTTGGTAAGTTTCACACCGTGAAAATCAATCAATCCAATCAAAGCCAATCCGTGAAATCTTCTAACAGTAAAGGAAATCGAGCGATATACAATTAGTGAATTTAATTCTGGATAGTCGTTCAAAATACGATCGAGGTATACCGATATGATTGGTTGTATATTTATATAACCAAGCATACCTTCGAATTTGTATTTAAATTTGAGAAGGTTAGTAAGACAAAATAGATGTTCGCTTTATATCAAGCGCTCTATACAAAGTTTTCTAGCTTAAGATTATTTTTGTGGACGGAACTTTAGCGGGCATTTACTTCGTGACTTGAATGTACTTTTCAGTTCATTTTGTTTACAGTGGACCAGGACCTATCCTCGTCCTATTTTTAAGGAAAATCGTAAACAATTTCGTTTTTAAATTGTAATAATCTTGTTCGAATTAGGTTTTGTTTTTATGAAAGGACATCTAGCTGACCCGACAGTCGTTGTCCTGTCAATCGATACAAAAATACATTTCACTTTATCAACCCATTCTTCACCACTGTGCCATTTTGGGAACAGTTATGACATGGGGGTACATTTAAAATAAAACATATGTCTAGCCACCCACTTATTATTTCATTGTGCAGTTAAGATTCTGTTGGTTTCGCATAATAATACATGTTTGTACACGCAGTCACACACGCTCACTCGCGCACACTCACATTCACACACATAAACAAACACACTTTTAATATTTAGAAAATTATATTTCTCCTGTTTAGTACATAGTCATATTATTGTTCAATGTTAGACGTAACGTGATAAATATTGTTAAGTTAACTTACAAATGTAAGCTGTTTGTGCCTCTTATAACATTGGTAAAAACGGGTTGTACATAGATCTGCAAATTTATAAAATATTGTCTCCCAAGATACAGGTTTACATAGTTTGGAAGACAACTGTTATACAACTTACCTGTAATAATATGTACCTAATTTTAAACCTAAGTTGTAACATGTAAACAGAGTGCGTTTAAAAAATAAATTATTATTATTATTCTCTTTATTTTCTAATTTTACAATAATAAATTTATTTAAAAAAATATAATTATAAAAAAAACAAATAAAAATATAAAAACTATGAAGACCCACCGGCATCGGAAACTGGGACCTAGCTACCGGTGGTTAGGGCTCCAGCGAGAGGTACCTCCTCACGATGCGTGCCGTGTCAAGCAATACTATTGCGTGTTATTATTATTATTATTATTATTGGATTTTCTTAATTTTCTCGGCTATCCGGTAAGATTCTGATGGCACGGGCCTAAGCCATTATAATCAATGACTGAGTATATGTTTATAAATATTCGTTTTTTAAAGTGTTAAAGTTTGTTATTGTTACGACAGCAGAGGTAGGTGTACTCTTTTTACTATTTGGTAGCATTGGTAATTAATTATTTTATTATTGCTTATGCTATCATAAGATAACCGAATTACCTAGCACATAAAAGTATTCTGATACAGTAAGTTTACCTACATAAGAAAATATAGTTACCTAAACATAGATGTACCAATATTGGCACAATTGCTACAAGTGTACTAAATATATTTGTTTTTCCGGAATTAAAATGAGTTGCAATCAATATTTTAGTACCAGCAATAGCTTTAAGGGCTTAGAAGTCGTTATAAATACGTTGGCCGAAGATAGTGACGACGATTTAGAATATGATTTGTCCATAATTCCACCTGAGCCAAGCACTGTTACTGATGAAGAATAGGGTGACGATGATATGGTGCCTCGCTGTTTACCTAACGGCGTCCCTGGCAATATTGAGGTATTTGTTCGTGATATTGGTATACCGTATTGGCGTCATCCGAAGATAGTCGTGATGATGAACCTCTGCCTGCTAGAAGACAACGAATCAGTTTGACCCAATCAGTGCTGTCTACTGTCTCTGTTCGCCAACGTTTATTCCATTTACCAGCTGTAATCTTCTATACATTTTACGGCAATTAGGCTATAGTGCCACTTGAACTATTTGTGATAATCGAACTAAAAAGTGTCGACAAACGAAATGAAGAAGAAACCAAGGGCTGAATTTGATTACAGATTTGATAAAAATAATGAGATTATGTTGGTGGGTTGACAAGATATTTGCAGAATAGCAACCAATCATGACTTTCATGAATCTTTAGGAACTGTTAAAAGATGTACAGAAAAAAAAAGGTAAAAATGCATATTCCGCACGCATTTCAAAATTATAATAAAAGTAAACCCATATCATCATATCGTGACAAGAAGTGGTGGAGGGTACTATTCACTCATATGATTGACATGGCTATAGAAAATGCATGCAGATTGCCATAGACTGTGATCGCTAAAGAAAAAACAAATGGATCCACTGCTATTTCGAAGAAGTGTCGCCAGATATTATCTCAGACAATCACTTCAGGGCAATATCGCTCGTTTTTCATCATTTAATATAGAAGGATTGCGATTAGATAGCGTTGAACACGTACCTGAAAAGCATAAGTGAGGTGTTTTATATTATGTCATATTAGAAGTCGCCGGGACTGTAAAAATGAAAAGAAACACTTTGCATTGAAAAGTCATATATTGAAAATGTTTACTCATATTAAGCCATTGTGCCAGTTTGGGAACACTCCTGTAACTATCAAAACAAAAATTCATACTGTAATATTTTCATGTTTCATTTATTAGTTTACCTCTAAACTATCTACTAATAAAATAATTTATGGAATATCTTTTGTAATTTTCATTTGGCTTTAAATGGGTTAAATTTAATATCAATTTCCTATGGCTTTTCGCCAATTTTCGTTCATACAAACCTTTTTCTTGCAATTGCCAGGACAAGGCTGTTTATTTTTTTGAGTTTGTAATTACAAACAAAAAAAAAAGAACAGCCACATCGGTCGAGCCGTTCTTAAGGGATGCTCCGTTATACATGTGATGTATTTACTGTATTTGTATGTATGTATTTACAAAAAAATAAGTATATATGTATGTTTATCCATTGTCTAGAACTCATAGTAGAAGCTCTGCTTAGTTTGGGCTAGATGGTGTTGTGTGTATGTGGTAGAATATTATTATTATTATTATTATTATTGATTTTTATTTTTAGGAGTTAAATAATTAGGTAGTCCTTCCATCAACTCGTTATCAATATACCAACCTAGTCTTAAGCATCAAAGATGTCATAGGCAGAAGTGAATTGGACCCACATTTTGCCAGCATAGGTTTAGGTCCCACGTAGCAGGGATCAAGCCTATTGCCGACTACCGAGTGCTGGGCCCCGTACTGTCCCTCAAATTTCTTGAAAGCTAAATTTAATAATAGGTACTTCAACCGAGTAATCTAACCCTAGATCTCATGCAAAGTGGTCGCATTAACTGCACCACCGATGCAGTTATTACAAATATATTCATATTCCAACCTGAAATCACTACAAACTGCTCAAAATAAAATTATTAAATTTCTCTATAACTTTCATTATTTAATGCCGTACTCAAATGTCTACAGTAAAAACAAACTTATATCACTTACACAAATATATAAATACAATACTTGCATTCTTATAAGAAAAATTTTAACCAAAGATACGCACTCAGATCGTCTTCACTAAAAAATCACAATTTCAGACCCGAAAATGCGGAATGCTAATAATATTTGACTGTACACACCTAGAACTAATTATGGTACTAGAAACATTAGACGCGAGGGTGCTACAATATATGACAACCTACCCAAGGATATCAAAGAAACACAGTCCCTGTAGATATTTAAAAATAAATTTAAATTTTACATCATAAGAAGATATCCTTAAATATAAATATAAGTTATAAACTAAACGAATAGAAATATATATATTTTGTATTCAAGTATTTACTAATTAAGTATGATAGCAATTTTTATTCCATACGTAATAGATACTTAGCATTCATAGTCGCTTGTTGTCACCTTGTTTTTCAATTTAGCTACCCACATTATAAAATATAATTTGTTTGTAATGTATACTTACTTACTCCTAACTAGTGCTGTTATTATTGTAATAAGGAATTCAAATTACCCATCACGTCTGTTCTGATAATCGTTTCATGTGTATAATAACTAAGTCAAACTTGTATTTCTCACTGTATGTATGTATCTTATGTGGGGGCCAGTCAGTGCAGACCGGCGACACTTCGACCCAGTGGGATCTTTTGCGTCGACACTCTCCCAATAACGACTGCCATAGATGTTCATGGCAGCCGGGACCGACGGCTTAACGTGCTCTCCGAGGCACGGAGCAGGCGATAATTGTCAATCAATACGCACATAATTTCGAAGAGATTTCTCACTGTAAGTGAATCATTGTTTTCTGTTTTGAGAAATAAACTTCTTAAAACATATTATTATTTAACATTATGCTCATTGCAATATCAATCTCTTGTTTGTCTCTCAGAACGAGGGCATCGTTTTCATACACATTTTATTGTTACACCAGAAGCGTGGGTACACCGCAAATCAGCAATAGTATGAAGCTCGTTATTTTGGCTCGCAAATGAATATGTGAAGTTTATTACTGCACAGACTTGCCTTTAAATGGTAACGGATTAAAGGCAGTATATTGTGCAATAACGTCAGTATTCAGTTGAGATAGTGAATATTATACGTATTATTGATAGGATTAGTTCGCATTCTAGCTAAGAACTAGAATGGGTATGAGTCATTATTTTGGATTGTTATAGGCGTTCGATTTTATATATGACAAGCTTATGGTTGCTGTTATGGAAACAATGTCCAGTTTAAGCAGACCTCTCGAAGCTCTAGACTTGTTTACTGTCTAGAGTTCAAGTCATGTAGGAAGTCATCATCATTTTATCCTTACCTTACCAAGTGCATCGGAATTGGTTCGATATTAGAGGATTAGATCAGAGGTTTGGAATATTTGAATTCACTGCAAGATATTTAGAGATGCATTGAATGAAAAAGTAAAATTTACCTACTTACCTATGTACACCTGTACCTATGTACACCTATAATACCTATGTAGGTAATAGGTAGTTAATTATTGCTCACTTTGCCGATGAAGGAAAACATTGTGAAGAAGCCTGCAAGTTCCCTACACGCACTCTATAAAAGTTTTGGAAGATATGTAAAATTTTGGTTAACGTGGTAGACTATGGCCTAACACTTTACATACTGAGAATAGGCACGTGCCCGTCCGTGTGACAGTTTTTATACAGGGCTGATATTATTACAGGTAAAAAATAGTGAATGAAAAAGATGTATCCAATCATTTGGTGGTGTACTCACTCGCACCATACGTATACATAAGCCGACTTTCCTGGAGAGTAGTAGTACTGTCACAGTGACTAACCTGTCTATAGCTGGTCCCTTTAGGTGCTTTCGAGAACTGGATGGTACAACAGCTTCTTTTAACCGCAAGATCGTATGATTTTGTCATAAACTAGTATAGATATGGCGGGAGATGTTTCAGTGACTTGCCGTAAGTAGGTTGGTTACGTGGATTCATATCGAAGTAAAAGGTCAGGAATGAGAAAGATAGGTCCTTTTATTTTATACTGTCTTTTTCTGTGACCGTACATGGAGATTCGGATTGAGACAGCGGCTCGATATTCTTGCCCTGAGTGACTAAATTATATCATACTAAGTATGAAATGTACATTTCTGCCCAACCTATGCGTAAAAGTACTACTCTTAACTGTTAAAATATTTATTAAGTATTCTTCAATCTTCTCATTAATTCCAGAAGCTGCCATGGTTTTCTGTAAGTGTATACAGTAATAATTTGCCGTTATTATACATAAACAATCAAGCAACGTTTCCGTGATTGCATATTTTCTTGCCTCGAAGGAAAGTAATATAATATATTTTCGACTTGACAGCTTGTGGAGGAAAATTGTTTTGAATCATTTCTCGAGATCTGATAATGAATGATACTTGTATTACAGAAACGCAGGTGATCTTTTTAATTTTGTTGCGTTACAGCAACTCGGTCGTTAATTTTGAAGACGGGATTGTTTTTATTCCACCAACTTAGTAATCAACACTCAGAGAAAGAGATTAAACAGGGATAAAAGTAATGAAATGGAAGAGATGAGTATGATAACCAAATTGGATCGGACTGAATGATCGAATGACACAGAGTTAAAGTGATTACGTTTGTACATATGCGTTGCATGATTTATATAAAATTACAAACAATGAACAGTGTAACCGACTGCCACGCCTGAGGTCGCGGGTTCGATTTCCGCACAAGTCAAACATTTGTGTGCAAGAACATGAATGTTTGTCTTGGCCTGGGTGTTTCTATGTATAATACGTATATATTTAAAAAAAAGTATAAATGTATGTTTATCCATTGTCTAGTACCCATAGTACAAGCTCTGCTTAGTTTGGGCTAGATGGTGTTGTGTGTATGTGGTAGAATATTAATAATAATAATTAGGTATCTTTAATGTGTTTGATGTTTTGGCCAGGTTACACGGGACGTATATTTTGTTTGTTGTATGGAATACCCAATCATAACTCCGGGGATTATTCGGTACCAATTTCTGCTTATAATAATATCAGCCCTGTGTGTCGCAATGCCGGGGATGGGTTTCTTCTCAATCAATTCAATATAATAAGTATTAGGCCATAGTCCACCTTGTTAATTCTGTGCAGGTTGGCAGAATTCACATATTTCTAGAATATTATGTAGAACTCTCAGACATATACGTTCCATTATACAATGTTTTTCTTAACCGTTGAAGCGAGCGATATTTTGCTATTTAATACGCTTACAACTTCGAAAAGTCATAAGTGCGCCTTAGGATTGTGCTTGAGTCGTCTATGTGGTAGTCCAACGGTTTCCCACTAGGCTATCGTTAATAAAATGTCTGCCTTATCCTACCGATATTTATAAACCTTAGTATTCACACAGGCAAATTGCTGGAAGACACTAGTATATATTTATACGATAAAATATAAAACAAATTTACCTATATGTATATAGACTTCCTATACGATGGTATACCGACCCTTCTTTGACGTTTATAGACATGTTTTCTTCGCATAAATTACGAGTAACTCACTAGTTTTACTGTTTATTGACGTTATGAACAATCAGGTTATGTTCTGCGGGTCAACAGGGACGTAAAAATGCTATCTCAGTGTTACGATTGAGCTCAGAGAGATCTTACAACTTAATCTAAGGATGACAATAGAGAACAACATGTAAGCTTATAGCGATTTATATTCTAACTATATACTGCTTGGTAATTTATACGCACATTGAAGTAATAAATTCCATGTCTGTATGACTCTTTATAGGAAACATTTATTTTTGAAAATCATATTGTGGTCGACTATTTAGAAGAGTCTAAATAACGCTAAAAGTCATTGTTTTGGACAATGACTTTTAGAGTTATCGCTTGTTTGTCTGTTTCGACATTACGCAAGAACTACTAAATAGAAATTGATGCGTAATCGTTATAACAGACTATGACGTAAAGCTTGCATATTTTGAGCAGGTTAGACAGATATTTACTAATAAGCACAGTTTGTCAACATTGCTTTGTATCATTTTATCCCGGATATAGGTCAAGCCTGGGCCCAGTCAGTTACCTAATACCCTTATACAGTTACTTAATTCATCCGGATAAACTATCGAACAAAATGTTAGTATTCGCTTTACGATAGTTAAGAATATATTATTAGTGTCAAATTTATTGCAATACAGGGAGTGAAAGTGCAGCGTTATTTTATTATAGCCTTTTAACGACAATTCCCGCATTAAGATTAAAAATAAATCCTGTCTCGTGGGGGATTTTACATACATTGAATCAACGGACACAAAGAACACCCAGACTGGCAACAACCATTTGTGGATCGCACAAAGTTTTGGCCCGCGTGGGTTTCGAACCCACAATACTCGGCGCAGTGGCAGCGGCGAGACAACCACTAAAACCACTACACCATCCGAGCAGTTTGTTAGTATAATTTACTACTTGATCGATAAAAGTATAAGCATTATTATTCTTTGGATAAAAAGTGCGCTAATTACCTCATTTTGCATTTAATTTTGCACTACATTTATTAATATTCCTAGTTAACCACTTAGGAACATGATATAATGCCATTAGAACTAAAAAGTAACGTTACTCGGTCGTGTTAATAACAAAAGCATAGTTTAGTTTGGATAATGTTTACAGATTGCTTAACTGAAGCAGCAACAAAAATAACTGCCTTATAGAAGGCTTCGCATGCTTAAAAGTAAGTTAGGTTATATTAATAACTGTTATTTTTTTAAATAAAGTAGTCTTTGTTACTTGCTGATAACATGGCTTTCTAATCATGAAAGAATTTTTAAAATCGGTCGAGTAGTTTTTAACTTAAATCCTTGCAAGCAAACAAACAAAAAATCAAATCTTTCCTCTTTATAATATTAGTATAGATTCAATTGAGCAGCGATAGCTCAGTGGGGAGACCAACAGACTGCAATGCAAAACAATTATCGCCTGCGCCGTGCCTCGGAGAGCACGTTAAGCCGTCGGTCCCGGCTGCCATGAACATCTATGGCAGTCGTTATTGGGAGAGTGTCGACACAAAAGATCCCACTGGATCGAAGTGTCACCGGTCTGCACTGACTGGCCCCCACATAAGATATATACATACAAAGATTCAATTGCTGCCTTAGTAATATTATTTTACTGCCTGCGCAGCGGTAGTGAATGCGACTGTTGTTCATGAAGTCTTGGTTTCGAATCCTAGGTCGAGCTAATGAAAGATGGAGTTTGCCTGCCAATGACAATGTAGCATACCGTCATGTCTTGGTAAGTACGTAATGTCATCGGTCCTGCATCTGATCTATCTCCGGTTGTGCTGAATTGTCGTCCCATCGGATTATGAGAGTTAGGGAATAGAGAGAGTAACATTTAGCAAATGATAGAAAGCCTATCGTGGCAATTTCAGCAAAATGAAAATATATTTTATACATATATCTTAATTAATAGACTAAAAGGCATATCTGTTCAGTTTACATAGATTTTCTGATTAAATACTTTAAGAACCATATGACATAAAATTAAGTTAAGCATTGAAATTAAACTACTATATACGGATTTTATCGCGTTGTTTATATGACACTTTATTACATAATTTTGAAAACTGTTACACTACTACTACTATTAAACTTTACTAATTTTTAAGCTAATTAAATTATTATTAAACAATTTATATTTTATTATATTTATATAAATTAAATTAGCTTAAAAATTAGTAAAGTTTAATAGTACTAGTAGTGTAACAATTTTCAAAATTTTGTAATAAAGTGTCAAGTAAACAACGCGATAAAATCCGTATATAGCAGTTTAATTTCAAACTATTAAAACAATTGAGATTTATATTAATTTTACACTTTCCCCGACGTTTCGGTTGCTTTTAGCAGCCATGGTCACGGGGAGACTAAGATGGTAGTTGTCTCAATGTTCCAGTGCAGGTACTTCAAAGTACCCGAAAATAATTTAATCATTGGTGTTTATATTTACGCAGAATGAGCTCAAAGTATCATGAAGTCTAGCTGTGGTTTGCTTCTTCTTGGGTTTGACTATTTGAATTACTGGATCCCAAGCTAGTGGTACATTACATCATATATCATCATATACATATAAACACAGTATATATTTTATCCAGACATGGACATTGTCAATTCAAGTTTCATTTAAATTCGTTCACCAGCTTACTGAGTTACTTATTGAGTATCTAACATCTCAACATTTACACAATCTTTCATATTTATGTCTGTCTCATTCATCTTAGTTTGACTAAGATACGGTCTTTTTCTGTGTGTGTCTTGATATATTTTATCCAAATCCATTAATCGGTTTACGCGTAATTGAGTAATACTAATATTATAAAGCTGTAGAATTTGTTTGTTTGGTTGGTTGAACGAGCTAATCTCAGGAATTACTGGTTCGAATTAAAAAAATATTTTAGTGTTGAATAGCCTATTTATTGAGGAAGGTTATAGGCTATATAACATCACGCTACGACCCACGGGAACGGCGCAGTAATCGTAAACGCGGGTGAAACCGCGGGCACAGCTATTTGAGTAATAAACATCTATACACAAGCCAGTGTATAGCTCAGTGGGGAGATCAACAGACTGCAATGCAGAGGGTCTCGGGTTCGAACCCACGTCGCGCACCTCTGACTTTCGGAAGTTATATGACTATTCGAAATTATGTGCGTATTAATTGACAATTATCGCCTGCTCCGTGCCTCGGAGAGCACGTTAAGCCGTCGGTCCCGGCTGCCATGAACATCTATGGCAGTCGTTATTGGGAAAGTCAGTACCCTCTAATATCCTGACACTGGTCTAGCTTTAGGGTATCGTTAGCCTTCGGGTTGCGGAGGCCAGGTGGCAGCCGCTCCGTGTAAAAACTGATATCCAGTCAAATCCGGTTAGACCAGAAAAGCCGACCCCAAGTGACTTGGGAATAATAAAGGCAAATAGAGAAGAAGACAATATCTCATTCTTACACATTGGTTATATAAATAGGATCAAAATAATTTGATACATAATAAATATAAACTAAAACTTTATTACTGTTACTTTATGAAGGAAATGAGAATATTTACTTGTTTTTGTGTACTCATTATTACTTGTACCATATTACAAGGCTCATTACACACGCCTACGCTACCGTCCCGCGGCGAGATGTTTTACTTAACGTAACAGGACACCTCGGCTTTATCGATCGACTTCTTCTTGTTCAGAACTAGTGTGGGTTAATGTTAACTCAATTTATGTTAAACGCTTATTCGATACAAAGTCTCACCAACCAGATTATGTGTGCAGGTTAAAATTGTGTAATTTTATACTTTAAGTATAATCTCCTTATGCCTGCCAGTAAACTTATTAACCTGTCAGTTGTTGGCATCAAATACTTAATTGAAAACCTGTTGTGTGCCGCCAGTGTGCTGTTGCCACTCACTAGGTTGATGTGCTAATACAATGAAATGTATAACGTATAGATTCGCACCTTTTTATCTGTAAGGAGGTAAGTATAAATGCATTACAATAATATTTTACTAGTTCTTTAAGGTTTCATACAATTGAGAGCAGGCCTATTGATATCTGCCAGTTACGAATCCTAAACGTTATACTGCTATTTAAAAATTACTTACTATATCTAATAGCACTTTGTTCGACCCAGGTTCATATTCTAGATCTTCATGGTCGTATAAATGCAAGCGCAAATTAATACCAGTACACCGATGAGAGAAATGTATAAAGAGAAATCTTTTTAAATTGTACATAATAAATGAAAAAATCAGACGCCTATATTACTGTAGGGAAATATTTCCAAAGAGCTTTGGAACCCATAACAGAATTAGTAAGGTCTTAGGTACCAACATTTTAACAATAATAATTTTATTTGTTTAAAAAATATTATTATTTGTCCATATTATTTATAAGTAGAAATATCACTTTTATATAATATCGGTCCTGGTTATAAACTATGTCAATGGTACGAGCCTCTTTTCAGTATGAATAAGTTTAGTCATCACTACGCTGAATCATTGTTTGAGGACCTCAAACAATTACAAAGTCTGCCAGACGTGACACTTCTTTTAAAATATTGTAGAGCTCTCAGACATGCAGAGCAAGGAAAACAAAGTGTCCTCACTATGTTTTCCTTCACCGTTAAAGCGAGCGATATTAAATATGTAATTCAAACATAACTTTGAGAAATCAGGAGAAGACCCGTGAACCCGAGAGCTTTATATAGATTTTAGGTGGTTTATCACTTTGCTAGCGCTGTTTATATTCATAAACACTTTTTTTTTCGCGCTCGTCTATAAGATATGTCTACAATTGTTTTAGCATCTACAAGGAAAAATATCCAACTAATTCAGAAATAAAACACGCATGAGTTAAAATTTCGGAAAAAAACACGCATTCTTCTATTAGCCTTATAATTTCTAGCCATTCGAAAACCACAAAATTACAAAAAAAGTACCTAATAACTGGCAAACTACAGAAATCTCAAACATAAAACAGGAGTAATTCAGAAATCCGTAACCACTTAATTTTCACTTAAAATTATTTTTGATAAACCAGTAGGTACCTATTTGATTGTTTTTTATCAAAATCAAAGCCAAGCTTTTTGCCATTTGATTTTAGATTAACACTAATTTTGAAAAACTGGTATATAACCAATAAAAAATTCCTTGAAAATCAAGTCAATCCTTTGAAGTTATGGAATGACAATAAGTTATCTTTAAACACATAAACTTACACTTGAGCCACACAGCGAAATCCATTACATACGCCTACGCCTGTTGCCCGTCCAACGGCAAAATGTCTCACTTAACGATACAAGACACCTTCGGTCTTTCTCGGATGCATTTGTTTTGTTCTATCTGGGCCTGATCAACGATTTATCCCACAACAAATTGTATTATTACACTATCTTATTAAATGAAGAGTAAAGTGAGGCACGTGCTTTGTGTAGTTAGATATACATATGTATTTTTTTGATATACAGTCATTATTATAGTTTTGTTTGTGATTTGGATGTCCCATTTCGTAAATAATAAATAAAGTATGAATGTCTTCATTTTCGGAGTTATCTGCTAAAATCAAATCAAATTGTATAGAATATGGATGTTAGCATTATGGATGTCTTTCCATTGTTTCAATATTTGTAAAGTCAAACAGGATTTAACAAAAACTAGTGCATTGGTCTAGATTTGTATTTGACGAAAATATATATTATTTTGCAAAGTATATATTAGTCTACTGCAGTTGTTCATTACTTAGATGATTCAGAATGTTCTTACTTTAATGCATTGCAAGATTTTGTTTATTTTTATATATTTGAACAACACTACCAAGTTAAGAACTGTTTTTATTGGCTTTTGTACATGACACAGGTAACAGTGAACAATCACTTACAAGATTTGTTTGTATCGAGTCACCTGTGCAAGTAACCTAATAAATGATAATAATATTCTAATAATATTCTATCACATATTTTTTTTTTTTTTTACTTGGGGGAATGCATGACGCATACCCCTCCGCGGGGGCGGGCGGAGGGGTTATGTCGGACTCGCCGGGGTAAAAGAAAGATGGAAAAGATGTTAATGTACCTCCCGGAATACCGACTAAACCTACCACGGTGTTCCTCGACAAAACCACTATCGACGGGGCCGCGCGAATCACTTTCGCATGCGGTCGCGACCCCGCCGAGGTTTCGGCCCGCCGTATGAAACGGCAGGCCACTACACAAAAGACCTACCCAAAGGCACTCCTCACAAATTATCCCTACTGTCCCCCCTAGAGGGGAGACGGACTCGACACAGAGGCGCGCGTGGGAACACGCACGCCGCCTCTCGGACCTGGTGCTGAACGGATGGCGGGCAGGCCCACAAAGCCCGCCACCCCCAGGTCAAACCACATACACACAACACTATCTAGCCCAAACTAAGTAGAGCTATGGGTACTAGACAATGGATAAACATACAATAATTTTTTTTTTTTGGAAATACATACATATTATACATAGAAACAATCAGACCAAGACAAACATCCATGTTCATGCACACAAATGTTTGACTTGTGCGGGATTCGAATCCGCGACCTCAGGCGTGGCAGTCGGTTACACTAAACACTGCGCAATCGAGGCCGCCATGACTAACTCGCGCATGCAGCCAGTGCAAGTAACTAGATCATGTAGTCCACGCAAGTAGCTAAAGCATGCAGCCCGTGCGAGTAACTAGATCATGTAGTCCACGCAAGTAGCTAAAGCATGCAGCCCGTGCGAGTAACTAGATCATGTAGTCCACGCAAGTAGCTAAAGCATGCAGCCCGTGCGAGTAACTAGATCATGTAGTCCACGCAAGTAGCTAAAGCATGCAGCCCGTGCGAGTAACTAGATCATGTAGTCCACGCAAGTAGCTAAAGCATGCAGCCCGTGCGAGTAACTAGATCATGTAGTCCACGCAAGTAGCTAAAGCATGCAGCCCGTGCGAGTAACTAGATCATGTAGTCCACGCAAGTAGCTAAAGCATGCAGCCCATGCGAGTAACTAGATTATGTAGCCCATGCAAGTAGCTATCACATGTAGCCCATGCAAGTAGCTATCACATGTAGCCCATGCAAGTAGCTATAGTATGTAGCTCACGTGAATAGCTAGCACATATAGCCCGCGCGAAAAGCCAGCGTATTTAGCCCGCGCGAGTAGCTAGAGTACGTAGCCCGCGCCGGCCACATACGTCACATAATAAGCACCTTACCTTACCAAAACAATATTGAGTATACAAATTATAACACGTCTATAAAATCGAACGAAATAATCTGTTATCTACTAACGCTTGTACAAACTAACAAGCCCACGATTTTTATCTTAGCATGTTAACGTAAACACAAAAAGTCGGTATGTAAATTATACTTTTATTTAATCAATTTGCATCGGCCAATTAAAAACAAGCAGTAAAAACAATTGCAATGCAAATACTTGCCTTATTAAGTCGACAGATAAAAGGAAAACGAGAAACTGCAAGTTGTAAGCGTAAGCGATTTTTTATTTTTATATAGACATACATTTACTATGCACACAATGACTGGACTTGATATATCATCAGTCATACGACATATTTAATTACCACGTAATAGCAAGTTTATTAATATTGTCGACTACCAAGCATTTTAATTTATATGATTTTGTGTAATTGGTTCATGTTACCGGTCTATTTTTATTAAATAAATAAACAAACAAACACGCAATCTCAATAACAGTTTGCTTAACTCGGAAATCGATGTGATCAACGAGACAAAATTATCAAACATATTTTGTGTGAATGAACATGGATGTTTGTCTTGGTCTGTTTGTTTCTATGTATAATAAATAAGTATTTACGAAAAAAAAGAGTATATATGTATGTTTATCCATTGTCTAGTACCCATACTACAAGCTCTGCTTAGTTCGGGCTAGATGGTGTTTTGTGTATGTGATAGAATATTATTATTATTATTCTCTTTATTACTCTTTTTTTTCTAATAATTACATTTTTAAATATAAAAAAAACCAAACAAATTTAAAAATATAAAAACTGAAATGACCCACCGACATCGGGAACAGGGTCCAAGCTGCCGGTGATTAGGACCCCAGAAAGATGAATCTCCTCACAATACGCGTTGTGTCGAGTGGTACTGCCTTTTGCATCAAGGACTTGATCCAGCCATCTAATGCGAGCCTCTGCAGGTGGTGGTCGAGGCTCTTAGGTATTAAACCATTGACTGTAATGACTATCGGCACAATGATCACCGAGTCCACACGCCATATGTCGACAATCTCGTGAGCTACGTATTTCAACTCTTTTTCTTTTTCAGCTTTCACAAGATTCTCGTCATGCGAAATGGTAACATCGATTATCATTGCTCGGCGCTCTAATCGGTCTATCAGCACAATATCTGGCTTGTTCGCCACAATTGTCCTATCAATGATGATAGACCGATCCCAGTATCCATTCCATTTTTTTTATTATTATTATTATTATTAACAGGAACTTATGAACGTACAAATAAATCCTGTATTCCTGTGTTAGAAATCAACAATATTAAATGTACCTTTGGTTAGATTTTATACACCAAATAGATAACAAAGTAAAAAAAAACCCCAATGTGTTAATCTTGTAGTTTATAATGTTATAGATGTATACCCATAATATTACTAATAATGATGTCACTAAACAAATTTCTTACGAGTTGCTACAATACATAAATCTATTTAGAAATGATGTGTATCTTTTTACAATACGTTCATTAAAAAAATCAACTGTGCTTTCGTCATTCGTACTTCAATTACAGTAACTATAAAAGCACAATTTGAATCGGAATCGAAAATGACTACAACTGTCATTAAGCAACTGATGTCTTTTGACTTGTACCATCTTAATGCCATTTGTTCAGTTTTAAAAGCGCCACTTTACAATCGCACTGCAACAGTGACGTTTATTGGTTTGACTTTAAAACCTGATACAAAGTGTACGTAGCACCGTGCCTTGTTCAGATACTCTAGTGGACTAGACGACATACATAGCTTGTTTTTTGAAAATATACACTCACTCATTACATTTAGGTTATAGAATTAATTTTACTTATAAATGTTGCAAAAAGGATAATAAAAAAAGATTAAAAAAATGTTACACAATTTCTTTTTTTTTAGAAATTTGTATTCAAATACGTTAAAATATCAAAAAAAATGTGATTTTCCTTAGTTCATGTGGTTACGGCTCAAGCGAGCCACGATGCATCTTCTACCAGCAGCGATCAAATCAGTAATGAAACAAAATATTTTGCGTGAATTATGACGCTAAAGGGCGCTGGGAGAACTCTTCCAAGTCGACAAACAAAAGTGACGTCACCTCATGCGATTAGTTAAGGGATTATATGTTCTATATTTGTTATTTGGATATATAAAAATCAATGTAGCTACACATTTTTCCTATTTGAACTCGTGAATTTCTTAGAATACCTATGATTTCCATGGTTCATGATGCTTTCATGCCAAATGTCACTTGAAGACAGCTTAAATCATGACAAAAGATTGACATGCATAAAGGATATTCATTAAACGAACCTATATAATGTAATAATGTCCTGCAGCCCGAATTTCGGTAATGGCGGCCAATCTTAACGGAGACTGGCCATCTACGTAGGAGATATTATAGTGCACAAGTATGTGCTCAAACACAAGTGCACTCTCTGTTCCCTAACTCTCATGATCCGATGGGACGGATAATCTGACATGACCGGAGAGAAATCAGGCGCAGGACCAACGGCTTTACGTGCTTTCCGAGGTACGGGGACGTCTAATTCCGCCAGCTTCCTAACTGCGGGCTCGTATTGAGATTTCTTATCAGAAAAACCCAATAACTTTTTTGTTGGCCCGACCCGGGATTCGAACCCGAGACCTCATGCGCAGCAGTCGCATTCACTACCGCTGCGCCACGGAGGCAGTCAAAAACGAACCTATATACTACTCCCAAGACATTACATAAAGTAAAGTTAAAAAAAATATGTTTCTGAAGAAATTTTAGATGCGTAGGTCGGTTTATACTTAGCCACACGCTTATATTATTTCACCAACTATGTTTTCAGGTACAAATTAGGAGACGAGCCTATTGTTGTATACGAGGCACAGTACTGCACTTCATGCTGCTATTAAGAAGTTTTTGACAGTAAAGACCTAGCCATCGAACTCGAGACCTCATGCACAGGACTTGCATAAACTACCGCTGTACCACCGAGTCAGTTTTGTAAATAAACATAATAATTAACTTCTTGTAGCAGAAGCACTGGTCGAATTTCTCGCCACGCTAATCTTAATGATATAATACGTCGTGCTCTTGTCACTGCTGGCGTTCCAGCTGTACTTGAACCCAATGGCTTGGTACGCGACGATGGGAAGAGACCGGATGGAATGTCATTGTTGCCTTGGAAAATGGGCAGGCCTTTGGTGTGGGACGCAACATGTGTTGACACCCTTGCGCCAAAATCTTCCAAGCACTGCGGGATATGCTGGCGCTGCTGCTGCAACCGCGAAAATCCTTAAACGGCGCAAATATAGTAATTTAGTTAGAAATTACATTTTTGAGCCGTTTGGGGTGAAAATCCTAGGTTCATGGGGTCTGAGCGCTCGTATTTTATACAGGGAGATCTCAAAACGCCTGATCGACGATTCACATGATCAGAAGGCTGGTCTTTTCTTGGCCCAAAGAATCAGCATTGCCATCAACGTGGCAAGGCTGATTATTGTGGCACGTTACCAGTTGACAGCGATGCTGAAGAATTCTACGATGCCTAAACCATTTTTGTAAATATTTAGTATAATAATTATTTGTGTTTATGTAATTATGTTATTTTTTTTAATACATTTGTAAATATATATTAGATTATTTTGTTTTAAATTTAATTATGTAAATATATTGTATATATTAAGTAAAGTCATATAATAAAGGAAAATTCAAATGGTATAGTTCGCATCACTTAACCATAATTAGCTATTTAATATTGTTCTGTATCAGTATCCTCTGTTATTACTATCATAATTTATACGTGTAATCCAAACTCTGTTCAAACGAGGCTCATAAACGCAATCGCTAATCGACATGGCTGTATACAGGCCGTGCTAACCAACTATCTCTGGAGTTCTTTCTGCTCTTATTGAGATCCTATCTATCCCTAGTAATGGATTTGTCAAGAACTAATTTATCTACCGTATTGCTTGTATTTACATGTCGTGAGCTGTTTCTGATATTTTTAGCACTGGTTAGATTGATATTGCAATTTACTGCTGATATTTTAATATTAACTATTTCAATTTGTTATGCCTTATTGTTAATATATTATTTCTAGGTATTATTATAGTGAGGTCTGTGAATTCTTTTATATTATATAAACTTAAATTAGGTACCACTTACTGACTGACTTAGAGAAATAGAAGGCATACAAGGGGGAGTTTTAGGAAAAAAGTAAATATAGCGTCGTATAGAAAATCGTTCCAAAGGCGCGGGAAAAATGCCTGACCTTCGGAAGGTCAGCTCTTGGTGGTGGTACCCTATCGGATCTCGGAAACGGTGATATCTACGGGAGTCGTTTTCGAACAAAATCTTCCTAAAACTCTGGGAACTTTTAGGGGACGCGAAAAAAAACATGGCTTCCATACAAACTTTGACCTCTAATATCTCCGAAACGATTAGAGATAGGCGGGGTATGTTGGAACAAATGTCATAGAGGTTGACGAGATCTTTTCAAAAAAGTCATTTTCAAGGTCACCGGGGGTCATGGTATTTCATTTTTTTTGCCTTTTCTCCCCCTCTTTGTACACGCGGGCCGCTTGCGGGCCGCGCAACCACGCGAAATACTAGTTTATTATATAAGTTTGCATCTATCTTGTGATTACAATTAGAAAAGGCTGGTTATCTTTACTACATAGATTTAAATGGACTTTGATGATAGCATTAATAATATTTTATTATTTACATCGAGTATTGTAAGATTAATATTCAAACAGAATATGCATTATATGTTCAACGTAAAGTGTTTTAAAAATGGACGATTTAAAAAAACTACTTTACTTTAAAAAACTTGTACTTTTAAATGGTAAAACTATTGAAAAGTAGAGTATATTAAAACTATGTGCAACATACATACATACATAGATTCACGCCTGTTTCCCAGAGGGGTAGGCAGAGACTACGGATTTCCATTTGCTACGATCCTGACACACTTCTCTGGCTTCATTCACTTTCATCACATTCTTCATACACGCCCGTCGGTTCAAGGTGCTCTTAAGCTGGCCTTTGTTCAGAACGCCTCCGATCTGATCAAGAAACGTTCGTCTAGGTCTTCCTCTTGCGACTGTTCCATTCACACTAGCCTTATAAACTTTCTTAGTCAGTCTTTCCTCGTCCATTCTTTCTACATGCCCAAACCAGCTTAACATACCCTTTTCTATTTTTGTCACTATATCTGTGCAACATTATTTTTAAAATTAGTTAAAAAGGTAAGTACTTATTGATCTTTATCCAAATTTATGCATCTTCATACACAAGTTAATTAAGATATAACAATAAATAAAGTCCAATAAAAGTGTACTCAAAAGTAAACTAAAATGGAGTAATGTTCACATTTGACGTTTATTTTAATTTAGGAGTATACAATTTATGATATCTAGACTTAATTGAACCTCGATTTTGAAGTTTTATTACGACAATTGGCCCTCGATTATAAATACAAATTCTAGCGAATAAATACTCATTTAGAAATAGAAGTACTTAAAGCTTTAGTGCAGTGTACTGTTACGCAATGCAAATTATCTTAAACAAAGATATAACTAATTTTACTTTCACATTCAGTAGCTACAGCTTTAGCTCCTGCAACTAATAATTCTTCGCTATCTTTATTATATGGACGGAAATTAGAAGCTTAAGTCGTAAACATGTAGCGGTATAGTGATGTTCAGTATATTTAGGATTCAGAATCAAATTTATAAAATTTGCCGTCTTGTTAACTTGCTTTCTTAGATGCTAAAAACGGATTTTGTCAGCTTCTTATTGCTTTTTATTTAAATAATAGTCTTCATTTAATGTCGACCACTTGACCATTGACAAATCCACGACGTTATTTAATAGTGTTTCAAAGCTTAAATTGCTACTTGTATTGCTATTGACCAGTAGTTCTTAAATTTTATTTATATTTTTTATATTGTATAATTTCATGAATACAAATTATATTACGGTTTATTTTTGTCTTTCAAATCGTATAGATCTACAATATTATTATTTTAATTGTTATTAGCGTCCAAAACAAAATTTGTAGACATTTTTGTTTAACTCACACTCAAATTGAGTGCAGATTAAAATACTCTTCTTGATATTGAAATCATTATTTGACCTTATTAAGTATGTTACTGGATAATTTATTGGAAACCTATTTAATGTAACTAGCGGTCGCCTAGTGGTCAAAATTCAACCAAAATTCGTAAGCTTGTTACTTTGTTTTATTTTTTTCTTTATAACATATAAATAAGGTATAGGTAACCCTAGTTATAAAGAATTGTACGACGTCAGACGAACAATGCCGAAATACTACAAACGCGATTCGACTGCGTGTGTCAAATGCATGGTTGTGTACGTGTAGTGTTTTTTCATAAATTTTATGTATTTCTAATGCATATTTTATAAAAATATTAGGATTTTCATCTCCTTCTCCATATAAACTTGAACTGTGCCAAATTTCATACTCGTCCGTCCGCGCAATTTTCGTAAAAAGGGGTACAAAGTTTTTGCTTCACGTATTAATATATAGATTATACCAAGCTATCGTTGATCTAAACTCTAATATTTGACAAGTTAGTCACCTCAGTAATATAAATTAGGATGGTAGACATTAGTCACTTCTAGTAATTTAAATTAGGATTATATATACGGTAACGTTAGTCTTGAAAATATCTTATAGCATTTTGTAACATCAGCCCATTAAAATAAAAGTAATGATAGCCTGCACACAATATAGTAGAACTTCGTTTTGTCCAACACTACTGCTGCGATTCAATCAAAACAAATATCAGTATTTACGACCATTGTCTGAACAATACGGACTTGTGTAACAACGTCGTAACTTAACAATTGACTTAATTCGATAAGACCATAACAGGATTACGAGTCCGAGTAATGGTTGCTATTGCTGTAATCGGTGATAGTTTTCGAACTATCTCTGTTTATGGATGAGGAATATTTACCGCGTCTATCAAACCGACGTCTAATAAGATTTTGAGAGTGGTCAATAATTTTGAATTGATATCTCCAAACCAAAATTGTTGGTCGTTTCCTGAGTACCACTTGGTTTCTATATATTTTAATTCCATTTTGGCTTATGAGGTAAGTCAATGTTAGAATTGAATCTAATCTAATCTGACATGTATGTCGTTTTCATGTATCACTGGTATAAGATGCCGGTAACTTGTAAAAGTTAAGTAGTTATTTTGACAATACATGGATTAAATTTGCAACAATCAATTTAAATGTGAACGGATCTTTTTATTTTTTTTACTTTAGATACACTAAACAGAGCAAAGTACAAGTAGGTTTGAATATAGATACATATTACAGTTATGTTTTAAACTAAGTTCCTAATTATGTGTACACTACATGATCACAATGGATTGTGTTCGCGACAAAATGACGTTATGAACGTGCATTATCTATATAAAATAAAAAATATGAAAACAAAATGCGGATAAATCACAAAAAAAAGAAAAGAAAAATGAAATGAGAATCGTAGCAATACCCAGAAATCATAGTATTATACATTAGACATAAAATGTTTAACATAACATTTAACACTTTTAAATTTTGTGAATCGGCTATAGAATATGTCCAAAGTGTTATGATGTTCCGATAATTAATCATTGTACAGGCGACACGTCCGTACCATCGGGTTGTAAAATGAGGTGTTATTAATGTGCACATTTAGAATAAAACTTTTGAGGTAGGGATGTCGTGATCTAAACCTAGTATTAAAGTTAATAATAGACAAGAAATCAGGAAAATCTATTGCAGCATGGATTATTTTGTGAAGACAACAGATCAGTGCTTCCACGGCGTGATTCCAAAGACAGTATCTTGAACTTATCTAGTCTTTCCTTATATGTTTGTAGCTCGTAGTTAAGATGAAATCTGTAACATATTATCCTAAGGTATTTCTTTTGTATCTGTTCAATTCTATTTATGTAAACATCATAAAAAGGCGACCATATAGGCCAATTAAATTCTGATATGCTACGAATTAAACAATGGAACAAATTGAATAGACTTTGTAGCTTTTTAAAATCTTTAGCTATTCTGAAAATGAAACCAAGAAGACTGGCGCTTTTACTAATAATCTGGTCGTGTCGGATAATCAGAGTAAGGGAACAAAGAGTGCACTTGTGTTTACGCACTAACTTGTGCACTATAATATCCCCTGTGCATATGGTCAATCTTCGTTAAGATTGGCCCCGTAAATGAAAGTTGGTCTGGAGGACCTTACCTCAATTGCCAATAATCGAAGTCATTTATTCAATTTCATTATAATAATAAAATTGACTTCGAGATTACTGAAGAGTATTTAGTGATGTACAGTACAGGTCCCATTAAAACTGTACGTAGTGTGAAACTGTACCTCTGGATTGTCATTGGTATTCAGTAGATCTAATCGGTATAACCACTACATTAATTTCTCGATTATCTAAACAAGGCTAGTTTGTTCTAGAAACTACATCAAAGTCTGCATAGAATTTTCTTACACAACGATAATTACAATTTAAATCAGCGGTAGCAACTTTGACTGCGTAACTTATCCTTCGAACAATCAATCACAAGCCATTAGCGATATCAGTCAAACCAAACGCTTTGTCTCCCGGCAGTGCAACATTTCCAAGGTTGAATTCCTTAGCCTGTTGCACTTATTTCAAATTATTATGCTGAGTAATCACTAGGAAACAAATAGAAAACATTTTGCTTTTGACATTTATCCGATATATTTATTTTGGAAAACTTCTGATCATTTCATTATATGGTAAATTTGTAATATTTATAGCAGTGATTAGACCAATTAATTTCAGAATATTGTCTTTTCTTGGACAGCAATCTATATATTTAGTAGAACAGATTAACTATCATTTTTTAACACTTAGATCAATTTGAATATCAATAAAATAAATTTGCTTTGTTTCGCATCGCAGTAAGTACTCTTGGGTCGGGTTAACTGAGTTTACAGAGTCAACCGGGGTATATATATAATATGTAACGGGTATTAACGCGATCATGCATAATGTTTACCTTTTTTATGCTTGACGTTTCGACCAGGTTACACCGGCCGTGGTCACAAGCTGACTGGTGCTGCGATGTCATGTCTCCGTTTGTGAGGCAGAAGAATCTTGATTCACCCTCAATTTTGGCATATTTTTAAAAAATTTTATAAAAATATGCCAAAAGTGAGGGTGTGACCACGGCCGGTGTAACCTGGTCGAAACGTCAAGCATAAAAAAGGTAAACATTATGCATGATCGCGTTAATACCCGTTACATATTATATATATATCATGCAACGCGAAAGTTTAAAAGTTATCAACCGGGGTAGTCAGTTTCAGTAGATAGATCGAGTAGTCACAGGTAATACATGTGGAGTTACGCTCCTCATGCAAGAAACGCGCATATTAGTCCAAATCGATCAACCCATCGCAGTAATTTCGGATGTGGCCATATAGCACTAGAAATACCTACGAGTAATAAAAATATCCATCGATATTCGTGCGTTTTTTCAGTAGGGACGCGTGAATCATTTGTATTTCAACAACATAAGCATCGTATATGTAGTTTTGTTTGTAGTCATTTATGTAGTCACTTACACGCTCCTAGCAGCATACAAAATTTTCCCGCGGCTTCGCTCGTGATAATGTAAATTTTGTCAATCAATTGCTATCTCTAGCAAACAGTATTTTTTCTGGATGAAAGGTCCTTTTCTGTACCGCTGACAAAGTGTATGCGAAATTGCATAAGAATATAAACAAACTCATATTTGCATTTTTAATATTAGTTTGGAAGCAACATGCCGTAATGTGATTTGGTTCCTTGCTCTGTATTGTTATTTCCTTAATATTGCTTAGCTTAATGATACCTAGTGCACACATTTAGTTATCTGTCGATACAATGTCGCCATAGCTTTATCAAAGAAAATGTAAGACTGCGACCGAATTCTTGCTACTGACTGTGATAAAATATAAATGGCTAATCAATTTGAGAATTACATTACTACGGTATTCGTTGTCGATATTTATCGAGTTAAATTGTATTCGGTTATTATTGAGATCGTTTATTTTTATGAGATGAATGTAATCTAATTTGCTAGGTGCGGATATTGCTGGAAGTCATAAAAGCATTAGATTTATGAGAAATTTGAACTATAATAACAGTATAGGTGAACATGTATGAATAGCTTGAGTTTTAACGGTCTTTATTTTTTGGACTTCTGTTCAATATTATGCGGATCATGCCGATTATGTCTGATATTTAGGTTTTATAATACAATTTCGAGCTAGAAAAAATTCTTGTGTTACGGAGGACAAAGAACACTTCGGCTTGGAACAACTATTTGTGGATCATACAAATTTTTATCCTTGTGGAACAAACCCACAATCAGTAAAAAAAATCATAACTTACATCGTAAGCGCCAAAAAGAATTATTCTCTAGAACATGATTCTTTATTGCTACAGGTAATTGTCTGTTGGTCAACAAATACGACTCTTTCACATTAGGTCTCAGATTTAATTATACATAAGAAAATTTTAGTTTTAGCACGGAGCTTGCCCGATATACGGCAATAGGCGTGACCCCTTCTATGGATTTTAGAACCAATATTGGCGAAATGTAGGCTTTATACAGATTTGCCCGTAGAAGACATAGGCGTGAAATATATTGCTATGTGTTAATTATTGACATTGACCAGCAGTACTTCAATAAATAAAATTAACTCAAATAGAGCTATGACATTGCCGAACCAGTCAGCTTATGAGCACGGTCGGTGCAACTTAGTCGCAACGTCACGCACCTAAAAGTAAGCAAAGTACATGACCATGTTTAATCCCGTTACGAAATATAGAGATTTTATCATGAGATTAAGAGTTACATAGTATCAAGTGCAAAATCAGACTACGCATTAAATTACAGCTATCAACCAAATACTTAAAGGAGAACTACTGGTACCGTAAGACCGTGTGTATTACAAGTCAGTAAAGCAGACTAATAACACAAATATTAACCTAGATGATCAGGAAAACATGAGAACAAGGACATACTACTCAGAAACATGATGAGGACTTGTGTGAGTTATATTTAAGTATTAAAAAGCCTTTAATCCAAAAAGCTATAATTGATATGAAATTAAAATTAAAAAAAAATATATATTTAAAGTATTTTGTTTTCAATTTATAACATTCACATAAACAAAAGACAATATTACTATAATATTTTTTCTTTTCCTTCTCTTGGCATAATTTCTGTGTCGTGGGAGACTTTAAAACATTGAAACAACGGACACAAGTAACACCCGGAAATAGTTTAACACTATTGATATTTTGAATCACAAGAAGAGTTGTTCTTTCAGAGCTGCCTCCGACAATATGTGGTAGTTTTACTACCTTTATGTTGTAATGATAACTATAAAGTCGATTATTTAATTTTTTTCTGGATGATAGGTACTGTATGTCCTTTTTGTACCCCTGATAACATGTATGCAAAATTTATTAGTTAAGGCGTAAAAGGGTAACAATCAAACTCACATTCGCATTAAATTTATAATACTAGGTTAGGATTTCTAGAATACAACCAGTCTCCCCGTGATCATGGCTGCTGAAAAGCAACCAAAACGTCGGGGAAAGTGTAAAATTAAATTAAATCTAAATAGTTTAAATAATAATTCAAATAGGTTAAAAATTAGTAAAGTTTAATAGTAGTAGTAGTGTAACAGTTTTCAAAATTATGTAATAAAGTGTCAAATAAACAACGTGATAAAATCCGTATATTGTAGTTTAATTTAAAAAAATATATACAACCGGTACTCTAAAAATAATCCAGATTTAAATAAATCATATTCAGGAGTTCTATGAAACTTATAAGGTTCTTAAAATAACCAACATCACGAAGATTTTAAAATCACCACACCTCCGATAAGTAGTGATTAGCTATATCAACAAATTCTGAATAGATCTTCGCATACTTTGTCCGTGACAAAGATTACACGATCTTGAAATATGATCCCACCTTTCTACTGCACTTGTACAAACTTAGCAGTCAAATAGACTACTTAGCTATTGCCATAGATCAGTAACAGATTCTATCATCCGGGGTCAATGATCAAGTCAAGGAAAACCATTGTCGGATTCCCTTGTAAGATTTAGAGGTACAATAATTTTCAATTACATTTCTGTATTGGTATTGCACTCAATAAATAGTAGCCATCTGTAGGACTATAATAAAGAGTTTCCATTATCAACTATTCAGCTGTGCACGCAGTTTCTTACAGTAAACTTCTCATAATAAACGTGAAACTAGCAAATACACTAAATGTAATTTCATTAACATAAGCAATGTTACTATCCACATTATTTTAAGGCTCCTAAGCATTATTCTAAGAAACAAAAACAAAAAAGAAAGGAATTTGATCCTGTAATTTTAACAATTTTTATCAGAAAGCTTGAGATTGTGAAGGCCTCGATGGCGTAGTGGATAGTGTAACCGACTGCCACGCCTGAGGTAGCGGGTTCGATTCCCGCACAAGTCAAACATTTATGTGCGTGAACATGGATGTTTGTCTCGTTCTGGGTGTTTCTATGTACAATATGAATGTATTTACAAAAACAAAGTATATATGTGTGTATGTTTATCCATTGTATAGTACCCATAGTACATGCTATGCTTAGTTTGGGCTACATGGTGTTGTGTGTATGTGATAGAATCTTATATAATTAAGACCTTCCGTAGAATATGAAATAAGCCGTTCTATGTCTCAATGAAGTTTTACTTCATTTTGAAGCACATGCACTGTATGTATAGTAATAATTACAGTCTAGTGGGGTTTGAAAACAAAACTACGTTTCCGCCAACCGACTTTGTGTCTAATGGACGTCGAACCGACCATGACGTAATGTCATGGTCGGTTCTTCAAGAATGGAGGGGTCCTATATTTCCAATTAGTACAGCCGGCTTACGTCACATTAGCAAAGCTAAGATTTCTATAGTAAATATGTAAAATATAGGTAAACAATGTAATGTGTACAATCATACGCGTAAAAACAGCGCGATTTTTTGTTACATTTTCTGATAGCCGCTTACAGGTGGTTTTTAAAATAGTTACTCAAATTATTTATATGTATAGAACTCAGGCTTACGAAAATATCGTAGATTAAGTTATATTAGTAGTAAGCTTGAACTTTATTTATAATATTATGTGTAAATGTCTCTTCATTCGTATATCAGTTAAAAAGCCTTTATAATTTTAAGTAAAAGAATTGATTGACGTAGTGACACGAAAACCTCATTAGTGAAAATTTAATACAATAATATCTTGCGACTTAATCAGTAAGAAAGACACAGACACAACTATATCTTACATACAGCATAGTAGTCACAATTAAAACTTACTCAAAAACCAGTATGCTGATTGCTTTTGAAAGTCCCTCAATATTCATTCATGAAAGCACCAACACCTCTCATTAAACCACTGGTCTAGTTGAATAGAGCTGTAACGCCACACACCTTTTCTAGAAGAGTTACATAAAGCGCCACCTACATAGAATCAGATATCGTAAGTAAACCACTTAGCTTAGATTACTGGTGAAGCGATTAATCTGTGCGACAAAACAGGATGCCGTCTTATCGCTGATGTAAGGTGACAGGTGATATTATGGGGCACGATAGAAAAACGATGGTGATGAGTATTGACTGACTGTATGTAGCAGTGTCAGTTCCTCCGTACAATTGTGCTAATAATGCGACTGTGAACCTTAAACCTCGGCCAAATAAAATTGTTGTTGCAAGTCTGTGCGATGTTAAAATTCATGTACGACGTATTCATTTATGATTGTCCTTACTACTACTTGAGATACGAATCAACTAATGATTTTTGTTGGATACGAACCCATAACTTAGTTCAGATTATCAGTCATGGGCTGACTCTTGCGTCAACCATTGCGTCAAATTATCTATCTATATATATAAAACTGTTCCGTTACTTAGTGACTGACAGACAACGCACAGCCGAAACTACTGAATGCAAGAAGCTGAAATTTGGCATGTATGTTCCTTGGAGAGTGTAGGGGAGCACTAAGAGAGAATTTTTGGAAATTCCACCCTGAAGGGGGTGAAAGGGGTGAAACCCGATATTCACACGGGAACGGGACTTACGCGGGTGAAACAGCGGGAAAACTACTAGTATTATTATATAATTTGACTGCACGCTTAGCGCAGTGGTAAGTGATCGTTTCACCACTGCCACTACACCGAGTGTCGTGGGTTCGAATCACAGGAAAAACAATAGTGTGATCTACAAATACTTTTTACGTGTTGATGAAATAACTGTAAAATCCACCGCGATACATGACTATCAATAATCCAAATGAGTCTGGAAATCTATAAAAAACTTGGCGATTAAAAACAGTGACCATGAGTTTCTTGCCCGTTCTTCTCATGAGCCCTACACCCTTGCTTTGCTGAACGTGGCAGTAAATGTAAATTCGAAGAAAAAATTTGTGTAACTTTCACATTCATAAGTGTTACCTTGTAACCTAATCTGAATAAATTTATTTTGAATTTGAATTTGAATTTATATTAAAATAATTATTATTACAATGTCTAGACAATGCGATAAAAATCCGTATAAAGTTGTTTAATTTCAATGTATAACATTCGCGTAAACGTAAGACAATATTACAATTAAGTCTGTTTGTACCAGGTACATGCAAAAATACTTAACAGATTTTGATGCGGCTGTTACATTTAGTAAGTAAGAATTCAATTTCAAAACATGTTTCATCACATTGTGTTCAGTAGTAACAGATTATTCATGTAGATCCACACACAATAGTTTACGTGAAGACTCTTTGTCCGTGACCATAGAAGCAACCAAAATATTGTCGGAACTTGGTAAATATAAATAGTTATAATAGGTTTAAACTCCTATACTTAAAAAAAAACTATTAGCGTTAATAATAATATTTTTCAAAGTCAAAGTCAAAACCTTTATTTCCATAAAAATGTGATAACACTTCTTGGTCACGTCAATTAACTTATATATTAATGAAAATAATAATAATAAAACAAATGTTACATTGTAATATTATTTAAGTATAAATTTGTTTAATTTCAATATATTGTTATACCTTCTCCCTTAGCCTTTATTCTTGCCAAGTCACTTGGGGTCGGCTTTTCTAGTCTAACCGGATTTGACTGGATATCAGTTTTACACGGAGCGGATGGCACCTGACCTCCGCAACCCGAAGGCTAACGATACTCTAAGGTTAGACCAGTGTCAGGATATTAGAGGGTACTGATTTTCCCAATAATGACTGCCATTATAGATGTTCATGGCAGCCGGGACCGACGGCTTAACGTGCTCTGCGAGGCACGGAGCTGGCGATAATTGTCAATCAATACGCACATAATTTCGAAAAGTCATATAACTTCCGAATGTCAGAGGTGCGCGACGTGGGTTCGAACCCGAGACCCTCTGCATTGCAGTCTGTTGGTCTGAACTGAGCTATCGCTGCTTATATTATTATACATACGTTCCAAAATATAATAAATGGTTTTAAAATAGTAAAGATTTTCTTTGAAATAACCGTGTTCGTTTTATTAATAAATAAAAGCACTCCTATATTTCTAATGACACATTTAATATTTTATGAGAAACATGGTATTTTTTATTAGATATATAGTTTTACCGCTTTATCTCCGAAGAAGTGTAGAAGGTTGTATTACACCCAAATTTTACCACCTATGTTTATAGATCTCATGTAATAAGGAATGAGCTTATTGTCATCTCATGCAGTTACAGAGAATTTTTGCATAATCTGGGAATCGAACCCAAGATTGCATGCAGTCGCGTTGAATACCGTTGCGCCAACTGAACTTCTTTTTTGGCATAAAACTTTTTATTTTCAAATTGAAAACCAAATTGCCTTTAATTATTGCCAACATAAATTGCTTTCATATCTACAAATCAACAACACGAATGCGAAACATTCCTGTCTAATTAATTCCATAAATATTTTCATTCCAACGCACTACCTACAAAATACACTGTTACAATTAATTACAAATGCATCAGATAGCAATAGTAACTGCAACCAATAAAATGTTCAATTCCAATTATAATATCGAGAATAAACTGATTTAATTACAGCGAAGCGATTTAATAGTTGGTAAACACTAATTCGATTAATTTCTCGATATTAACTTGTATATCGTTTTATTATCGAATGTTCGAATGGGACGGTTAGTGCTGTTACGGTGATAATGCAAAGTGGATTAAGTTTTAAATGTCTCGTGGAACATTTTAATATCAAGACTAGTCATCGTTTTAATTACATATAATAGAGGTGTATGACTTATAAATTATAATACAGATAACTGGGTCTTTGGTCTAGCGGCATACAAAATTAAAGTCTCATGCCTGTTTATTTGATGATATAGGCAGAGATGTATTATACACACATTTTGCCAATTTTAGGGTCCATGGGTTCAATAGGCGGCAAGCCTATTGTGACACAGCATCAGATTTCGTGCTGCTACAAAAAATGTATCGACAGAAAATTCATATTATATTATGCCCAATTAGGTAATTATTAAACTTGAGCCCTCATGCATAGTAGTTGCATTCAGTACCGCTGCGCAATGTAAGTGCTTGCAAAATACTCTATAAAAGATTTTATTGTGATGAAATTCTTATTAACACCGTGGTGCTTGAAAAAAAGATGCACGCTCACCTCTTCTGACAAAGAAGTAAAAGCTGACAGTTCTTACTATAATGTAATTAAAGCTGGCTGTTAACCCTGTTCAGAGGACTATCAACCATTTGATAGAACCTGGTGTTCTACTGTGGTTAGCTATTTTATCTTCCACTTTTATATACTTGCTCTTTGAGCATATTCGAGTAAGCAGTGCATTAATTTTCCAAAATTCTTTATATTTATAAAATCCAATCGTAATATGAAAAAACGTTTGCTCCACGAAAATCAATAGTGTGTGATAGTGAGTTTGTTTGTTTGTTATGCTTTCACACTTTAACTACTCATAGGATTATAATAAAATTTTGCATATAGATTGTCAGAGGTACAGAAAAGTGGCTAGAGAATACCAATTTGGCATAAAAATAATATTAAGGCTTTTTCGAAATTATCTTTGGCACAAAATGCCCGCACTAACTATTATATATGCACGTGGAGTTACAGGTTAAAGCTTGTCATGAATAAAAACATTAATTTGTACATTTCGAAATTTAAATGAACTATACTTGCTTAATACATGGGTACAGATATTATGATGCAATATATTTATGTGTATAAATACATATGTACATTGCATGACCAGCGAAATATATTTTGCAATTCAAAAGGCTTGGAAATGTTAGAATATTTATATAGCGTAATAAGCCAGAGCTATTAAACTATGAATACAGTCAATTGAAACGTTCGTTTTTGTTACTTTATGTGCATGTAAGTAGATGTTCCTATTTTGCCTTGTTTGATGTTAGAGGATAAGAAAAAAATTATTGTTTCATTTTTTATTTTTTAACAATTAATAAAAGGTATAATCGTCGCAGCTCCTTATAAATATAATTTGAAAAATCAGCAGCATTGTAAAATTGCCAATTAAAAGAGTGGCCTTTAGATTCTTGCCCGTTCTTCTCATTGGTTCCACGTCTTTGTTTTGCTGAACGTGGCAACAGGTATATGTAAATTCATATTATTGTCCAGTTAGTGTAACCTTTACATTCATAAGTGTTAGTTACTTTGTGACCAAAAATGAATAAAGATATTTACATTTTAGATTTTGAACAATTTCAACTGAGTCGCAGTGGCACACCGGCGGTCAGTCTCAATAGATTTTCAATTATGTTTGGTACTCCAAAAAATGACTATTACTTTACCAACAATAGTCAAGGATTTGAGATTGAGTTCCATATTTTTACACAATGCGTAAAACTACTCCATTTTCTTTTTAATAATGTTATGGACCTATTAATTTGCATTATATAATTCACATTTATGAGCCCATACGTAACAATTATATATTATAATGTACTTATTATAACTTCCTACATCGTTTACGCCTCCATGCATTACGGGCGACGGTAATAATATCGTAATGGGTGTAATTAAAGCTTTTAAATCACGTTCAGTGTCTACTAGTAGTTGCTGGTAATTTGTTTTGGCGCCGTCATAATAATTGTACCGGCATTAATGTATAAAGTATGATTCAAATAGGCCGTAATCGCTTGTTATGTACAAGAGCAGCGATAGCTCAGTGGGGAGACCAACAGACTGCAATGCAGAGGGTCTCGGGTTCGAACCCACGTCGCGCACCTCTGACTTTAGGAAGTTATATAACTTTTCGAAATTATGTGCGTATTGATTGACAATTGTCGCCTGCTCCGTGCCTCGGAGAGCACGTTTAGCCGTCGGTCCCGGCTGGCATGAACATCTATATGGCAGTCGTTATTGGGAGAGTGTCGACACAAAAGATCCCACTGGGACGAAGTGTCACCGGTCTGCACTGACTGGCCCCCACATAAGATACATACATATGTACAATGTGTAATAGAAAGATTTTAACGTGTATGACTATTGTGTAGCCCACATTCCAATAAAAATACTGTATTGTATATACGTAAGTCCCAGACTAGGAACAACTATTAGTGGATTTCTAGTCCGGGAGTGCACTAGTAATACACTAATGGTTGTTCCGAGTCTGGGTGTTCTTTGCGTCCGTTGTTTGAATGTTTGTAAAGTCCCCAGAAATTATTCCAAGGGCAAAAGATGTCATTTAAAAACAAATACTGTGTCGCCTTTACAAATATTCAAAGAAAAGACACAAAGAACATCCAGTCTCGGCACAACTGTATTTTTTTTATACCTCTACTTAATGTAGCAATCAAGCATACGGCCCACCTGATGTTAAGTGGTCACCGTGGCCTATGGACGCCTGCAACACCAGAGGCATCACTTATGCATTGCCGACCCTTTAGGAAAAAAGAAAGTGTGAAGGAGAAGGAGCAGGAAGGGAGAAAGAGGGTAATTGGGCCTCCGGCACTCTCACTCACCAAACGAAACACAACAGTAGGAATACTGCTATTTCACGTCGATATTCTGTGAGAAGGTAGTACTTCCTTGGTCGAGCCGGCAAATTCATACTGAAACCAGCGAGGTTCTTCTACTCAAAAGACTATGGGATGGGACTACCATAATTTTATCCAGCGTCGAAATCGAATTCACAATATTTGCCGCAGTAGCAGTGACGAGGACAACCTGACAGCCGGGCAGTAAAAAAAATTCAGATTTACAAGATTGATAAAAACTACGTGTATAAAAGTTTAATCTATCAGCATCACCGTTTTAGTTTAGAGCAACATCATTGAAAAACTGTATCTCCACCCATCATTAGCATCAGATCGCAGCCAAATATACTCATATTTCTGCGGCAATACATTTTGTATAGCTCCTTTAAAACCTACTATACTATCAGAAAAGAATATATAATACCATCAGCCCTGTATTAAACTGTATTCATTAAATGCTACTGGGCATGGGCCTTTTCCCATTTTGAGAAGGGATAAGCCATAGTCCACCACGCTGGCCCAGTGCGGGTTGGCAGACTTCACATATCTTGAAGAATATTATGGAGAACTCCTAGACTTGCAGGTTTCTTTTTTTATTCTGCAGCAGTGTTGGCGCGTAAAAACCCTTGTTGCATCGCTATAATCACATTAGGTAACAAACATTTTGCCATGTACGTTAAAAGTCACACATAATAAAAGGTACACATATAAGCCCTCTTCCATTTACAAAGCCTAAAACTTGATTCGATGCTATTAGCAAGTATGTCCTAACAGGAAAACTGAATAATACTGTCTAACCAGATAATGGAAACCGAGACCTCACGATCGGCGGTAACGTAAATGCAAAAGCATACCATTTACAAGTCACACTCTACGTCTGTACGTAGTTAGTTTTTCTTGAAAAACTTGAAAATTCAAAACTATTTGGCGGGATTCAAACCAAAGAACTCATGCTCAGCAGTTATATTCACCAACCTTATGCCACCAAGGTAGTAGCCTATACCTATAATTCTTTTGAAAATAACAAAATAATCAGGCAAACATTTTCGACTAAAATAATAGGCTACTTATTAATATCAACTAATAAGAAACTTTTTATTTTAGTCGAAAATTGTTGTCTAAGTATTTTAGACCTTTCTAATACTAACTCTTATCAAAGCGTAATTACACGTTATAATTCTAAAGTATCGATAGCTGAACGGTCAGGCATCGCACTTGCAATATAATGGTTGAAACCCATTCATTAAACTATTAACGTAAACCCGACATAGAAGCTTGTTCACCCTACAAATTAGTCATATCGAAAGTGCGGAAACGTAATTTACAAGTAACTTTAAAAAAATGTACAGACAAGTGTCTATAAAAAATGTATAAATGTGGTTCAATTGTCATTAAAATAAATTGCCGCCTGTCTTCTGGGCCCTTAGTAATATTTCTGCCTCCCTTATTAAATATATAATAATGAATTTTATAGTATATAAGGAATGTGTTAGTTATAATGAACCTGTAAATACTCTTCTCCCTAGCCTTTATTGTTCCCAAGTCACTTGGGGTCGGCTTTTCTAGTCTATCTGGATTTGACTGGATATCAGTTTTTACACGGAGCGGCTGCCACCTGACCTCCGCAACCCGAAGGCTAACGATACCCGAAGGCTAGACCAGTGTCAGGATATTAGAGAGTACTGATTTTCCTAATAACGACTGCCATAGATGTTCATGGCAGCCGGGACCGACGGCTTAACGTGCTCTCCGAGGCACGGAAATACTATATTATGTAAATATGCTCAATATTCTTAACTTAATAATAAATCGCTTCAAAAAGAAATCTAATCAAGATTAGATAAAATAATGATAGTGATATCGTTATCGTATTTGCTATACAGTTCTTTGGTTCTTTATAATATTATTGACATTCGTGATATCTTCATTCACCGTTAGACATCCTTAAACTGGATGTGAAATTTTCTCTATAAATCACGAAATTCCTGACCATACCATTCAGTTTGTAAAAAGCCTTACATTCGTAATGCGTTCTGATTTCTTCTATTGCCCCTCAGGCTGTTAGATTGATTATAACTATGCCATTAAGCGACATAAAGATTTGTAACGTTGATGGTAGCTTGCAAATTATTACTGGTTATGAGTTGAATGAACCAATATTTTATGGTGATTTACTTTACTTATATGGAGAAACTGATCCAGATCGTTAACAGTTGCTGCGCAGTTTCATCATGTTTCAAATAAATTATAACAAGTATTAATTGACTGTGACTAAACATTAGTATCAAGTGTAGACATCACCATTGCTAGATTTTCTACGATTACGCCAACACCTTTAGTCTTTTATAGCCTTACAAAAGTTATGAGAGTAGAAATTCATATTCTGCACCAGATTTTGCCCGCGGCTTCACACGCCTTATTTATTTACTTTATTGGGACACAAAACAGTTACACATTAAATGTAATGCAAACATTGTATATATGTAAAGAAAAGAGTCAATGTGTAACCCACACCAATGTCAGCGAAATAATATAAAAAAAAGGAATAAAATAAAATAAAGACGCGCGATAATTGTGAAAAGGGCAAATCTAACAATCATTATTTTAACAATTCATCAGCTTGTTTACGAAATTTTGAATACGGGAGTGCAAATATATCTATGTCTATAAGTTCGGTTTTGTCAATAAATTGCTGTCCTTCGGGAACAGTACTTTTTTGGATGCAAGCTACCCTGCCTTTTTCTGTACTCCTGACAACGTGTAGGCGAAATTTTATGATGATCGGTCAAGTAGTTAAGACGTAAAAGCGTAACAAACAAACAAACTCACATTCGCATTTATAATAGTAGTTAGGATAATCATGGTCACTAGTAGACCTTGGCCTAGTAATGGTCTATTCCTGAGTTTCTTTTTCCAATGACACACTTTTGATCTTGTATAAAACCTTCTAACCACCTGCGTTTGAGCCAGCCTGGACATCTTTAATAATTTCACTTACTATTTCACACATGTATGGGAAATCTGGTGTCCTACAATCATTTAAATATGTCTTAGCCATCGAAGGCATATCAACTTGATGTCATCGATGATGTTTATTCTAATTTATGAACTTCAATATGCGCGAACTAAAATATAACTTCATCACATTGATGTATTTGATGATAGTAGCGCAAGATGTTAGGCGATAATACCAATGCAATTATTAAATTTGGATTTCTAGTGTATATAGGTAATAGATTTAAAATGTTCCACAAGCTATCATATAAAAAATTACTACTATCACGGCGTTTGCCAATCGTGTTTGCAAAGGCATAATAATAGATGTATATCAAAACAAATCAATATTCATTTTAGTCATAAAGTAACACTTATAAACGACAAAATATGTATATTGCTTAGTGAATTTACTAAAGTTACATTTATGTTAATTATGAGATTCAGGATATTTTATTTAATTGTCACATACTGTGGTATGTATTATACTAGACTTTGCCTAAGCGGCTTCGCTCGCGTAAATGTAGGTTATGTAAATTTTCTGTTCCTCGCGAACAGCACTTTTTCTGGATGAAAGGTACCCAATGTTTTTTCTTGTAGCCCTGACAACGTGTAGGCGAAATTTCATGATGATCGGTCGATTAGTTTAGATGTAAAACCGTAACAAACAAACAAACTCACATTCGCATTTATAATATTAGTTAGGATAATCAGGGTCACTACTAGACCTTAGCCTAGTCCATTGTTCCTGCTATGACTACTGCTGGATTTCTGCTTTTAATGCCACACTTGTATGAAACCTTCCAACCACCTCACCGCATTTAAGCCTGCCTGGACCTTATCACCCATTTCACTTGCCTTTCCGTATATGTATTAGTAATCTGGTTTTCTAAATTCTTCAAAATATGTTTTCGCCATTAAGCGCATTTTAACTCGATGTTACCTATGATGTTATTCTCATATATAAACTTATAATTATGCAAAAGCGACAAACTTACTTTATTGTTGTATTAAGATAATCTTTGCTATGAAAATAGAGTCTTATGTTACGCGAAAATACCAAAAAAAAAAAAATTTGGATATACCGTTCAACCTTAGAACGAATATTAGTTAGAATTAAATAAAATTACTCTACGCTGTTATCGACACTACATTGCTCATTTACGACGATGTAGATATGTGAGGCCGAATCAAACTAACTTAAAGATCCAACTGTGAAGTCAAATTATCTTAAACATGCCATTTAAGCCAAAACTAAAGTCTATAAATTGTTGAATCTTTAGTGCTCAGCTTACTTTCTATGTGCTATTCAATATTCGTTCGTATAATGAGGTACAGGTAAGGGGCGGGTCCGGTGTATTCAATTTAGGCGCGAGGAGTTTGGTGTGATGCGCTTATAACTCTGTTCTAGAGATAGTTCAAATATTTTAGTATTTCAATAGACCGCAAACTTAAACGCAAGCTATATTATTTTATTAACTAACTGTGTCATTTTATTAACTATTATATTAATAATAGTTAATAAAATAACATATATTTGCCGCAATTAAATTATTTGACTCTAGCAATTTTCTGTATTTTTGTGTTTTCTTTATTAGTATACTTACCATTAAAAGTAACACACAAATAAAAATGCCAACATGGTCTTATCGTGCAATCATACCGATAGTTTAAATGCACCAGATTTATAAAAGCCTTCAAACAGTTACCACAAAATTATATGAGAAGCGATAGCGTTATGGGTAAATACAGTTATCGAGAAGAATTACGAATAGATAAAAGTACCCGTGTTCGAGAAATTTGCTATTGCTCGCATTAGCTATAAAGAAAACATCAGTGGCGAAACTAAAATTTTTGAGAGTTATGGTTGTATGCAGTCTCGCAACACGCAATCATTCAGCGCAGTAGAGACACGGCATAGTACAGCTGAAATTTGAATTGTTAAAAAAATTCTATAACCAATATGCAATAACAACCAATATGCAACTAAATAGCTACAGGTTTGATGAATAATAAGTCTGTCTTACACTCAAACCTAAATTCATTTAAATATCACGATTAGGCACAGAGCTTCGGCTCATAAGAGAGCGCACCTCTACATATTCACATCGCATGCCTGTCGACAGACGTACGGACCAGCAAAACAGTAATATTGATGCTATAACTACGAACAAACAGTGTCATGTTTTCTCAATTCTATTAGTTATGGCGTCGTGTGTTGAACGCATGACTGGCACAATAGTTACAATAGTATAATATATAGTTTTGCATGTCGAATGATGTAAGATTTTTATAACTGGATTTTGCTGGCGTAAATGTAGGTAAGGTTAGCAATAGTACTTTTACCTGGATGAAAGGTACCCTATATTCTTTTTTGTTCCCCTGACAACGTGTATGCAAAATTTCATGAGGATCAGTCGTGTAGTTCAGGCATGAAAGCGTAACAAACACTCTCACATATAGGGTATCTTTCTTCCAGAAACAAGTACTGTATGATGATAGAGTTTATTGACAAAATAGGGCGAGTGAAGACGTGGGCAAAAGCTAATATTTCCATATTAAACTAACTTAATCAGAGTGATAGTCGCCGATCATAGAAAATTTGGCATAACAGAAACAATGCTAAAGAAACAAATAACAAACTGAAAATGGTATTCTAATTAAAAACAGAATTAGCAGTACAAATTCATTATTAATTCTCATTAACTATAAAAATCGAAAAACGATTCTTGGCACTTAAAAATTCTCAACTGGGTACCGAACAATGGTTTCTGTAAAGAAAAACCACAGGTTACCAGAGGCTACTTGTGGAGGCGTGAATTTTTTATGGTGTGGGGCGCCATTCCCCTTAGAAAAACACCGCCTTGCTACGGAAAAGACTAATAAACGTCCGTTCCTATCGCGATCCAAGAACCAGACAGATGTGGATATGGTAAAAATGTGTTACTTCAGTCGAGAAATAGATTGTGATGTGTGATATAGAGCATGACTGGATATACGAGGGACATATTGAAGTAGAGTCTTGTGGTATCGGTTCTCGTTCCAAGTACGTATAAGACAATTTTTTTTGTGAAGGTCTTTCCTCACTTATTTGAATGCCTGTGTCGTGAGGGATTTTAAAATATTCAAATAATGGATACAAAGAATATTCAGAACAACTGTTTCTGGATCACAATTTTGTTTGGTGTGAGGATTGAACCCACAACACTCAGCGCAGAGGCAGCGACGAGACCATCACTTAAACCATTATTAAGTCTACCGCGCAGTCTTATATGATTTAAATATCCAATAAAATACATTAATTGTTTACAGTATGAAGGGAAAATGGATCATACACCTCTCTCACTTACCTGCATTATTAACCGCTGAGTCTTCTTCGAAGAGGTTAATGAAAACACTATGTGGGCCTGTGTGTCTGTCTGTGACAGTTTGTTAATAACAGGCATAGCTCCGGAACCACTGGACCGATTGACTTGTAACTTGATGTGCAGATACCTTGGCGTCATTCCTCGATCAAGTTTGAATATGGGCCCTAGGAGTCAAAAGACCCCGAGATACATGGGTCACATATTTAAAATGGAAAGATATTGATTTGTAACTTGGTGTGCAGACACCTCGGGGTCATACCTCGGTCGAGTTTGAATATGGGCCCTGTAGGCCAAAAGACCCCTGTGGTATAGGTGTTACAAGGTCATAAGGTCAGGGGATATCCACTAATATAGTTATTTGGAAATCCAAGGGCTCTCCCTTGGATTTCCAAATCACTATAAGCCTCTGCTTTTGCCGAGCAGAGGGACATTACAAAAAGATGAAGAAAAAAGAACAAAAAAAATATCACATGAAGACGACGAAGAGGTTGAATCCTGGGTTATTACACCCATCTCGTTTTTAAGGTTTCTAGGTGTTGTCACTTGAGTATCGTGTGGCAGAGATGCACACGCTAATAAATCCAAACTGCGAATTTTATTATATACAAGGCTACACCAATATTCGCATTAACCTGTCAAGGCTTTGAATGTCAGACATAATTAAAAACCTATTGTGTTTAGCCGCCTGTGTGCCGCTGACTTAACATGTTAAGGGTGTCTTTGTGATTTATGAGAATTTTAAATTATCTGAGTAATATTTCTCATATATACGTTTAACCGGTCACGCTTGATTTCTATAAGAAAGCATAAAGTCAAAAACAATTAATTAATTTAGGTCATAAACTCACACATCTGAATATATAAGCTTCTGTGGCTATCCACAGAAGCTTGCTTGCTGTATTGCGAATTTACATTTGCTTAGAACGCTTCATTGAGATTAGGCAAGGATTAAGTCTATTAGAAAATAACTGCAGGAAGAAAGTACGCACCAAGAACATTCCAATAAGCCACAAATAAATCTGAAAAAAGAGGTAATGTAAAGTACATTACCTCTTTTTCTTCTTACCTCCTAAATCCAACACAAGAACCATCTGTTCATTCTCAGGGGTCTGCAAACGAAATGTTAAAACCAGATATACTGCAACAGTAAGCCAGGAACAGCCAGAGGCCTTTAATTTGTACGGCACATCGTATATTATTTATGGAAATATTGATGTCTTTGTTTGGACACGTTTTGTGTGTTGTATGAAGGATATTGTGAATCACTTTTGTTGTTTCTTGTTGTTTTTGGAAGTAACAATAATTCTATGATATTCTATCAGTACAAAGTATCAATTTATGTTGTTCTGTTCAGTTTTAAATATGTTGGAGCTGCTAGTCCTTAGTATGTTTAAGTGTATTGGGATATTCAAAAATTTATAAGAACATTTAAATTTAATAGATAGTTAATTATCTAATAGTTTATGTATTATAATTTACTACCACTAAGAAACACGACTTCATGCAAGGAAAATATAATGTAACTAGCTGTCCCGACAGACGTAGTCCTGTACACACGAAAAAAAATAAAGAAAAGCCCAAATCTAAACCATCCTCGAATCCACACAATTTTTTTAATCAAAATCTGTCCAACCGTTTAGGAGGAGTTCAATGACATACACACGTACAGTAGAATTATATATATAAAGATAAGCTGACATATAACAATCTCATATTGTTTTTACTTCTATCGTTGTAACACAATAGACTCCAGAATCATGAATTCAACACATTCAGCTCTGCTTAGTTTGGGCTAGATGGTGTTGTGTGTATGTGGTAGAATATTATTATTATTATTATATAGAAATAAAAAATAGACTCAGCAGTAGAGACAGTTTTTGTTTCACAAACATGTTTCACTAGTATCCTTGTCCTTACAGACAAACCAAACCCAAACAAAACACTTACATATATAATTATGTATATTTACATTTACACACAAACGACGACCTCGATGGCGTAGTGGTTAGTGTAACCGACTGCCACGCCTGAGGTCGCGGGTTCGATTCCCGCACAAGTCAAACATTTGTGTGCATGAACATGGATGTTTGTCTTGCTCTGGGTGTTTCTATGTATAATATGTATGTATTTACAAAAAAAAAAAAAAATATATAAGTTTGTTTATCCATTGTCTAGTACCCATAGTACAAGTTCTGCTTAGTTTGGGCTAGATGGTGTTGTGTGTATGTGATAGAATATTATTATTAAATATTATTATTAAACATCAGTCAAAGCACACAAATATATATGTAGTTAGCTGTATAAGTTCTACGTTATAGAAGAGAACCCTATTTACTTTTTTAACGTCATATAATATAAAATCGAATACCGTCCCTTTATCAGCCAAGTGTGAGCCATCTTCGTAACAATCATAAGTCAGCCTCGCATATGGACGAGCTTTTTAATTATAATATTTCAATATTTTTTATTAATCTGCCGACCTATTCTTCTCATTCTATAATTACATACATGAAATTGTTGCTAGCAATACCTCAATATTCACCACAAATCATGTTCTAAAGATGATGCAAAAAATTAAGCCCGTCGTACTTTGGACTTTAATCATTTTATTTTCAACCTTATGCCGTACGAATAAAGTGCTTCTTAAGTGTCAAGTTGTAAGCTCGGTATCATCTACCCGACCGTACGGCGAAGTATCATCAATCATTACGTTTGACACATCAATACAGTGAGCAAATACTCGGTGTAACTGCTTACCAATAAGAAATACATTTAATCCTCAGATTTGTAAGCTTGTAATAATTTATAGTTGTGTTTGATCTTCTTAAGGTTTGCACAACACATTGTGGACAAGAAATAGAATAAATATATTTACATTTTTTATCTGCCTGTAATTTCTTTTATAATTGTTCAACGTATGCAATAATTAATTCAGTTTAGCGTTTCTGTTGGTCTGATGTTATGTACTTCATAATTGCAAAAAGCTCTACCATCCATTTTGACCTTGCCTCGCTTTGTGATCCATAAAAATATAAATATCACGTTAGAAATCGTGGTAGACCGTACCGTCGCTAAACCCTTCTCACACAGAGAAAAGGCCCGTGCCCGACAATCGGACAGTATATAATCAAGCCTGATATTATATTGGCAGTCAGGAGTATCATAGATCAACTACACTTTAAACTAGAGTTCATACAATAAAAGATCTATAAACTACATTGAACCAACTTCTTAATATGACTTTTGACTCAAAAATAAGTGAGTGAGTAATGCGATTTCAGACCAAGTCGATCTACATTCTATCTAAAATAGCCCGATTGGATCTGAAATTGCTTTACTTAGGCGACTGTGTGTGCTCCAAAAAACAACTGTGCTTTTAGTAGTGGACCAGTGGTCTTCATTGCTTACATTCGCTGACTTTTTTATGCATAAATGTTGTTAAACTTTTTCGATTTGTGTACATAATGCAACATTCAAACGTGACTGACGACCGTCTTGCATGGTTTGTCAGCCAACCTGTGAACACGACCGATGTTGGTTGACACATCGAAAAAAATAAGTACTTACACCTTTCAATACTTACCAACGGTATTAGCACCCGTTGTCTAATTAATATTGAATTATTTTTGCATAATAAACAGCGCGTGATTACGTTAATCCTATAAATTAAATCAAGGAACGGCTGTTTGCACTATATTGTGTGTGTTTATGCAATAAAATATGTATTATTTTTTTATTAAAAGGTAGGGTCAGGGTATTTCTTAATATAAGAACAACACACTTCTTAAAATTTTAAATACCTAATACCACAAAGTTTTATGTGCTGCGTTTTGATTTAGTCAAGGCAGCTTTGATGTAGTCTCAAGGCAGTTTTATCCAAGACCACTTAGCATCTCTATTTGGTTATCATCATAGCTATCTAGCTAGCTAAGATTATTTTTTTGCCATTATCTTAATATTTTTACTCGTAACTATCGAATTATACATCAATCAATTTCAATATTAAATAATTTAATAAAGCAATTTTTAACAAATTGCTGCAGCTTGAAAGTTTTATTACATGATGGAGACAAGGCCTGTATTGCCAGGCTGACACGCCTTACCTACTAGACCAAGTATCACCAAATTTTGGATAGACGTTCTCAGGAGTACACACATGAACAAATCTACTGTTACCGAGCAAAACGCAGGCAAAAGCTAGTAGCTAATAAGTTTTCATAGATTCTATTCTTTTTTATTTCTAATGACTGATGTCACGACCGAAATTAAATACCAAATGAGTCGTACAACATTAATGATAATAATAACTTCTTATTTTTATTTGTTTTGGATTTGCCTAGCTTAACCTATCTATGTCAAAGTCGTGATGTAACGAGTGTATATTAATTCCAGTAGCGTTATGCTTATCGGCATGGTATTAACCTACATTCCACGTTGACATACAGCTTACGTAGAAAGATAATCTTACGCAGCTGTGTGGCCTCCTAATCCTTTTAGATTCGGTCTAAGGTGGCGTTTAGCGAAAGCATTTTCTAAGAAGCTATAGGAAACGTTTAATTGAGAAATTCTTTTTTTTTTGAGATCTGCGCGTTTCGGACTTTATTTAGGTAGATATACATATACATATAAAAATATTAGCCCTATATTAAACTGTCTCGCGAGACCTCTGCTTGAGATCTGCAGCGATAGCTCAGTGGGGAGACCAACAGACTGCAATGCAGAGGTTCTCGGGTTCAAACCCACGTCGCGCACCTCTGACTTTCAGAAGTTATATGACTTTTCGAAATTATGTGCGTATTAATTGACAATTATCGCCTGTTCCGTGCATCGGAGAGCACGTTAAGCCGTCGGTCCCGGCTGCTATGAACATCTATGGTAGTCGTTATTGGGAAAGTCAGTACTCTCTAATATTCTGACACTGGTCTAGCCTTAGGGTATCGTTAGCCTTCGGGTTGCGGAGGTCAGGTGGCAGCCGCTCCGTGTAAAAACTGATATCCAGTCAAATCCGGTTAGACCAGAAAAGCTGACCCCAAGTGACTTGGGAATAATAAAGGCTAAGGGAGAAGAAGAATAATGTACTGCCTTTTAAACGATTGACTGCACGTATGGCGTAGTGGTCTAAGTGGTTGCCTCACCACCGCCACTCCGCCGAGTGTTGTGAGTTCGATTCCCACACGAGACAAAAATTTGTGTGATCCACAAATGGTTGTTCCGAGTCTGGATGTTCTTTATGTCCGTATCAAATAGGTTTAATTTTGACATGTCACTAGTATAACTGTCTAACGTAAAAGTGAGCCTACCGAGAGACCTTTCGATAATACGTAGAGGTCTTGAACTGTTTAATCCCACGACACGCACCTGTGACTTTTAGAAATTATGTGATATTAAATAGTTAATTATCGCTTGCTTTAATGGAGAAGCAAAATATCGTTAAAATGTTTGTGAGTTTCCATATTTTTTAAAGATATCAAATGTCTGCTTCTTCGCATTGGGCCAGTGTGGTGGACTATGACCTAACCCTTCTGAAACTGAGTAGAGCCCCGTTTTAGCAGTAGGACAGTTTGTAATTGTCTGATATTATTTAATCCTTGATTTTACCCGCGGCTATAAATATATAAATTTATATCCCTCGGGAACAGTACTTTATTTTAGATAAAAAGTACTCTATGTACTTTTCTATACCACTGTGTATGCGAAATTTCATGATGATCGGTCGAGAAGTTAAGGCGTGAAAGCGTAACAAACAAACTCACATTCACGTTTATAATATAAGTAAGGATTTTAGTAATATATTTGGGAAGATAGTGTAATGTTAATTTATATTCTGATCGGCATCCCCTATTCACGTCTTGTTACATATTTTATATACGTAAGTATCCAACTGCATCGGCCCATTACAAGCAATATTTTTTACAATATCCATCAGTGTTTTCGTTACATCATTGTCTTGGCCGATAAGACTCCCTCCTCAATCTTCCTTAGCAGAACTTTAATTCTGTAAGTAGGCTGGCGTCATCACTGTAATAGCGAAAGCAATAACAAAGCTCCCAAAAACACACCTGTCTCTTTCTTTCTCGTGTGAACGAATATAGATGGAAGTAGGACAGATGTTGCCAGATTAAAATTGATTGCGCGGACATTGCCTTTATCTGTGTGACATGCCTCGATTGATTCTTCATCAATCTTTATTCGCGGTGCTAAAGGTTTTTTTGTACTGTAGCGTGTTGCTTTTTAGGTTATTTCGGTATTAAACTTTTTTGGAAGCGTTTAATGGATCGGGCTTATAAGCTGATGGCTTGAAGTAATTGACATTGTGTAATTTTTAAATTCTACCTTTATTATAAAACCTAAACATCTCGCAAAATTTATGTTAATGGTTGTGTTTTCTTTACTTGATAGACGGTTTCCACTTTTCTTTTTTATAAGACAATTCCCGCACTAGGAATAATTTGCTTGTGTCGCGGGTGACTGTACAAACATTCAAACAACGGACACAAAAGAACATCCAGAATCGGAAGAATTATTTGTGGATCACAGGAATTTTGGTCCCATGCGGGAATCGAATCATAATACTTGCTTAGCTTTATTAGTTCAGGGGACATAACGTAATTTTTTTTAATTTTGCCTTTATATTACTCAAATACGATTGCCTTATGTAATAATATGCCAAAAGCTTAATTATGCGGTGTTTTCTGTGACGTCTATCAATTACCCCAGATTGACGTTTTTAAAATTTCCAATGACAATCTTTTACTTCAATATATAAGTATATATAAGAGCAGCGATAGCTCAGTGGGAATACCAACAGACTGCAATGCAGAGGGTCTCGGGTTCGAACCCACGTCGCGCACCTCTGACTTTCGGAAGTTATATGACTTTTCGAAATTGTGCGTATTGATTAACAATTATCGCCTGCTCCGTGCCTCGGAGAGCACGTTAAGCCGTCGGTCCCGGCTGTCATGAACATTTATGGCAGTTGTTATTGGGCGAGTGTCGACACAAAAGATCCCACTGGGTCGAAGTGTCGCCGGTCTGCACTGACTGGCCCCCACATAAGATACATACATATATAATATCGTGGTCACAAGCAGACTGACTCAGCTTGTGAATACGTCCTCCGACCATTGTCAAGCACCTTGAGGTAAACAATATGTATGATCGCGTTAATATCTGTTACGAGGAATTATATATTTCTTTTTTTAAATCGACTGACGCAGCGTGCTGCCTTCGTGAGAATCTAAGTTATATTCTGGGACGGGCAAAAAAGTATTGGGTTTCCCTGTTATGAATTTTTAGTACCTAGAAGCACGGAGACTGAAAGAGTGAGTGACTTTAAAATAAGACCCTCAGATATACAGGTGTAAGTTTATGTATGTTAGACTTAAAGTCATTGCTACATAAGATCCATTGTCATCAAAGTATTTCTTTTGAGCATAACATTTGTTTAAATGTCACTTACAACCCCACATACCTAATACATATCAAATTCTACCAACACAACACAATATTCCCTCTACAATATGAAACTAATACTTGTCTGCAAAGACAGGTAAATAAAACCTCCCGAAAAGTTTACAACGGGCTATAAATTAAAAAGTTAAACATACTCGTATCAATTTACGCGGGAGGCGGTTGTAGATTATCACAAGTTTATAACTTCATAAATTTATATTATAACAAAGGGACACTGTGTAAGCCTTCACATAATACGGTATGCAGTTATAGTTATGAAATCATGAGCATTTACCGAGTTATGCAGCATGTGGCAGAAAGGTGTGGTTATATTTTAAGAGTCATAACTTACATAAAGACTCACGCCTGTTTCATGCAGTAGGCAGGGACTTTTTTGACAGTTGACAGGGCTTCCATCTTGACAAATCTCTCTTGCATATTGATTTTTCTTTTAAAAAAGATATCTCGTTCACTAATCCTTATATCAATGGAAAGTCTCCTTTGATCAATCTTTGAAATAAGGACACAAAACATAACTAGTATCAGAACAACTATGTGTTATGTTATCATATAAGTCGGGCACGGCTTACGGCTTAGACCACTCTTAACCTAGCTTAGATATAGAATGTCTCTGATCCGAATGTTTTAGAAAATATTAGCTTAAGTCTTTATTTACAGGCTCACTTTAAATTTAAACATATACTAGTACATTTTTGTTCAAAACTTGATTTCCATTCTACACTTTTGCACGAAAACTATCGTTGCAAAGATAAAACTCTAAATTTACTTTTGATTTATTATAAATATTTTACACTGATATTTTATAACGTACATATGTGTGTACGAGGAGTAATTAAATCAACACTGGACAAAAGTCGAAATCCTATTTATACCTATTCCAAGGCAACTGGCGATTTATTTTACTCTATAGAAGATTGAAGGTTAACTTTGCAGTGAATTCGATAATACACTAGTAACTCTTCAGACGATCTAAAACCTCTATCCATCTGACTGGATGTTTGTTTACCTCTTACTGATTAATATAGAATCTATACAAATAATAAAATTGCATTTGGTCGATGTCTATACATAGAATATATTGAAGAATGTGAGGGGTGTTATAGCAGGTATAATAGAAGTCATAACAATTATTTTTAGATGTTTTGTCTCTGTCTGTGTGTTTGTACACGCATCACGCAAATACTACTGCATGACATTGAATGCAGTTTTCACAGTTGTATAGCTCGAGATCTAGCTTAACATCTGATGTATGCTTCATCATAACATGTCACCTAAAAATAATTCGAGTATTTAGAAAGAAAAATAAACTTACTTCCAAATGCCACACGTAGGTACGAATTCGCGGACACAAGCTAGTTAATAAATAAAATGCACTGAACTAGCGTATCCACCTCATTTTTCTTGGCTATTATTTTTATCATTAATTGTATACTCGTATTGATAATCTACAAGAATTTACTATAAGCCTGATACAATGCTACGTCGTTAACCTGCCTTAATCGTCCCCTAAGAGACCTCTAGAAATTATAGTTAGGGTCAACTGTTAGTCAAGACCGAAGTGTAAATGGCTCGATAGAATCTAACTATTGCTTCGGACATGTCTGACTGGTACTAAGTTCCTAGGTAACAAATGCTTAGGACGACCGTGGAACTGCAGTTGTCGTTTAAGTCTCTAACTGAACATGTAGTTAAGCAAATGCTTCGTAATTTCAAACACATTACAGTAATTTTAGAGGTTGAAAGCACAGACGGGCTGTTTTGGTCGGCAATATGAGTAGGTTCATATGTGTTGCGTCATTTATGGATATTTCCTATTACGGCTGCTTGCGTGCGTGCGTGCGTGCGTGGGTGCCTGTCTGCGTGCGTGCGTGCGTGTGTGTGTGCGTGCGTGCGTGCGTACGTGCGTGCGTGTGTGTGATAAGAATACAATTGATATATGTCACAAATTATAACTAATAAATACTTAAGAAAAATAATACTAAAATAAAAAGATATTTTTTTTGTATATACTGTTACAATAGAAACAGCGATCCTAAAAACCTTAATCCAATTATCACAATCATACAAACTGAACAAAACAAAACGCAAAGTTCGAAATAAAAATTTAACTCGTTCACAACGATTCATACAAAAGGTCAAACACGGTACAAATAAAGTAAATAATAATCGCAAAGTGCGTTACAGCAGCAAAACCTGTCCGTCTATCGCGTCAACACATCTCAGGTTACCAGTGTTAAAGGCATCACAAATCGTGCTTCACGTTCATTTTCTGTCTTCAGACAATTAATTAGCATTGTATCTCAGAAGATATGCAATAAAATGTTATATTCGTTCGAAGGTGTTCAAATAACAATAAGTCTTGAAACGTTGGCTCATTAACGAGTTCGTTTCCGTTGAAGCGATAAGTTTGGGATTTAAATACGTTAATTTGACGATTTATCTGTAGCGCTGTTTGAATTTTGGAGGGTCAAAGATTAAATTAGGTAAGTGAGAGCAGTTAATAATATCAGACAATTAAATATAGATACCGTAAAATGTCGAAATATTCAAATCCTAACTAATATAATAATAATAATCGAACAAATCAACAGTCATCAAATTTTCAGTTTGATTTTTGAACTAATTGCTTAGTGTTAGCATAATTTTTGTCATAAATCGCAGTTATTTTACTTATATTATTATAAAGAAAAGAACCTAAAAATGCGAAAAACCTATCGGCAAAAATATACTTAGATTGAGACTGAGTACTAGAAGCAATATCTTTCCATCGTTTAGTGTTAATAAGTTCCGGGTTATAATCAAGAGTAGTATGTTGTTTGAGTACAGTGTGCATTATAAAAAGTTGCCGGACTGTTAATACTTTAGAATTTTGATACAAAAGGCATGTGGGGTAGCGAAAAGGTCGATGTGTAGCTACTTTTAGGAGTGCTCTTTGTGCTCTTTCAATTGGAAAAATAACCGATTTTGCGATGCCTCCCCATGAGGTAATACAGTTTTGAATAATGGATTGGCACAGTGTCTTGTAGATCTGTATAATAAGACTATTGTCTGTGATATAACGCAGTTTTTTAAAAACGAATATTAATTTACGTAGTCTGCTTGACAAAGCGGCTACGTGTTGTTTAAATGAAAGAGTGTGATCTATTATAACCCCCAGATATTTAATGTTAGTTGCATTATAGATTGCAGAACATATGCAATCATTATTCATGCTGTGCATATAGTCGAATATTACTTAAATGATCTTGTTGATTGCGCATGTTAAACTTAATGAATTTGGTATTATCAGTATTTAATGTAAGTAAGTTATTTCTAAGCCATTTATTAACCACATTGAACCCACGCTGAGCATTTTTAAGGACTGCCTCATTTGTGTCAGCGGAGAAGAGAAGAGCGGTGTCATCTGCGTACGAAACTATTTTGCCGCCAGGTAAACTTAAGTTACAAAGATCGTTAATGTATACCAAAAATAGAGTACTTCCAAGAACACTCCCTTGTGGAATACCGAATTTTGGCACTTGTAAATCGGCACTGATGATGTTATCTATTTTCACGCACTGATACCTATTTTGTAGATAGTCTGTTAGTAGCTTAAGCTGTGTGCCTCGTATTCCTAAAGATAATAAATGTAAATATGTGTTTTTTTGTTTCTTTGTAGAATTCACGCCTTAACGGTTGGTTAATCATTATGTTATTTTGCATACATGTTGTCAAGGGTTCAGAAAAAGACAAAGGGTACTTTCATCCAGAAAAAAGTACCGTTCTCGAGCGACCAAAGCAATGGGAAAACTAGATTAAATAAATTGAATGTTACATATGTACATAGTCTCACGTGTGTATTCTCGAAGAGGGTTATTTCACAACTTATCTAGACATAGTTTTGTCTATATAATCATGTACTGTCTATAATTTATAGCAATAAATTATGAATTTCTACGATTTTAGACATTTATTAAATTGTGTTTCTTCTCTGGCAACTGCAGAATATTCTGTTAACAGTTCTGAGAGTTAGCCAGATTATTGTTTCCATTTTTGTTGCTACTGGCATGCCCTTCAAATTTAAAATAATATGAAATAAATAAATTACAATGTTAAATCGAAAATTACAAAGATAACTAAATAAATAAAAATACTTATTTAATAATAATACATAAAATATGCAATAAGCAATGTAATGCGTAAATTAATAAAATGTAATGAAATAAAAAATGAAATAGCAAGCGTACTTAGGTTCGCAAGTTGCTGGTGTAGTAGAGCTTCGCTGATTTTAGCATGAATGGGCCGGCTCGACCGGGGAAGGACTACCCTCCCACAGAATATCGACGTGCAATAGCAGCATCCCTAGTGTTGTGTTTCGTTCGGTGAGTGAGAGTGCTGGAGACCAATCACCCTCTTTCCCCCTTTCCGCTCTTTCTCCTTCCCACTTCCTTTTATTCCTAAAGGGTCGACAACGCGCAAGTGATGCCTCTGGTGTTGCAGGCGTCCATAGGCTACGGTGACCACTTACCATCAGGTGGGCCGTATGGTTGTTTACCACTTTTGTAGTATAAAGAAAAAGTTGGTATGCATATCACTCATATAATAAGTAATACTAGAAAAAATATGACGAGCCTTTAATATATCGCCGCCACGTGATTGCATGGAGAGCATAGTTATTCAATAGGTGGGCTCACCATTGCCACTGCGCCGAGGGTTTGATCTCCACAAGAAACAAAAAAAATTGTAACTCAAATGTTGTTTTTCCAAATTTCGTCAGCTATGCATATGTTCCACGTAACAGACTCCAAGACTACTGCTTACTAATAAACTTAATTTCAGTCTCCAAATTGCTCAAAATAAAGCCATACCATTACCATGCAAAAGTTAATCAGTGGATACTTATACTAGCAGTCGCTTTATACCACGGCCCATTAGACGGCGATAAATTGTGAGCCTTAAGATTAATAACTAACTTAGTTTATAATGCCACTAATTGATTCTAAGAAATTTCTCAACAAGAATTCTCTAAGTATTATACCTTCGTAGTCATTCGGCGATTAGGCAGTTTTTCGATTCCCCGTATTTAAATTTAGTCTTTGACCCAAAAAGACAGTAAATCGCTCGTGACTTAGAACTCTTGATTGACAGATTTAATTAACAAGATCTGTTGGGGCTTTACCGTACATTATTTCTTTTAATGGTCCGCCGAATGATCGATCATGTCAGACCAGATTTGGCTCAGATTATTTTTGGGTATGAGGTAAACAGTCTGTAGAGTTCTTTTGTGAAGTTTTCTTGTTCTGTCATCTTTTGATATGTTATTATACAATTGTAGTCTTGCTGCTTAAAACTATAAAAAATGCAATTAAACTACCTTGTAGCTTTAATTGTATTATTAGTAATGTTATTAAACTACCATAAGGTTGACAATGTAATGTCGGGTATCTATTATTCTCACGTTGAGCAAATTGTGACTATTTTCCTTTTTAGAAATGATCCTTGTGACAGGAAGGGCTTTGGTTCTTTCTGACACTATGAATATTTCTAGACTTGCTCATACTAAGAAATGTGTACTTAATAGAAAAACTTAATACACACTTGTGATAATTTACTTTTTGTAAACTTGATCAAATGTTGTTATAACAATTGCCTTGTTGGTGCGAGGCATACGCTTGCGGTTGGGTTTGTTTTGAAGGAAGACATATAGTAGAATGGAGTTTGGGTTCTAGAAGACGGCAAAACAATTAGTCATAAATAAATAAAAAAATATAGGTGAACAAATGTGAGTCACATTTGTCTGCTTAGTCAAAGTCAAAGTCAAAAATCATTTATTCACTTAAATCACAAAGTAACACTTATGAACGTCAAAGGGGCTAGTGAGTTTATTGTATAGAGTATCTTACTTCTTAGGCCAACCCTAAATCTGTCTTGTGAATTTGTGTGATGGTTGTATGGGACTCGCCACATCCATCGGCGTGTCAAACATTTGACGGGATCGCGATTTGAATGCGAGAGCGATCCGCGCGGCCCCGCCACAAAGGTGTGAGGAACACCGCGGTGGTTTCAGTAGGTTCAGCCCATATTTCCATCTTAGGGGCTGGATCCTGACATATCCCTATCGCCCGCCCCAAAACCAGCGATGGGGAATGTGATTTACACATTAACCCGCGACAAAAAAAAAAGGCCAACCCTAAATCTAATATGCATGTACTTTAATATAAAACCAAATAAAACACAAGTTCTTTACGACACTTCACTTTAGGAAACTCAAGTTAAATAAATAGTTGGAACATATTTTCAAGAGAACATTTAGTTAAATGATCACTATAATAGCATTGCCTTACATATACACATATACTATACGTTTCAACATCATGCGGTACTTACACTGTAAGACAAACCTTTACAAGAAAAAATGAAGCACAAATGAACAGTTCCCATGTTCTATGGTAATGCAACCGTGTCCGGAAGGTGCCTGGCTTGTTTTATTTAAATAGACCAACCATCCCATACCATTTACCACGATAACATTACTTATAAATATTCAGTCCTCACTTTTCATTTCATTGCATACTCGGTTGAGTAGAAATATTATAATCAAGGAAGTAACAACGCAATGTATTAAAAATAAAATTTTGTATTCGCTCCAGAATATTCATAGTACCGTACCATATCCCACATTTCCCTTTTGGTTATATTTTAATTCTCTCATACATATTTAGTGTGCTGTAACGCGTTGGTCACGAATCTTCTGACGTTTTAAATTATACGTACAATTATTTTTATTTAAGTAATTCCGAGTTTGTAATGGCTTTAATACATCGTATGTTGAGTTAAGTCGGATGAATAACTCGTCTTACTGAGTTACGTGGCGACTTACAAAATGGTTTCTATATTTTAAAATACTTTCTATGTCATTCCTTACGTGTATCTTTCTGACAATTTATGGTTATCGTCTTCTAAATGACAGTTTTGTATTGAAGGCAGTTTCTTCTGTCTTATGGTTCAAAAGCAAGTATAATTCTTATAAAAGTCGAGGCTAACGTCGTCGCTAGATATTTGGTGACTATACGAATTACATACAAACATACGTAGACGCCTGCATATTATATACGAAACGGGAGAAGAGACAGAAGAAATTTAGAAGAGTGTGACGCGGACCGCGCGAATCGGCGCGGATCGGGCCCCACGTTGGGCGCCATTGTAACCTTTAGAGTTGACAAGGTGAATTTAAAGAAAGAGAATATAATAGAAGATATAACAATTACACTTTTAATATATTTAGTATACAATTATAGTCAGGGCGTGGTTCGTTAGAAGGCTTGCTGCGTGTCCTTGTAGTCAGGAGCACTTAACTCGAGATGTGGAGCCGAGCCGCAAGGTGCTCGTCATCAGGGGTTCTTCTCGTAGACCCGTACGGGGTCTCGGGGTAACCAGACCAGGCCGTGGGCCTGTCTTGGTGATGGTCGTCGCCACCTGCTAATACAGGCGGGTCACTGGGGTGGGCCCGTGTGGGTCCGTTGGTCAGTCCAGGTCGTCAGAGCCGGTGGGTAGCGCAGCTAGCGAGGTCCAGCCCGCACGGGTGAGTCCCCGCAGGCGACCAGCGTGCCAGCAGCGCTCGGGTCGTGTCCGATGGGTCCCTCCTGCGCTTGGCGAGGTCGAGCTCCTCGGGAAGAGTTTCCCGGGGAGCGCCCGTCAGCCAGCGTCAGGGGGAGCGTAAATGTTGGTCCGGTGGTGTTTGCCACGGAGACGAGGTCTCGCGGCAAGGCCATCCTGTCCGGCGGTCGCCGATGGTAAGGCGCAAGCTCCCGCAGATGGCGGGCATGCGATTCGCCAGCGCGCACGAACAGGTTGGTGCTCAGGCGTCTCACGAAGTCGTCCAAGCTCTCCATGCACAGGTCCCTGGAGATCGTCCTGTTCCGCACGAAGCGAGGGGCGTCGGCGATGGTGCGGAGCGCGAGCGACTGCTGCGCACGCAACCGACGGCGGTTGGTCTCAGAGGTGAGCGCGAACCAGGCCGGGGCAGCGTACGTGAGTCGGCTGCGGATGTACGCCTTATACACGCCGAGCTTTGCGCGGAGCGGCAGTCGGGACGATAGCACGGGTCGCAGGAGAGCGCGCGCGGTGCGCGTTTGGACGACTACATTGTTGACATGGGGCTGCATGGAGAGGGCTCGGTCGATGGTCACGCCGAGGTATTTTACCGTCGCGGACCACTCGATGTTCTCACCCATGAGCTTCAACTGTGGTAGGGCTATGCTGCCCATGGAGATCGCCTGAGTCTTCGCCACGTTGACCGTCAGTCTCCAGTCCTTCAGCCAGCTGGGAAGTGCGTCTAGGGTGCGCTGCATCTTGGTCACCGCGTGGACACCGTTCATTGATGTCGAGATGTAAGCGGCGTCGTCGGCGTACAGCGCGAGCTTGACACCGTCAGTGACGGGGATGTCGTCCGTGTACCAAGAGTAGCACACAGGAGAGAGGCAACTTCCCTGGGGCACACCGGCGTGAATGGGCCGCTCTGTAGACAGGGCGCTTTCAACCGCCACTTGGAAGCGTCTGTCTTGCAGGAAGGTGGCCACGATCCTAACTACTCGACGGGGAGTAGTGGATGTGGACAGCTTGTACAGCAAGCCGGTGTGCCATACGCGATCGAACGCTTTCTCCATATCGAGGAATACTGCGACGATACGCTCGCGTTTGTTGCGAGCAACCGCGATGTCGTGCAGTACCCTCGCGAGCTGGTGGGTTGTGGAGTGTTCGGCGCGGAAGCCGAACTGTTCGTCGCGTGGCTGAAGGTGTGGCGTCATATGCAGCAGTAGCAGCTTCTCGAACAGCTTCGATGTCGTCGAGAGGAGCGTGATGGGCCGATAGCTTCCCGGCAGCAGGATGTTCTTCCCCGGCTTTGTAAGCATGATGACTTTGCCAAGTCGCCATGCGGAGGGAAAGTGTCCGGTACGGAGGATGCCATTGAAGAGGCGCGTCAGCGTTGCGATTGCTCGTGGAGGTAGGTGACGCAGAGCTTCGTTGGCTACCTGGTCAGGTCCGGGGGCTTTTCGGAGGGGCGTTCGGCGAATCATCCGCTGGACTTGGCCTGGGGAGACGACGATGGGATCCTCTGTCGGTGCTATCGGCTGTTCGAAGTAAAACTTCAGCTTCCTCTCGACCTCTGCTACATGCTGCATGTTCAGAGCAGGGTTGGGCTGGCACTGCGCTTCCAGGGAGTCGGCAAATATCTCCGCTCGGTCCTCGGCACGGTAACGTGGGGTTCCGTCACCGGCCAATAGCGGCCTAATCGGAGATGGCTTCCCGGAGAGTTGGCGGCACAGGCGGTGTATGCCCGACCAGTCTTCACTAGCGTGCTCGATGGTGCGTTGCCAGGATTCCGCCGCGTTTGTTGCCAACGCAGCAGAGATCTTCGCAGCCAGAGCGTTCAGCTGGGACTTCATGGTCGGACATCGGGAGCGCTGCCATTGCCGGCGCAGTTTTCTCTTCCTCTCGATCATCGCCAGGATGAGGGCAGGGAGCTGGAAAGGCCTCCTTGCGGTCACGGCGTCGAGTTTCGACTCTCGAAGCGCGGATTGTAGGGCCGCGCTGAGATCCGTCGCAAGCCTTTCGACGTCGGCAAGTGTCTCCACAGGGAAGGAGGGCGAGTGCTCAGCCATGTAGTCGGCGAAGACCCGCCAATCTTGGCGTGATTGAGGGGGTAATTGGATCGCCTGCGGGATGTCATCCAGAGTCAGACACACCGGTTGGTGATCTGAGATGAGGTGGTCGTCCAGGACGTCTAAATATACAGCCGCGTCGATGCCGCGGACGGCGGCTATATCTATGACGTCCGGTGTGTGGGCTGCACAGTATGGGTAGTGCGTCGGGACCTCTGGTCCTAAAACCTCGTATCTGTGTCGGTCTGCATCATCCAGGAGGCGGCGGCCATCTGGACAAATGGTATTGGAGTTCCACGCCGTGTGCTTCGCATTGAAGTCACCGGCGACGATCGTGGGTAGTGGCGAGTCCATCAATCTATGGACATCAGCTACTATGAGTCGCTGTCGCGGCGGCTTATAGAACGCGTACACACGGGTGGGCTGGCATCCGATGCAGATCTCTACGCCGAGGGCGTACGCGGACTGTAGAGCTGGTACTGGCAGCGCTTGGTGGACGACTCTCCTCTTGACCAGGACTGCTAGGCCCCTGTAAGCAGTCCCTGTCGGCGAGCGTTGGTCCTCCCGGTAGACATGGTATCCTCCCATCTTCCATTTATCTACTGGTCTAAGGTGTGTCTCGCTGAGCAGGGCTACATCCACCTGCCGCTGAGCTAGCAGCAGTTTCAGTAGCCTGGTCTTCTCTGGTGACAACCCGTCGGCGTTCCAAAAGAGCACGCGCAGACTACGCAGATCCAGGGCTGCATAATTCTGCCATGCATTTGAGGATCAGAGGGATGGGGTCCCTCTTCTCCTGTAGTGCCACCAGCACCTGCTGCAGAGTGCCGATGACGCTGGTGAGCCGTGGGTCCAGGTTGACCGCAGCCGGTTTGGCTGCCGGTGGCGGTCGGACCGACCGCTTCGCCTTCGTCCCCTCGAGAGGGGCAGCGACCACGGTGGCCTTCCTGGACTTGTCCTTTTTTTCAGCGGCCGCCTGCTCGGCCTGCTGCGTCTGGGGCTTCGCTTTACGCCTTCTGATGCGTCGCCTTTTGCGTCGCGCACGCTCTTGGGGTGCGTTTGCGGATGCCATAAGTGAGCCAGGGGCGTTACCGTCTTCGACTGCGGTGGGCTTCGGACGTTCTGCTGTGGTGGTTCTCGCGACTGTACCGGCCTTCCTGTTTCGGAACTCCCGCTTGAATACCGGACAGGTGGCGTTGTTGGCGGTGTGCGCACCGCCACAGTTTGCGCATGTGGGCGGTTCTTTTAGGGAACGTGGACAATCTTTCGCAGCGTGGGCTTCCCCGCATCTCACACAGGAGAGCGGCCTGTGGCAGTTGTGCGACGAATGCCGGAACTGCTGGCATCGATGACATTGTGCGGGCCCCTTTTTCCCGCGCCATGCTTCAATGATTACGCCGGGCATACATAGAAGCTCGGTCACTTCGTAAATGCCCGGTGTAAGATTAGCAGTGCGCGCTAACTGCGCGAAGTACAGGCAGCCGGGGCGGCCTTGGCGAGCTTTGATGGGGCGTACGTGCTCAGGCTTGTAGCCGAGCTCGGTGAGCTCCCGTTCGATCTCCTCTGGTGGCGTGTTGATCGGGAGGCCACGGATGGCCACCTTGAGGCTGCGTTCGGCGGGGAGGGAGTACGAGAACCAAGAGATCTTCTCCTTTGTCTCCAGGGAGTAGAGGTACCGTTGGATGGTGCGGTACTCCTGGTCCGACTTCGGGATGAAGCGGACTCCCTTCCCAAACGGGCGGCCGTTCGGCGCGTGCCCGAGAGCATTTTTGAGCTCCCGGAAATGCTTCGGCCAGTCCGGGAGTACTTCCACAACTAGGGGTGGGTAAGGTGCTCGTCCAGGACGCGATCGGCTTATATATGGCGCTGCCGCCGGGCAGGCGGGAGAAGGGGGGCGCCAGCCACCACTCCGACTCACGCGCAACCGTCGCGGTCGCGCGGTCCGCGTCACAAGAGACAGAAGAAATTTAAAGAGACAGGGGAGTATTCTGCTGTAATTTTTTAGATCTTACATACATATTTTATTATAAGGTGATCGCAAACACAAGCCTACGCACGTTTCAAGCCAGGATAAGTTATACTTTGACTGCACACTTACGGTACGGTCTATATGGTCACCTCGCGATTGCCACTACGCCAAGTGTCGTATTTCTCTTCGTGTGGTTAGTGGCCAACCTGTTGTCAAGAGTTGTTCAAACGACTGCTGTCAATTTGACAACAAACGGGACCGACATTTTACGTGCCCTCCGAAGCACGGAGACGCTCAGATGAAATACTCCTAAGCGGCCACCCATCTATAGACTGACCGCAGCCAACGTTGCTTAACCTTGCTAATCGTTTACCGATCAGTGAGTGAACTGGTTATGATATATGGCGTATTTCTGATGACTGATGATCCACAAATAATTATTCCCAGTCTGGATATTCTTTGTGACCGTTGTTCAAATGTTTGTAAAGTTTCTCACGACACAGAAATAATTCCTAGTACGAGATATATCTTTTTAATAACATTTACAGAAATGAATCATAGTTAATTTTTTTTATATTGACGGTTAATAATATATATCTAATAATACTGCATCCCGTTTATATACCCCATTGGTTTACCAGAGGTAGTATGATAACTATTAAATATTAAATAGTCGGCCTCGATGGCGTAGTGATTAGTGTAACCGACTGCCACGCCTGAGGTCGCGGGTTTGATCCCCGCACAAGTCAAACATTTGTGTGCATGAACATGGATGTTTGTCTTGGTCTGGGTGTTTCTATGTATAATATGTATGTATTTACAAAAAAAAGTATATATGTATGTTTATCCATTGTCTAGTACCCATAGTACAAGCTCTGCTTAGTTTGGGCTAGATGGTGTTGTGTGTATGTGGTAGAATATTATATTATATTATATATTATTATTAAAGGTGATTAGATACATGCCAAATATAACCGCCTGCTGTAATTTCAGACAATGTAGGTAACATAGAAAATTATGGTCTACCATTACACATTTATAATCATTATACGATACAACCTCAAAGGAACAACCTATTCTAAATTTCACACATTTATAAATCGTTGTTTGTAAAAGTCGCAGCCTAATCGTGACGTGATACGAAAACGAGAATCCTACGTACGTCGTTTAATAAATGTATCGTATAATAATTTACTTACTTTACTAACTACGGTTTAACTTAAGTTAATAAAACTTTTCTTACTAAGCACTTCGAGTGGAAGTTAAGTAAGTAATCCAACTGTTTAATGGTTTGTAATTTTTCATCATTAACTAAACCTATTTTGAATGTTATTTAAAGTTTTATAAATAAATTTGTTTATTGTGCTTCCACGCCTTAACTATTCAACTAATCATCATGAAATGTCGCATACATGTTGTCAGTGCAAGAATAAGGACATTGGGTAACTTAAATCCAAGAAAAAGTACTGTTACTAATCTAAGCAAACCTAACCTACATTTACGCGAGTGAAGCCTAGGGCAAAATGTCCATTAAAATGATATGGATACACATGTGTTTAAAAACAGCGATGATGTTAAGGTATCTGCAAAGTTGTTTGAAAATGCCATGGTCAAAACAAAACGTAATATCTAAGAGACAATTACTAATAAATGATCTCTTTGACTAAACAGTAATAACCTATTTCGATCTTACATATTAATTCTATACTAATTATACAAGTATTTTGACATAATATGTATCTAACCTGAATAGGTACTGCATATGACAAAAATTAAATAATTAAAGAATTATAATCTGAGATCCCAAAGCCACCGGCTCACTTCATTTTAGCAAAGCTGATATTTGTAGTGTAGGTATCCAACGTATGCATGCTTACTCGCTGGTTAAAAGTCAAGCAATATCTTTATTGTTTTCTTTTGTCTTGGTAAGCCTTTTACATCGGTGTAGCCGCTTATAACTGTTTTTAAAAAGACACCTAATTGACTAATTAGGTAGGAGACTTACAAATATAACGGTTTAATTTTAAATCTACCAAGCCAGAAATGAAAAAAAGGAAGTTAGAGACACTTACTACTGAACTGAGTAAACTTGTTCACTGATGAAAATCTCAGATTAGTTAGAATACTACAAATCTGACAGCAGTAACAGTTCCTTATGACAGCAAAATAAAATCTAATTTCCTTCTCACTAGAGCTAATAAAGAAATTGATTTGATTTGACAAGAAGTGATATCAATAACGTAATATTTTTTGTCATATACATATTAATAGCATTTTCTGAATGCCTATTAGATCTAATCAAATCGCGCATTACCAACAAAAAATACGAAACATCAAATTAAAATAATCGTAAGCACAGCTTCTTACAAACTCATTTAAATTACAATAAATATCCACCCACACTGGCCACCATTAATAGATTGAGGAGGCGTTCCAAAAACGAACTCAAATTAAAATTTATTTCGCATTTGCAACTTTTTTCTGACACCACGTTCGGCTGCTTTGATCTGGACGTTTAAAAAAGAAACACTTTGTTCCGCTCTGCAAGACCATAGACGAAAATTATTGCGCGTGGCGAATGGAAAAAAAGTATAATAGTTTCTGACACGCAGCGTTCGGCTTCTTATTTAGAATTTTAGGTTTTTTTGGTGGCGAAATTTCGGCCTATCATTATATCCTGTTTAACTCGAAGGTTATTAATTACAGTTTGAAATATAGCTTAACGAGAATAATAGTTAAACCTGCTTTGGAGGTACTGCTGGTTCATTATCTTGCTTACAATTTTATTCTTTCGGTAACATTCCAGCAACAAAAATGAGACTGTTAAGTTTTAAATCGAATAAAACTTTGCATTCAAACCTAGAATCGTTTGTTTTGTCTTAAAGGAAGACATTATCGTTCTTAATGTTTTCAAAGCACTTGCAATGGTAGATATTACGGCCTACAGAAAAAAAATTGCAATATATCGTCTGCAAGGTTACAGAGGGTACTGGAAAATCAACTTTTAATATATTTTTATTATTATTACCTGTTTGCTATTTCCTACTTTATCGTATAATTATTTTCTAAAACACAGTTATATTATTGACTATAACACGAAAGAGCTGGGTGGTCGAAACCAAGACCACACAGCACCAAGTGACAATTTTCATTAATTTCTTACTTACTATATCCACATATAAATTCATATTCATAGTTTATTGGCATGAATATTGACTACGTATAATTATTATTGATGATTCAATTTCCAATAACCAAAATTTTGAATCACTAATAATTAATCATAGACTACCTATTAGGAACTGGCCTCGAAGGTAGCGGCACGGTGAGTGGTGTACGAGCGATGCCAACCAGTCTAGCAGTGCCCGTCTGCATTGATGTAGTATTGTGCATTCTATTTTTTGCTTTTTAACGACCGAAGTTTGTATCAAAAATATGTTGTTGTCGCTGATTAGACATTTCGTTCGTGAACAAAGATACTAAACTATTTCTTTTACTGTTACTAATTTCTTATAACAAAACACTACGCCGCTCTGGTGCGAACTGCCCGCTGGCTTCGAGACCGGGTCTGCGTTGCCGCGTCGCTTCCCGAGCCGCCGTTGCCGACGCCCCGCAATCGCTGACTTCAAGACCGAGGCCTTACTGAGAAATGTTCGTTCCCACATTCTTCGCCTACACTGTGGTCTATATCATGGCCTCATTATCAAGCCACACGTATCGTAATAGCGACCACCGGAAGGAACGCACTCGTTTTATGTGAAAAAGCTTAAAAGTACCGTGTGATAAGACACCTTTTTGTTTCTTCTATGATAAGAGTTGGGAGTGTTTTAAGCCACCTGTCTGTAATTACCAGTGATCGGAATAGGTAGAGCTAATATACCTAAAGTTCAAAGAACAGAGATAAATAGTGGAGACTTCCTTACGACTAAAAATATTATATTTTTAAACAATTTTAGTTTTTTGTTATAAACTTAAATATTATATGTTTTTTATATCTAAACAAAACTAAACCATATTCTTAGTATAATTTTGTTTATATATAAAAAACATAATATTTAAGTTTATAACAAAGCTAAAATTGTTTAAGAATATAATATTTTTAGTCGTAAGGATGTCTCGACTTTTTGTCTCTGTTTTTTTAACTTTAGGTACATTAGCTCTACCTATTCCAATCACTGGTAATTACGCGATGAGATACTTTTTACTGATTTAGGCGCAAAGTAATACTGCTGCATTGACTGATGAATGCTCGTCGATTTCATCTTCAAATATTACACTTATTGACGCAGCCGACTTAAAGGCCTGACTGCACGGATGTCGTAATGATTTAAGTGATCGCCTCGCCGCTGTCACTGTGCCGAGTTTTGTGGCTTCGAATCCCAAACGAGACAAAAAATTGTGTGGTCCACAAATGGTTGCCCTTAGTCTAAATGTTCTTTATGTACGTTGTTTGAATGTCTGTAAAGTCCCTCGCAACACAAGAATTATTCCCAGAGTGGGAGTTGACCTTTTCAAATTAAAAAGAAAACTCATTTTCCGGATCATAGTGTTTTTTGACTTTACTGTTGAAATATTGTCATTAGTAGCACAAAGTATGGAATATGACATGTTGACCGCATTAGGTTCTCAGACCTATTGAGTGAGACCTAAAAATGGTTGGAGAAATGTCGATGCAAAATTATTTTGCCTGGGAACATGTAGATGTACTACTTTCTATCTGGCGAAATGTGGATGTAATAATATTCCGCCTACCACTTCAGAGAAATACAGGCTTGAGCCTATTAACATAACTCTTAAAGGTTCCATGTAACCTTAATCAAATCAAATCATTTATTTAATTTCGAACATGAGTTTCCAGTTAGGATGTTAACATTATAGTCATCCTGTCACGTTCTACCTTTAAGCATGCAAATTTAAATAGTCTTGCTTAACAAAATAGAATTATTGAATAGTAAATTATTATTATTATTAGATTTGATATAAATTATAATAGTGCATTAAATATAAAACAATAAATTCAATAAATAAAAGAAATGAGAGCGCTGAGAAATATATGTGGTGTGTCGCAAGAGGAAGACCTAGGCGAACGTTTCTCGATCAGATCGGAGGCGTTCTGGACAAAGGTCAGGTTAAGAGCACCTTGAACCCACGGGCGTGTATAAGGAATGTGATGAAAGTAAATGAAGCCAGAGAAGTGTGTCTCTGCCTACCCCTCTGGGAAACAGGCGTGAATCAATGTATGTATGTAAATTCAATAAAGTTATTAGATGTCATTACATGTGATTGTAAACATATAACAAGATTATTTATTTATTTATGAATCATTATAATAAATTAAGGTCATCGTAATCTAACAACTAAAGCTATTATAATATACAAGTTCGTAGAATTAATTTGTGCTATCCGTGTAAAATTCTGTCACACTATAATATACTTTAACTTCCAAAATTATTTAATGGCACAGTGTTCGTAGTTCTTAGTATTAATTTACTACGCAGCAGATTCAGTTCCCGCATAGAATACATGTGTGGTCTACCAACATAGTCGCGGCGCCGCCGTTTCGGTTAAAGATGTTGTGATGTCATTAAAAATAGTATTAGTTAACTTGATACCTGCTTGGTATCAAAATTCTATGTCTGCACGCAAGATGTTTTATATCAATATCACTCCACATATCACATAACCTATTGGCAATTTAATGTGTTTTAATGTAAATTGTAATCAATACTAGCCTCTGCCAGCGGTTTGCCTCGTGTGAATGCCACAGGGTAGCATATTGGGACAAAATGTTTATATGTAAATTCTGGACATGATATAGCTGTATGTCAAGTTCAATCCAAATCAGTTAAAAAGCATACATGTAATTATGACAAACATCTACACAAACTTTCACGTTTATTTAGATTATAACATTTATAACACAGAAAAAAGACAATTCATGGAGCAGGATTTTAACTTGCGTCCTCGAAAAACCGTGTCTTCACTGTCCAACTATGCTACCTAGTCATGGTATGTAATGGTTCTACGCCTGGGGCTGATATTTGTCTCTGTGTTTTGCATCTAAGGCGTCATTGTATCGTTATAGAACTATGCGGTCAGCAAGTACATATTTAATCAAATATAAGAATTGTTGTTTAAGATAAACATGACCTAATTAGACCTTATATCCTAACAAATATTATAAATGCGAATGTGACTTTGTTTATTTGTTACGCTCTCACGCCGAAACTATTCGACTGATCAACATAAAATTTCGCATACGCATCGTCCAGAAAAAAGTAGGTACTATTTATTAGAGGTTATGGATTAAATAACACACTGTACAAACACTTTAACTATTTATTTTATACTTTTGATACAAGGAAGTTTTATATGTCCGTTCACTTACAGCTCGCAACAAGAAGTGATGAGACAGCAGTATTGCTACGTCTTTTATAGCTAATCAAACTGTAAAGTATTTGACTAATACTTATATTGTATGATGTTATATTATACAATTACTAAGGTGTATTTATTCTAAATAGTTAAATATAATAATTAATTAATTTTTGCATATATATAAATGTATATTATTCAACACTATTCCCAGGAATAGAAATATATTGACAAAATTTATATTAACGCGAGCGAAACCGTGGGCAGAATCTAGTTAAGTATACTAATAATTATTTTTTCAAAGGGAGAATGTATGGAATCTATGTATAATTATACGTAAAGTGATAACATTTATAATGTATGTTTATCCATTGTCTAGTACCCATAGTACAAGCTCTGCTTAGTTTGGGCTAGATGGTGTTGTGTGTATGTGATAGAATACTATATTATTAATATAATATAAGTAGGAAATAAGTATTATACATAATTATACACTGCTATGACCTACCTCTTTAAGAATGTATGACCCAAACGTGCTCTCCCTCCCCACAAATATAAGTACAACAGCTTTAATCAAACAACACAAAACAAAAGGACACATGGTCTAAGTCCATTTCACATTAACAGACAACTTCGGGATCCGTGTCAATATTGAATGAGCGCTATTAAACATAGAACAAACAGGTTCCGCTTAACTAAACGAAGCAGTTAAGTTTGGGTTCACAGATGGCGCGGGACCTTAGTGTTGCTGTGCTACAAAGTTTCAATCTACCTGCGTGGATGACCGACAGTTAATATATATTAACAGTAAATATATTACTAGCTATGCCTATACCAGTCGAAATAACCTAGATCCTTAACAATTAACTAGCTGACCCGAGCAACTTCGTCTGCGGTACATATGAGAAATTTCTCCGTTTTTGCAAATTTTTTTATTGATTGCTCCTATTGGTCGTAGCGTGATGTTATATAGCCTATAGCCTTCCTCGATAATGGGCTATCTAAAACTAAAATATTTTTCAATTCGAACCAGTAGTATCTGTCATTAGCTCAGTGGGGAGACCAACAGACTGCAATGCAGAGGGTCTCGGGTTCGAACCCACGTCACGCACCTCTGACTTTCGGAAGTTATATGACTTTTCGAAATTATGTGCGTATTGATTGACAATTATCGCCTGCTCCGTGCCTCGGAGAGCACGTTAAGCCGTCGGACCCGGCTGCCATGAACATCTACATATAATGGCAGTCGTTATTGGGAAAGTCAGTCAACCCTCTAATATCCTGACACTGGTCGAGCCTTAGGGTATCGTTAGCCTTCGGGTTGCGGAGGTCAGGTGGCAGTCGCTCCGTGTAAAAACTGATATCCAGTCAAATCCGGTTAGATCAGAAAAAGAGAAGGAAGTACCTGTCATTAGCGATTTCAACCAAACAAACAAACTTTTCAGCTTTATTATATTAGTATAGACAGGCTATATTAAGCAAAAATATTTTATAAAATTGACTGGTGGTACCAGAGATAAGGGTCTTCAAACAAGTACACTAACCATGTTCTCAGTTTTGTAATGTTATAGTATATGGAGATATCAGCCTGTTTTGTGCTGTAATTTAAGCTAGTCTCCACTGCCAATTTTATTCTTAAGCTCACCTGTCGTCTTGAGTTAAACAAACTTCACAAACAACTGAATCAGTAACACAGAACAGCCCGACTCAACGCAAGTAGGCAACAAGTAATCCACAAACGCGGTTGTTACATACGAGAATTGTACGTACATACTCACCATTTAACAAAGCTGAACTTATAATCCACTACAAAAAATAGCCACAGAAGCATTTGTCCAGGGCGGGGATCAAAGTCACAAAAAACGAATATCTACTCCGGAAAAAAATACGAAACATATAACATAGCTAACACTACCAACACTGTGCAAGTTTCCGCCGTTGGCAACACCGGCGTAGTTTTCAACTCATTAATACATTAAACACACATTAAGACGCGATTGTGAATGTTTGGGACAATACCCTATTTGCGAAGCGTCCTGTGTAAACTTTGAATAAATTTAAATTTACTCCTACGGTTCTATCCCTCGTCCCCTTGGTGTCCTTTAAGATTTGCACGGCTTGGGCTCGTGTTATGCGATTTTCGTGTACTTCTATTTGAGTTGGATTCGGAGAATTATAACATCGAATAAGGGTTGCGAAACCATGTTTACTCTGATCAGTATCTATTTTGCTGTATTTTTACTTCTTTGTAACATCTCTTATTCTTTGAAATTAAACTGCTATATACGGATTTTATCGCGTTGTTTATTTGACACTTTATTACAAAATTTTGAAAATTGTTACACTACTACTACTATTAAACTTGACTAATTTTTAAGCTAATTAAATTATTATCTTAAAAATTAGTCAAGTCCTCTGTTGGAGGCCTGTGTTTTAATTACTTTATATGTTAGTTACGGGAAATTTATATAAACACTTTCTCAGTATACACAAGCTATTGACACCTATTTGTATTCACCAGTGATTCAAACACACTTGGCACTGTCTTTTCTCTATACTGACGCTTATAAATTAATTCAAAGAAAAATCGTCTAATAATAATTATAGCAGCAATAAAAAAGGGCGTTGTAAAAGGAAAGTCTTTGAATAATTTGAATAAAATCCCCATTAATACATTTACCACCGTGCTGTGAACCAAGTGTGGTTGACACAAACCAAAGATGTTATAATGATATACAGAATGTACACTTTATTAACAGTTTCCACAAAGCGTCGACATTTCAATAAAATGACAGGCGGACTTCCGTCACGTTTATCACGACTCTGTGGTGGTCAGAGGTAGAGTAAACATGTTGCAGATGCGACAAGAATTGTCAGACAATAGCTTTCTACCTACGTTGCCATATTGTATCGAATTAAATAATTTATGTTTTCTTATAAATATATGAGATATGATGTATTCATAAATATATATGCAATGATGATTCCATCATAAAAATGGTTACAATATTTCAATTACAATTATTCAATTGTGTACTTTTTATAATTATAAATAAAAAATTGTCGGCCTCGATGGCGTAGTGGTTAGTGTAACCGACTGCCACGCCTGAGGTCGCGGTTTCGATTCCCGCACAAGTCAAACATTTGTGTGCATGAACATGGATGTTTGTCTTGGTCTGGGTGTTTCTATGTATAATATGTGTGTATTTACAAAAAAAAAGTATATATATGTATGTTTATCCATTGTCTAGTACCTAAAGTACAAGCTCTGCTTAGTTTGGGCTAGATGGTGTTGTGTGTATGTGGTAGAATATTATTATTATTATTATTATTATAATATTAATATGTAGCCGAAATTTCGTGAGCTTCAATTAATTTTGTTCCAAAATGCTTTATGTTACATAAAATTATCAGAAAAATCACAAATACTGACTGAATGTCGTAATATTATAAAAGAAAAAGCCTTGTATTTTTGTTATATTCAACTTATATTATAAAATATCAAGGGGAAAAAATTATTTGATACTTGAAAATCAATTACTAAACCAATAATACTATTTCTGTGTAAAAGAGTAAAATAAATGATTATTATTATTATATATATTAAATACATGCATACATAGATTCACGCCTGTTTCCTAGAGGCGTATGCAGAGACTACGGATTTCCATTTGTTACGAGCCTGACACACTTCTCTGGCTTCATTTACTTTCACACATTCCTCATACATGCTCACCGGTTTAAGGTGCTCTTAACCTGGCCTTTGTCCAGAACGTCTCGGATCTGATTGAAAAATGTTCGTCTAGGTCCTACACTTGCGACTGTTCCATTCACACTAGCTAAACTTTCTTAGGCAGTCTTTTCTCGTCCATTCTTTCTACATGCCCAAACCAGCCTAATGTTTGATCACCCTATAATATTTATTATTAGGTAAATTCGTCAAAAGAAGCCTAAGTGTGCGAAAACATATTTTAATATCTTATTTAAAACAACAAAGTAATCTTCATAGAACGAAACTTACTGTCGGTGATCGGTAAGAAACAACCCCTCTATATTTTAATCACCTTATTCTCTGTATTTGTCGCCGTATGGCCGCCATGCAGAACGCCGCTTCTTTTGATGTCGCGACGCGTGCGCACGGAAACCTACAAATGTTTACGATTATTCCAAATTCAAATGCGAGTTTTTGGAAAATCCGAATACAATAAGCTCGTTAATTCATTAAGTGCGATTGTTTTGGGCTACTTAAGTTTATGTTTTTTTTCCTTATTGGTTACATGCTGCATGTGGTGCAGCTGTACTTAATGCGACTGTTGAATATAAGGCCTTAGGTGAGATTTTTAGTACGGCCAATGTATCTTTACGTTCCTTTCTCTAGAAATTAGTAGTAGCAAAACGGAACCCGGTAACCCTGTGTCCAGTTGACGGCAACAGCCGCACCCCCTATTGCATGAGATCTAAAACAATAGCTGGCGAAACGTAAAACATCTCTGCCTACCACGTCGGAAGTGTAAGCGTCAGACTATTTATGTTTGGTTTAAAATAATATAATAGATTTTCTAAGACCGTAATCAACATGAGATTTTGAAAGTTGACAATCTGTAATAAAGACAGTTGTTTAACGTGATTAATTGCATTATCATTAAAGGTATAAGTAATAAGTAATCATTATCATTACAGATAAAAGTAATACATTACATACAAAGTGGCGCGCGCAAAATTTATCACATTAAATGATATACTGCCTTAAGCTGGTTGATATAAGACGGATAACATGAATAAAAACCTATTTTCGAAGAAATTTAGAAACTATTTTTTTTAACAAAATTTCTTCTCTCTTAGCCTTTATTATTCCCAAGTCACTTGGGGTCGGCTTTTCTGGTCTAACCAGATTTGACTGGATATCAGTTTTTACACGGAGCGGCTGCCACGTGACCTCCGCAACCCGAAGGCTAACGATACCCTAAGGCTAGACCAGTGTCAGGATATTAGAGGGTACTGACTTTCCCAATAACGACTACCATAGATGTTCATGGCAGCCGAGACCGACGGCTTAACGTGCTCTCCGAGGCACGGAGCAGGCGATAATTGTCAATCAATACGCACATAATTTCGAAAAGTCATATAACTTCCGAAAGTCAGGTGCGCGACATGGGTTTGAACCCGAGACCCTCTGCATTGCAGTCTGTTGGTCTCCCCACTGAGCTATTTCGGCTATTTTTTTGAACAAAATAAATAAAATAAAATTAGACACAAATTGGAACACCATTGTAATAAGTACCTACACAAAATATACATACTTTTTTTTATACATTGCTTTTGATAATTTATTTGTTATTTTAGTTCTAGGTTTTGTAAGAGAGGCAACGTTTGTTTTAATATCGCTGCTTGAGGTCTTTAACACCTATACTCCATTTGGTTACGTACTTAACTAAAGGTAAACGATCTTGATCTGTCTTTGTATCTAGAAACTAAGTCTAAAAATAAAAATGCTGCTGAAGATCAATGTAAGTACAACAATAACGATTACTAAATCAATTGAACCGTTAGTTTAAGCAGTAGTTTATTTGTTTAATCAGTGTTTGTGTAAAAAGTCACATCAAGATTGTTTACCTTTAGTTAAGTACCTAACCAAATGAAGTATAAGTTTCTCTGCATTACACAGTATGTTCTAAATTATGAAAACAAAAATAATGTCCTGTGACTAAACTACTGAATACATTTGGTTCATAATTTGTAAATCGTCAAAGAATACCATGTTGTATATGTGGTATCAATTAATGTGATAACATTTGCGCTACTTTGTATAATGTGAAACCTCAACTACTAGCGATCATCATGCAATTTACATAATTATGTTGTCAGGGGTAAAGAAAAGGACATAGACCATCTTTCATATAAAAAGAAGTTACTGTCACTAACCTTTTCTTTTTTTTAACCGTTGGAAAATTTGCAAATCACATTCCCCGTCGCCGGTTTTGGGGCGGGCGATGAGATATGTCGGGATCCAGCCCATATGTTTGGGCTGAACCGACTCAAACCACCGCGGTGTTCCTCACACCTTTATGGCGGGGTCGCGCGGATCGCTCTCGCATTCAAATCGCGACCCCGCCAAAGGTTTGACCCGCTGATAGACGTGGCGGGTCCCACAAACACAATAAAAGTTTACATCCATAGTTGGGGGACCTGGTCCCCGACAACAAAGCGGGGGGACCTAGTCCCCTTTCCGACATCGAGAGGCGAGCGTGGAACACGAACGCCGCCTACTCGGACACTGTCACTAACCTAACCTAACCTACATTTACGCTTGCGAAGCCGCGGGCAAAATCTAGTACATAATAAACTCAAATTAAAAAATAAAGGTAAACATTACATAATATTGTCTTCTGTTTACGCGAATGTTATTAATTGAAATTAAACTACTATATATCTGAGCTCATTCTGCGTAAATAGAAACACCAATGATTACATTATGTTCGGGTACTTTGAAATAACGGCACTGGAACATTGAGACAACTACCATCTTAGTCTCCCCGTGACTATGGCTGCTGAAAAGCAACCTAAACGTCGGGGCAAGTGTAAACTTAAATATAAATAGTTTTAATAGTTTTAATAAATTAATTAGTTTAATAATTAGTAAAGTTCAATAGTATCTAGTAGCAGTGTGACAGTTTCAAAATTGTGTAATAAAGTGTAAAATAAATAACGCGATAAAATCCGTATATAGTTGTTTAATTTCAAAGGTAAACATTACTTAAGATTGTATATAGATAACAGACACTGTTTATTCCCACAGATATACAAAACAGCACGCCCTACACAATAAATTGGGCAACATTGAGCAACTTAATCCATTTAATTGTTGCACACGGCGTTAATAGTCGATGACAATTGTAATAGGCCGCCCGCCCCCATGCGGGCGATGCCTAATGATTTCACTAGTCTTTTGTGTTTATGAGAAATTAGATGAGATGATGTGATATTACTTTTTGTGTTTTACAATTGAGTCGTGGCGTTGCCAGGAAAGGGTGTTTATGAATGTCCTTTAACGAAGGAATAACTGTTTTGACATTCTAACATCTTTGACAGCGTTGCCTTTTAATATAAATTATTTCCTTTACAATAGTAACTTAGATCTGTTATTAACTTATTATACTGTGTTTAATGTAACAGTATATTTTATACTCGCCAAATGTAATTGTTTAACGGCGAGACGCCGTCTTAACTCTATTTATTTATTTATTAGCAGCAGCGAATAATGAATTACAAATAACGAAATACAAATAATTAAATAACAGATAATAATTATTAAATTTTAAATAGAAAATACGTTCAATCAATGGTAACACTAGAGGTGTTTTTTTAACAAAGGTAAAGAACTACTAATATCTAAATCAGATGTCTTAGATAGTGAGTTGTATTGTCTACAGAGTCTGGGCAACGCAGCGAAGTGCCCGAGGTTAATATTTGATTACATAGCTTACGTTATACACTTTAAGCAAAAAACACAATAAAAATATAAAAAGTACTAAAGGTATACTACTATAAACATTATTATTATAATAATAATGTAATTTATTACTAATTCGTATTGATTGACAATTATCGCCTGCTCCGTTCCTCGGAGAGCACGTTAAGCCGTCGGTCCCGGCTGCCATGAACATCTATGACAGTCGTTATTGGGACAGTATCGACACAAAAGATCCCACTGGGTCGAAATGTCGTCGATCTGCACTGACTGGCCCTCACATAAGATACATTATAATTTAAGTCAATGGGATATTAATACATATTTTATATATACCATTGATTAAAATTACATCCAACAATGCTTTTTTTGTCTCTTTTTAATAAACTGATTCGATAATCATACTTACTTCTTCTTTTTATCAAATATAATGTTGTTAATTTAATCTGCTATTACGGTAGGCAATGGTTTGGCTATATACCCTTGACATTGCCGAAATCTATGAGAGGCGGTTGACACGAAACATCAGGTGAGCCGCTAGTTGATTGCCACTAGGTGCAATAAACAATTTATGTATAGGTATATTAAGCACAGGTTTCGTATCATCTAGTTAATTTACGATATATTCTATGAATTAACGTTTATAGCGATAGCTCAGTGGGGAAACCAACAGACTGCAATGCAGAGGATCTCGGATTCGAACCCACGTCACGCACCTCTGACTTTCGGCAGTTATATGATTTTCGAAATTATATGCATATTGATTGACAATTATGGCCTGCTCCGTGCCTCGGAGAGCACGTTAAGCCGTCGGTCCCGGCTGCCGTGAACATCTATGGCAGTCGTTATTGGGAAAGTCAGTACCCTCTAATATCCTGCACTGGTCTAACCTTAGGATATCGTTAGCTTTCGGGTTGCAGAGGTCAGATGGCAGCCACTCCGTGTAAAAACTGATATCCAGTCAAATCCGGTTAGACTAGAAAAGCCGACCCCAAGTGACTTGGGAATAATAAAGGCTAAGAGAGAAGAAGATATGAATTAAAGTTTATTGTTTGCGAATTTGACAGTTACAAATTATATTTGAAAATTACTAAAGGTCTCACAGGAGGTGATACGGTGACACTATTGTTTTTCATCAGACTTCACGCTGACATCGAATTTATTTGTCGAAAAATCTAAAATGACGATATCCAACCAAAAATCGAGCACTATAAATATAATTACGACATCTTTAGTATGGATTCTGGTATTAGATGAACAAAAATTCGGGAGTAAAACTTTCCAATCGTTTAGCCACCGAGAACTGTTTTCTGATCAGCATCCAATAAGGAAACAGAACAGAAGTTATCTGCGACACATAACTTCGCACAAAAACATTTACCCGTCAGATATTTAATTGAAAGCTGACATATCTGGAGGATTTGTTACAAGGAATAAATTGGCGTTTCACATTCGATAGAAACACTCGGTTCAATCGAGATAAATCTCGATCAATATCCAGTGACGTTCCAATTACATTGTACTGGTTCCAGTTGTAAAGTCACTCTGCTCAGATGTTAAGGATTAAATAGAAATGAACGCATTAGTTCGTCCGACTCGTGAATATTTTACAAGATACAATGAAAAGGGATTTAGTGTTGTTTGTTTTAGTTGTAACTGACGTTTGTAATTAGTTTTAATTTACGCTTCTGAACTAGCTTTTATTAGTAGACTTGTGTAAACAAATTTACTTTTAGTTGGCGCAGTCAACGACGTAAGTATTTGTAAGTGAGTAAAACAAAACGTGTTTAACATGTTTGTAAATTGTAAGAATGTGTAGTATTTTAATCTTCCTCTCTCTCCTGGAAATAAATCTAAGTACAGATGTCGTAATGTATCGATTTGAAGCTTTACAAAGATTTAGATTTGATCTCTATTCTCACTATATTGTACTGATTATATTGAAAAATATTTAATAAGAAGCCTAACTTAATAATATGATATAAGTCCATATACCCCGATACGTTCACGTATACTACATGACTTAGGTCTTGTCTGCAACGTAAGCTGACTCGTATGCGTACGATTCGTCGCCTCAAGATAGCTTAAGTAAAACTCTGCTATAGTCCTTATTTCCAGTATCATGTATATATCACGATATGTTGTCGCCTAAATATAGATAACAAGAAAATTATTTTTAAAGTATTTACTACCATGTTAAGTGGACATATCCTTAATAGATTATTATTTACGTAATTTCATTACACATATTATGTTTTATAGGCGCTTTACATTTAGGGGAAGCAGTTTTCAAAACGCCGTAAATAAACTATAGAAACTAAAGAACACCGTTTAAGTATAAACAGACCTTAATAGAACACTCATTTAATTGTAACACGTTCAGATTTACGACGCATACGAAATCGGTTATCTTGTATCTGTCGCGCAATGATTTGTTTTTGTTGAGCTCATAATATATGATACCGGTTCGATACCAGCTTGTAACAATACTGAGTAATTATGATTGAGCCCAGTCTCTGTACTAGCCGAGTCCGGCTCAGTTGGAAAAACGATCTTTTATTTTCGATCTTGATAAACAAACTAGTTTAAGTATAGAAATATATAATACTATCGTCTTCACTTGTGAACTTTACGTGTTTTATTACTTATAAATTACTTGCTTCTCGTCACACAAGGCTTAGCTTACAAAAGGATTTACTGTGCTACTAACACAAGAAACTAGACCAACTATCTAGTAAAGTTATTAAATGATACAATAGAACAGAAATTAAGAAACATCACACATTTTATTTGGAAGCCTGCAGTTAATTTACATATTATATGTAGGACCCATTTGTAAATTCCATGTTCAAATAAACAAGTGAGAAACTGCCATGAATTGCCGTAAATCTTAGAGTTCGGAGAAATGGTATCACGTGACCTTGACGTCAGAGGTCAAAGGTCATAGTCATTTCGGTGGTATATCGACTATGCTGAGTCGAATGGCATTGACCGCGAGTCTCTAGCTCGGACGGACAGACGGACAAAGCTGTTGTATAAGAGTTTTTCCGAACTCAAAAAGCCTAAATGTCAAAACCAGACATTGATTCTACGACATAGCAGCTAGCTTAACCGCTGATTTTGTATACCCAAGATCGATTTTTTAGGTCATATAAAGATCAGAGAGCCTTACTAGCCGCGAAATATGTTTTTCAAGCATTCTTAGTAGTCTTGTTTGCTAAAGGTAAGGTTTAATTTTACTAATTAAATAATCAGTTCTATGAGCGAATGATACTTGTAGTTCTTAAAAAAAGCGTAAAATCAAGTCGCTTTATAAAGGTACTAGTAGTTTTCCCGCGGTTTCACCCGCGTAAGTCCCATTCCCGTGTGAATATCGGGTTTCACCCCTTTCACCCTCTTCAGGGTGGAATTTACAAAAATCCTCTCTTAGTGCTCCCCTACACTCTCCAAGGAAGATACATGCCAAATTTTAGCTTCTTGCGTTCAGTAGTTTCAGCTGTGCGTTGTCTGTCAGTCACTCAGTAACGGAAGAGTTTTATATATATAGATATAGTTCATAGATGGAACAAATGTGTGTATTTGCACTGCTTTAAAACTAACAAATTGTAGCGGCACTTTTTGCTATTTGATTCAAAGACTAAGCTTTAAATATTGATTCGCTTCGCTTTTATTTGGAAAATTTCTTCGAGCAAAAGCTTTGGCTTCGGCTAACTATGTTGAGAAGACCGTTTTTCTTTTCGCTTGCGTAAAAAAAATCGGTCGAGCTCTTTATCAGGCTTATAAACGCTGTTTTCGAAGACCATAAGGTATCAATACAATTTACCGCCAAACCACTCAATTACTGTCACAGTATCAAAGCTTTTTATAATTTTATCAATAGGCTCATGTTTACCCAATGATATGATTGATCGATGTCAAACGAGCTGCGACAATACGAGGATAATAAATCGATTTACGAAATTGATTGTGTAATCGATAATGTGAATGGACTCAATAAAGGACTGCCTACATGCCGATGGATTGAATGATAGAAGGTGGATAAATGCCAAGTTTACTAAATAAAAAAGGCTGTAGTAACTCTCAGGCGACCGTATGCTTGTTGTTGTACTGTATGCTGTATGTTGTGGGTTTGAATCCCATGGGATAAAACTTTGTGTGTTCTACAAATGGTTGTTCCGAGTCTGGGTGTTCATCCGTTATTTGAATGTTTGTAAAGTCCCCCGCGACACAGAATTTAAATATAGTGCGGGAGTTGTCTATAAAAAAATCTTCTTCTCTCTTAGCCTTTATTATTCCCAAAGTAACTTGACTTTAAAAAAATATCACGTTTAAAATAAATTTGTCGTTAAAAAGATCATACCCAAAAAAGACATTTGTATACTAAGCACCTGAATGCGGAACAATGATTTGAAGACACCATTTTTAGATCAGCTTTACACGCACTACAAAGTGTTCATTCTGAGAGCTGTGAGCGCGCCTTTTTGAATGCCATTTTACGATGACTTCAAGGTTGCATAATAAACTTATATCTAACTAGCTTTAAAAGTAGATTAGGTTAGGTCAGTTTATGTTAGTATCAGTACGTATATTTTTAATAATAATAGCCTATGTTACTCTGTGATAATATAGATTTCTAACGGTGAAAGATTATTTAAATCGGTTGAATAGTTTTTGACTTAAATCGTTACAAACAAGCAAACAAACAAAAAATCTAATGTTTCCTCTTTATTACATTAGTATAGACAAGTTAAGCGTAGTTGGATTTAATCATCAACCAGATAAAAATAATCGGGCACAATGTTGCATTACTTTACATTTGAATTAAGTCATTTCATAAGCGGAATATGTTTTTACTGACTTGTAAAAAGCCGAATTCTCTATCTGAAGGTGCGGCTAAAGGGAATCGTGACTATATCTTATTGGTTTTTTGCTGTCGATAAGAAACTACAAATGAAATGAATTTGAAGAAAATTGTGTTTTCGTTTCGAGCCTAAGAGATATTACGTAAATGTCGCGTGACTAGAGTACCGATGTCATATTTCATTAGTTGTTCGTTTACGTGTGGTACATACGGTATCTGACCTTCACGAAAAAAACACATGGTATTTAAGTACATTAAGAAGAAGCGCCAGACGAAATAGTATTTTCTCGTATTTAAATTCTGTTTCTAGAAGTGCGAACAGTCGCATAATATTGTTACAACATTTTTATATTGAAAAGCCTTACGAAGATATAAAGTTTAAAATAAAACATAATACCTAATTATTTTATAAAATACGTTAATACGATTTTCTTTACCTTTGTCGGCCTCCATGGCGTAGTGGTTAGTGTAACCAACTGCCACGCCTGAGGTCGCGGGTTCGATTCCCGCACAAGTCAAACATTTGTGTGCATGAACATGGATGTTTGTCTTGGTCTGGGTGTTTCTATGTATAATATGTATGTATTTACAAAAAAAAAGTATATTAGTATGTTTATCCATTGTCTAGTACCCATAGTACAAGCTCTGCTTAGTTTGGGCTAGACGGTTTTGTGTGTATGTGGTAGAATATTATTATTATTATTTAGGCCACCTAAAAAGAGGCCCGGACCAGAGCCCGGACAGAACCGGAGTCAGTAAAATGACAATCCTAACTTATATTATAAATGCAATTTGCATGCATTTCTTTCTTTGACCAGTAATATTATAAATGTGTAATTGGGTTTATTTGTTACGCTTTTATGCCTTACCTACTCGACTGATCATCTTGAAAATTCGCATACACGTTGTCAATGATATAAAAAAGGAGGATAGGGTTTCAGGAAGAAAGTGGTTTATATAAAAATATGTACCTATAATCCAACGATCTAACGTTGAACTAACTATAAACAATCCGTATCTGACTGTTTTCAATTAACTACCTATTAGAGCACCAATCACAAAATGTACACAGCAGAAAGTTAAAGCTAAAACAAAATATCGTAAATACCTATCTTATATATTTATCATAAAATATCTACTGTTACATTAGAAACTATAAGTTTGCTCAGTTATTTGATAAGTTGGGCGTTCACTTAATGCACAGTTCGTGTTTTCAGATTGTGTTAGATGTTTGTTTCTAACTTTAGATATTATCTTTAGGTTACTTAAATAAATGATAGTAATAAAGGGTTTAATATCTGTAATTGCAGCGTGCCGTGAAAGTTAAGCATAACTTTAAAAGGGTCGGAAGTCAAAAACGTTCAGTTACTGTTTGATTTAAGTATAGAGAACTTGTTTAAGTTAAACTTAAGTTACGGTCGCATATTTTCTATATATCTTAGAAATATAACTAGTAATTTGGGTTATTAATTACTAAGCTAACGTATTTGTGTTAGAAATAAGTTCTTGTCGGTAGTGTAATTGGTTGGATTATAACCCGCGACCTATTTGACTAATCCAACCTACCAACCTATTGACTAATCCAATGCCCTACTCATTGATCGGCAGACCGTTGCTTAAAATACTTTTAATAGAATATATTTCTACAGAACCTGACTGCGCGGATGGCGTAGTTTAAGTGGTCGCCTCGCTACTGCCAATGTGCCGAGTGATGCGGGTTCGAATCTCACACGGGACAAAACTTCGTGTGATCCACAAATGGTTGTATCGAGTCTGGGTGTTCTTTGTGTCCGCTGTTTGAATGTTTATAAAGTCCCCCGTAACACAGGTTTTATCCTAGTGGGGGAGAAGTATATTTAAAATAAAATTTACTGCAGGAACCAAAGTTGTAAACAACGACACTATACTTATAGCTTTTATTATAGTAACATATGTATATTAATATGATCGAACTTTGTGGAAGAACATTATATTCTTACAATTATTTAATTGTCATGGCTTCTAACCATCGTTTAGCAATATGCCTCAAAAATAAAGATTATGATTGCATAATCTTTGGTAAAAATAAAATTAAAATTAAAATTAAGATTGCATAATTTGCATTGGCAAAATATGCAATCTTAATTTTATTTTAATTTTATTTTTATTATCTTTATACATCTTATACTAATATTATAAAGCTGAAGAGTTTTTTTGTTTATTTGTTTGTTTGGTTGAACGCGCTAATCTCAGGAACTACCTCTTCGAATTGAAACATTATTTCAGTGTTGGATAGCCCATGTATCAAGGAAGCCTATAGGCTATATAAAATTACGCTGCGACCAATAGGAGCAGTGCATAAATGGGAAAAGTTGCAAAAATGGGCAAAATCTCTTATGTGAAGCAGACGAAGTTACGCGGGTCAGCTAGTTACATGATAAAGATACATGATAAGAGCAGCGATAGCTCAGTGGGGAGACCAACAGACTGTAATGCAGAGGGTATCGGATTCGAACCCACGTCACGCACCTCTGACTTTCGGAAGTTATATGACTTTCCAAATTATGTGCGTATTGATTGACAATTATCGCCTGCTCCGTGCCTCGGAGAGCACGTTAAGCCGTCGGTCCCGGCTGCCATGAACATCTATGGCAGTCGTTATTGGGAGAGTGTCGACACAAAAGATCCCATTAGGTCGAAGTGTCGCCAGTCTGCACTGACTGGCCCCCACATAAGATACATACATACATACGTGATAAATGTTTTACTTGTATCGTGGCATAAGGTGGTAACGGTTATCTTGAATTACATTTTGTCGCGGGTATTGTGCATTTTATTGGTTTCTTTGTAGCAGCAAAGAATCTGGACTTACATAAACGTGACTGGTGAAATAGCAACAGGCTATTAGCTGATTTAATTGCTATAATATTACCATCCATCTTCAATAACATTCTTCATAGTGTCCACACAATAAATATATATTCGATGACGACTTCGAAAAGTAATTGAAATAAAACAATTTACAAATAATATCAATATTTTCAAAGGCAATCTAATATTAAAAGTTTGCCAAATCAGTTAAATCTATTGAACAAACAAACAAACAGAAACTTTTCCTTTATAACATTAGTACAATTTCGACATTATAAAACATTTTGTCAGATTTCAAAGGGAGAAACATTTTAACTTTACGGGTAATTTTAACTTCATTATTTTCATTTTACCTTTCCGACCTCTGGGCCCATTTAGCTCAGAGTGTATTTACTTAAATTCTCATTCTTCAGTGTTTATTATAAAAATAATAACCGACTAAATATAATTACAGTTCGTTTAACTCTACATTTTGTTGAAATTTTATTTTACGTATGTATTTTTGAAATTTAAATAGGCATTAACTTTTTGTATTTTACTCTATCGTTATAAGCACCTTCATATTTTTTATTCTCTGGCACGCTTTACTTGCATCTATTACTCTATAAAGATATGTTTTAATTAATTTATAATATAATAATATCAGCTCTGTGTTTAACTGTCTCATTGCTGGGCACGGACCTTTCCTCTGTGTGAGAAGGGTTAGGTCATAGTCTACCACACTGGCCCTGTGCAGATTGGCAGACTTCACAAATCTTCGAGAACATTATGGAGAACTCTCAGACATGCAGGTTTTTATACGATGTTTGCCTTCACCTAAAGCGAGCCATAATTAACTAATTACTACGCACATAACCTCGAAAAGTCAGAGATGCACGCCTTGGGATCCAACTCAAGACTTCTGCGTGGCAGTCCAATGGTTTCCTACTAGGCTCTCGCTGCTCTTTTTTAACTAATTTAAGAAACACTTTTTCTACTAATGTGCTAACTGAGCACACAGTCAGCCTGGTGATAATCAGTCCCCGTATAGTATACATATAGTTAATTGACGTTCGTAAAAAGAGCACATTTTAGCAGCACTTCTGACTAAAACTTCTGAAAAGTAACTCGCTGTATTAAAGATAAGAGAAACCTATGTGTAGCAAACTTTTCTCACAGTTCTAAAGGCTCTATCTCTATAAGTCCTTGTATCTAGAAGAATACTGCGTTTTTATTGCAATACTACAAAAGGCATCGCATCAACGGTAGTGTGCGCAAGGCTTTCGCTTGCAAGCCATTATTCAAATGTGTTTCTGATTTTAGTTTAACAAACAGCATCAGATCAATAATTGGTAGGCAACTCTCGCTAAGCTAACAACAAATTTTGGGATGGAAAATATTATGACAACTATATTTTTGGATACCAACTCCCACACTTGTAATTTCTGTGTCACGGGGGACTTTACAAACATTTAAACAACGGACACAAAGAACACCCAGACTCGGAACAACCATTTGTAGGTCACACAATTTTTTGTCTCGTGTGGGGATTCGAACCCACGACACTCGGCGCAGCGGGAGTGGTAAGACGAGTGGTAAGAAGTCATTTAAACCACCATGCAATCCCGCCGTACGCATGGTAAATTGTTTTTTTTCCACGAACTAAGTTTAGATTTATACTGAATAGTTTTAATCTGATCTTACCATATATTGTTATCTTTTTCGCAACGGAGATCGGCTGGTAGTTGTGCCGTGAAAAACTGATATTCAGCTTAATCTTGTCAGACTATAAAACTACTATTCGACCGACTGCTTCGCCTGAGGTCGCGGGTTCGATTCCCGCACAAGTCAAACATTTGTATGCATGAACATGGATGTTTGTCTTGGTCTGGGTGTTTCTATGTATAATATGTAAGTATTTAAAAAAAAATGTATATATGTATGTTTATCCATTGTCTAGTACCCATAGTACGAGCTCTGCTTAGTTTGGGCTAGATGGTGTTGTGTGTATGTGATAGAATATTATTTAGGAATGATACCGATAAAATGAAAAGCTAAAGATTTTTCATATATAAATAATATAACATAATTTAGGTCTTAACAGTGCATGATAGGATGCATCCGATAGTAAAATGGTATTTACAGCATTTCAGCGAATGCAGAATTTGTATTTTTATTATCAATTAGTACATTTGTATTAGCGCACTATTTAGAAACTATCGTTTCTTCCTTTTTTTTGTGATAGAAAAGATAATTATACCTATGTCCACGGCTTCGCCCGCCTAACGAATAACACTTTAGGCGCAAAATATTATTCGTTTGTCAAGTTTCATCCAAATCTATGTAAAGTTTTACATATGATTGAAAAACAAACACGCGAACATCGTTAAAAACTGTACCATTTTTAATACAAGGAATAAAACAGAGATATTACGTAACCTTAAGACATATAGAATAAACTAACTCTATTTTCGACAATTCAAGATTTATCTCCACTCTTCCATCCATCAATCGATCTTCTTGAAACACCTGCACCCGATTCCCCTTTCTCAGACCCATCTAGTGATAGAGCAAGCTCATCAACTGCGACCCTTTCCTAGCTACGTAAATGGCTCTACAAGAGTTCCCGGCTCTTTGTAGAGCGACGGAGCATTAAATAACTGGCATAATGCTGTACATTCACAGTGCGACTTTTGTGAAGCATAGTCGCAAAGGGAGTTGTAGCTGTATACGATATTCTGAAGTATGAGGGGTTGTAGCCCTTTGCATGCTGTGTTAAGTAATCACTATACGGCATTTTTAACAATATATGTTAAGGTGGGCCTCCAATTTTTATTGAATTGTCATTGTTGATCCACCAGTGCATGAACTTTTACTTTGAGTGTAAGTGAAGAGTTGCTGAATCATTATTAACATCCTACATAATTTTTTTCTGCAATTGCAATTTATTAAGAAAAGCTTATTAGATAAATTCACTGTCGCTAGTTAAATTGACTGAATCTAAAAAAATATACTAGATTAAATATAAACAAGCAAAGATAAACTTTGTATAATTAATTAATGATATAATAACCATAATATCAGCCCTGTATAGCAAGCAGCGATAGCTCAGTGGGGAGACCAACAGACTGCAATGCAGAGGGTCTCGGGTTAGAACTCACGTCGCGCACCTCGGACTTTCGTAAGTTATATGACTTTTCGAAATTATGTGCGTATTGATTGACAATTATCGCCTGCTCCGTGTCTCGGAGAGCACGTTAAGCCGTCGGTCCCGGCTGCCATGAACATCTATGGCAGTCGTTTTTGGGAAATTCAGTACCCTCTAATATCCTGACACTGGTCTAGCCTTAGGGTATCGTTAGCCTTCGGGTTGCGGAGGTCAGGTGGCAGCCGCTCCGCGTAAAAACTGATATCCAGTCAAATCCGGTTAGACCAGAAAAGCCGACCCCAAGTGACTTGGGAATATTAAAGGCTAAGAGAGAAGAATATCAGCCCTGTATTAAACTGTACCACGGCACGGGTTTTTTCTCGGCGTGAGAAGGATTTGACCATAGTCCACCACGCTGGCCCAGTGCGGGTTAGCAGACTTCAAATACATATATTTGAGGATATTATGAAGACATGTAGGTTTCTTTATCATGTTCGCCTTCACTATTAAAGCGAGCAGTAATTAACTATTTGATGCGCACATTATTTCGAAAAGTCAGAGATGCGCCTCTTGGTATTTAACTTGAGACCTTTGCGTGACAGCCTAACGTCGAAGTTCTTTTTATTTTAGGTATGATAACTATACCTAAAATATACTGAAAATAAATACACACTCCACTCACAATTCCGAAAGAAACCTAGCTTTCTCAGGTAGCCGCTTAGAATAAACCTATAAAAAAACTATATACTGCAGTGTAGAAACTGAATGGCAACGAATATAAAAATCAATTCAAATAAAAAAGCTTTGGATATATTTCACCAAAAAGCGCAAAAAGTTTTGTCGCGTTCATTCTTTGCAATTTTTCCGACGCGTGAATGGGAAGCCCGACAATTTTGAAACACCAACTATTAGTTTTATTCAGTTCTCACATTTCGCGAGGCCGTATTTATAGTTCCGCTTGAAACGCCTGGGTTCCGTGAAATACTGTCTAGATTTAGTTGTTCGCTAAAGTGGGTACAAGACAGACTTGAAAACTAGGTACAAGCGTCACCAGACACGGATTTATGAAGCAGTTTGTGTCATTTTGTTGACGTTACTTTGAATTTGTCGTACAAATAATGTTAAATGTATACTTGGAGAATTCGTGTTTAAATATGAGGAGAGATAAAAAAGATCAGCTAAAATAAAATAAATCTATTTTTTACTAGCTTTTGCCCGCGGCTTCGCTCGCGTAGAAGTAGTTTAGGTTAGGTGCAAGTAATATGTTACTCGGTGATAATATATGTAATTTACTAATGGAAAATCATTTTTAAAATCGTTTAAGTATTTATTAAGCTAAATCATTACAAACAAATAAACAAAAAATCAAGTCTATATTATAGATAAATAATAACGCGTTTAGATTATCGTCTGCCAATCGATTACATAGTGATTAATTCTGTAGCCTCCAAATATATTACATACAATTTTGTCCTCAGCTTCAGCCGCGTAAATCCTATGGGAACGCATATTGGTATAATAGTATTTAACTGTGTTAATCAAGGACATGGTCTGCAATCTATCTACATACCAAATTTCCATCCCTCCAACGGATACGCTTGATTGAGTAACAAAAACAAAACTACACATTTTCTTTATTAATAATATCAGCCTTGTGTACAATCTTTCCCACTGCTGGGCACGGGCCTCTTCAGTACAAGAAGGTTTAGGCCACAGTCCACCACGCTGGCCCAGTGTGGTTTGGTAGACTTCACACATCTTCGAAAACATTATGTAGAACTCTCAGAAATGTAGGTTTCCTCACGATGCTTTTTTAAATCATAATGAGTACATACATACAATTACTTACATGAAAGTCCGTCTATTTTGTTTGAGAAGTCATATAACTTCGTATAACCTTAAAACTAAGAACATAAATTATTTATTTTTAATTGTTCTAAATTAATAATTCAATGTCCCGTTGATGCGACAAAGGCACGCTTCGTAATAGCAATTTATACTCGCTCTACATAAAACTTTACTATCAATAGACCTCCTCGTTACCTAAACTAAAGAACCCAAATTAGCTCAATTCATAGTGAGACCCTTAAAACATAAACATTACAGTCTTTCTTAAACATAACATTACCCAAGTTTCGTCTTCCGAATCAAAGCGTGTACCGCGCACGCGCCAGACACCGGTAAAAACGTTGAACACTGCGTATTCCAACAAGAGACATTGTGTGTGATATTTAAGTTTATTTTCTTGGTATTAGTCTCAGGTATGCAGGGCTACAAAGTTGTGTGCTTATTTTGAAATGAACGATATGCTACCCTTTAACACAATGTAATGCTTTCTTTCAGTTTTGGATACAGATTTCGTTTGGCTGAAGTTGATAACAGTCTTGTATTATATTGTAATCCTAACTATAATATTAAAAATGAGAATGTGAGTTTGTTTATTTGTTACGCTTTCACGCCTGTACTACCCGACCGATCATCATGCAATTTCGCATTCACGTTGTCAGAGGTATTGAAAAAGACATAGGGTACCGTTCAACCAGAAAAAAACACGGGTCATGAGCTAGCGAAGCCACTGGCAAAAGCTAGTACACAAAATTTCTGGGCAATAAAAATTATTATTATTATTAAAATATTGAAAATTGTAGTTTTATGTAAACCCTATCATTACTTTTAAAGTTATTTTTTAAAAAAAGAAAAAAAAATTATATTTAAAGCCGAAGATAAACGTACTTTCACAATGAATAGACTGATGCTTTATCTTGATTGACAGACACATCGATACCATTTTTATAAATCAATTATATCGTTGTTGCAATTTCACAGCATTAACCTGGTATTTTATATTTTATAACTGTACTTATTGTTTTTATTCTATTCAAAGACGTTCATAGTGTTTGATTTGTTCGAAAGGATTGAAATCTTATTCCTGGAAATATTGCTAATGAGATCACATCTTCAATTCCAGAGACTTTACTGTTGTCACTAATCAAATAACATTAGGAGAATTATCTTTGAGACCATTGGATCTGTTTTAATAAATATTTGCAATAGGTTTATTAAACATAATGTCACGCATTCAATAATAGCAGTTCTGTTTTAAAAATGGCGTCACTGACAGCCTTTCTGATGGAATGAATGGCTTGTAGTCACACATTGACTACAAGCCATTCATTCCAACAGAATTGATCAATAGTAAGTTGGCAGACTCTACATAATTATGTACAAACGAAAAACATTTTCCAATTCCTTCCTTCATCGTCAAAATAGGCTTTAAATTTTATTATTTAATTAACATAGATAACGTTAGAGACGTGTTGATTTCGAATTCGGCCCTTAAAACTTGGCACTCAAGTTGTCTATCAGGATTTTTTTAAGGCTAAGAATCCCTAAGTATCATTTCTGTGCCGCGAGCAATCTTACAAAAATACAATTAACGACAGAAAGGGTACTCAATCTTCAAATAATAACAATCTATAAAACAAAAATTTTTGGTCAAAAGTCAAATCCATACTAAGACCACCAAATCAAACGTTAAAGGATTTAACCTCTATTTTATCCAGAAAAATCATATCACTCTGATAGCCTTCTTAAATTATGACGAATCAATTTTAAATTCGCACACACTCATATAGCACCGTATTGTACCAAGCAAAGTAAAAAGCTCCCGACCTCACACACGAGTGTGTCGGACACAGTGTTCCCTGTGTTCCCAACCGAGTCGTGTTTCAACTAGTCTGACTCGCCAGTCGTATTCAGGCTTCTGTCGGCCAAGCCCGCACGACCGACTTTTTGCCGCGACTTGCCGCGCACGATAAACATTTTTTTCTTCAGTGTCAGTGTCACAAAAAGTTTATTATTATACTGTGTAGTGTTGTGTTTTTTTTTGTCGATATTGGTAAAGTTTTGAGGATTAGTGAATGGTGGTGAGTGAGATTTTGTTTTGTTTTTTATAGTATTTAATCGTGTTTGTTTATTGTTGTTGGCGGTATAGGATGTTGTTTCTGATTATTCTGTATTTATGTTAGAATGTAGGATGTATTATATATCAAACTAATAATTGACATACTTTCGTCTAAGAAATTATACGACTTACTTTAATACTTTCATTATAAAATTTGACTATGGAGTTGGGCAAAACATTTAGTTAATGTTTTTATAATGAGGCATTTTTATGTACTGACTTATTTACTCCAAATCATAATTTTGTATTTCATGATATCTAAAAAAGGCTTTATTGAGTTTTAGTACTTATTGCATCATAAAAATCTTTGCAATAGAGGGTTTGGTTTTGCTGTTATTTGACCTTATTAAGGTATTTATGATTTCGGTTGAACGTTTATTACGTATTTTAAATATTCTCAACTTTGACACAAAAGTATTTCACACGGTTTTATTACAATAGTATACTTTGTAGGACATTCACAATATTCTGCCCATACACGGAACTTCTCAATGACGAACAACACACTGTGCTCATGTATTAACTGATTACAATAAACTTCTTGTACCAAATATTTATAGACGACTCGATCGCGTAGTGGTTAGTGTAACTGACTGCCACGCCTGAGGTCGCGGGTTCGATTCCCGCACAAGTCAAACATTTGTGTGCATGAACATGGGTGTTTGTCTTGGTCTGGGTGTTTCTATGTATAATATGTATGTATTTACAAAAAACAAGTATATATGTATGTTTATCCATTGTCTAGTACCCATAGTACAAGCTCTGCTTAGTTTGGGCTAGATGGTGTTGTGTGTATGTGGTAGAATATTATTATTATTATTATTATTATTTGTATCTGATTAGATTTGGTTTTCGTTTAGTAGACTTGACAATACCTATGATACAATTTTGTTATCAACCAAATATTGGTATAGAGAATCATATTGATATATTTTATTTAGCTTTTCTCTGTTGTGACTGTGGTGCTCTTATAATAGAAATAATAATAGAAGTATACAGTACTATCAAGTTGTATTCATTATACAACACGCATTATATTTAAAAACATTAAACGAGAACAAAGAACAATCGTTTTACATCGTCGGCTTCGATGCCGTAGTGATTAGTGTAACTGACTGCCACGCCTGAGCTCGCGGGCTCGATTCCCGCACAAGTCAAACATTTGTGTGCATGAACACGGATGTTTGTCCTGGTCGGGGTGTTTCTATGTATAAATTGTATGTATTTACAAAAAAGAAAAATTATATGTATGTCTATCCATTGTCTAGTACCCATAGTATAAGCTCTGCTTAGTTTGGGCTAGATGGTGTTGTGTGTATGTGGTAGAATATTATTATTATTAAAGTTTTTGTCGTCTGCAAAAACTGTGAAAATGACAACCTTAATCATATGTACTAGGGTTGACAATCTTCACTGTAATTAACAGATTACAGATAAAAATATCCACGACACGTACAGGAAGTCTTTAAACTGAAATCCTCAATCAGTTTAATGATTAATGTCCCGCTAATAAAACAGTAAGTCGTGTGTTTACTTTTAAATATGGGAATCTTTAGATAGTACTATCCTATATTTATTTGAATATAACAGATTTAAATTAGACTAATTTTTATATGGAATGTGAAACTAAAGGCTGACGGTAATAGTTATTATTTTTTGTTAAATGTTACGAGATCTACGAGACCTGAAGTTATCGTAAAATTGCTGTTATGTACGAAGAAAGTTGGTAACGTTGTAATTTAAACAAACTGTTTAATTAATATTTATCAAATACAAATCACCATTCGGCAATATCTTAAAGTAGGTATGGTTATTCGACGTTAGATTTAAATTAAAAATAAATACTATGTAATTATGGCGAAGGGAAGGAACGATTTAGGAGAAACATTGAACGACCTATCTTTGAATAATAATATTGATAATTCTAGTCTTTTCTCAAAACCTTTGGATTCTATGTATTAACTACGCAATTTAATGTAGGATATAAACGGCAACTTCATAGTTGAAAACTTGATATTATATTATTTTAATTGCTTTTTCTATTTTAAGCGTAGTGGATTGCACGTTTCAAGTTTTTATATTTACTAGCGGTCGCCTAGTGGTCATAATTCGATCATAATTGAATAAAATTTTAAGTTTGATCGTTATTAAGGTTTTATTGTCTATAACTTTACCCTTATAATTACATTTCATGTAAATTTCGCCAAGGCTACACAGGTTAATTTACCTATCATTTTCAAACAAATTATTATTTACTTAACTATACTCTTTCATTGACGATAGTCCTAAGCTTGCTACTTTGTTTTCTTTTTTCTTTATTACATATAAATAAGGTATATGGAACCATAGTTACGAATAATTGTACGACGACAAACGAACAATGCCAAAATACTACGAACGTGATTCGACTGCGTGTGTCAAATGCATGGTTGTGTGCGTGTAGTGTTTTTCCATTAATTTAATGTATTTATAAAAATATTAGGATTCGCCACTCCTTCTCCATATAAACTTTAACTGTGCCAAATTACATACTCCTCCGTACGCGCAATTTTCTTAAAAAGGGGTACAAAGTTTTTGCTTCGCGTATTAATATTATTATATTGATTTGCCAGTAGGTTAGTACTTGGGTTAAAGTCAATCATAATTTTAGTGATATTTCCAATTAACCTTTTCATTGCAAGTTGACGTTATCACTACTGCCGCTTAAAATAAAAGGTCATTAACATTTTGTAATAGACGTCAAAGTATTCGGCGAACGTCGAATAATATAATTTTTGTCCCGTGTGGTGATCAAACCCACAACACAACACAGCAGTGGCAGTGGTGAAGTGACCAGTTAAAACCACTAAGTCATCCGTCCCGTACTTTAGTAGTACATATACGACTTTACAGCTGAATATTTAATTCTGAATAGGCGTTTCATCGTCCTCTTTGAATAGTAACGTTTTATTGCTATGTGCTTACTTCAATGTTTTAGCAGTAAATTAAACTGTGACAAACATAAAATGCGATTAGAAACAGTTATACTATTCACTCGTGTTTCCGGTGATTTTGTAGGGAGCCCTGATCTTGTGAATATTTAATAGAATACTAGAGTTGTTTTTTCTTTTTAATATTTATTTATTTAGATGCTTTTATTACAGAGTAATATGTTAGCCCTATCGTAGTTTATTCTAAGATACTAACTTACTATTTCATAATAGGCAACAGAGGAAGTCGTTGTTGTACATATATCTCAAATATGTCTAACGCCGCATTTGAAGTAGGGTCACTTAGGATATTAATGAAAAGTCCTACATCGTACACGTTAAGGTTATATTTAAACATCAACGAGTTCCTTTGGCGCTGATATTTGACACAATCCATCAGTAAGTGTTGGACATCATCAAGGACTCGGCAAGTATCACAATCAGGCGTATCGACTTTTTTACTAGAGTTGTTGAGTAGTACGGTAAAAGTGTCAGGGTTGGCCAAATATTGACACAGGTAATGACTGGCCACGGTTGTTTTGGCCAGTTCCTGTGTCGTATACGCCGGCAAGAGACGCCCGGTTGTCACCACTGCGGCGACTGCCGCGACGTTGTTGAGGACACGGCGCTGCACACTTTGGCGGTTTGCCCCGCCTGGGCATCGCAGCGCCGTGAGTTGATCGCGGCAGTCGGACTGATTGCCCTCTCACTTCCGGCCGTAGTTCAGTCTATGGTCCGGAGTGAGAGGTCGTGGAACGCCGTCGCCTCCTTTTGTGAGGAAGTCATTTCCATCAAGGAGGCGGCGGAGCGGGAGAGGGAGCGTTTAAACCCTCTCCCCAACCGCAGAACCGGGCGCCGGAGGGCGCGAGATGACCTCCAGCCACCCTGAAGATTGACCTGGGGGTGGCGGGCTTTGTGGGCCTGCCCGCCATCCGTTCAGCACCAGGTCCGAGAGGCGGCGTGCGTGTTCCCACGTGCGCCTCTGTGTCGTGTCTTTGTCCCCCCCAGTGGGACAGTGGAGGAAGTATTTTTTGTGAAGTGGCCCGCCGTTTCACACGGCGGGCCGAAACCTCGGCGGGGTCGCGATTGCATGTGAAAGCGATTCGCGCGGCCCCGCCGTCTATGGTTATGTCGAGGAACACCGTGGTAGGTTTAGTCGGTATTACCGGGGTATCTTTCCCCCGTTGAGCCCGACATAGCCTCTCCGTCGCCCCGTGGAGAAGTATGCGTCAATCCCCCAGGTAAAAAAAAAAAAAAAAACCTTTGGCCAAATATTGAAATTTCAGTTTGATTTAAAAGATATTCTTTTCATCTAGTTATGTACTAACTTGAACGCAATAAGCACTATGTGGGGACAGCTCCTAGTCAGGCTGCATGTTATTAGATATTAAAATATTTTTTTTGTCATTCTCGGAATTTTATACAGAGTAGACCATAAAATAGTTTGCATATGACCTAAATTAATAACTGGCAAAATTTTATTGTGACGCATTTTTTTAAGTACACATTTGCACCTAACTATAGAGTATGAAGTTTTAAAATGATGTTATCAGTGTAGTATATTGTCTGTATGGTGTTGTGATTTAAATGTTCACGTTGTTACTGCGAATACAATAATAATAATAATATAATAATATTCTACCACATACACACAACACTGTCTAGCCCAAACTAAGCAGAGCTTGTACTATGGGTACTAGACAATGGATAAACATACATATATACTTTTTTTTTGTAAATACGTACATATTATACATAGAAACACCCAGACCAAGACAAACAGCCATGTTCATGCACACAAATGTTTGACTTGTGCGGGAATCGAACCCGTGACCTCAGGCCTGGCAGTCGGTTACACTAACCACTACGCCATCGAGGCCGACATCACAATGATGAATGATTCACATATCAATAATTGTTACGATTTTTGTATTCCCTATGTGTGTTTTTACATGTCTATAGAATGCCCGCAACCCGAAAATTATGCCTATAGTGGTAGTTTCTTCAAATTATAAAATAATATTCTTATATATTCTTTTAAAAATATGTATGTATAAAAATGATGTAACATAATATATAAAGTGCAACCAAATTTTACCAGTAGCTGTATATAGTATAATATATGTATATTTATTTATGTTTTATAGAACGATGTATGTAGTTAGCCTAGACATTTGGATCCAAGTTCAGATAAGTTAAGTTTGCGCTAGGGTAGTTTCACGAAGTCATGCAATGGATGGAGATAGAACCGATGACTAACCGTTGCAAATCCGATGACTTAACTGATGGGTTATCGCCCTTAAATCTAATCGTATGATTAATTTGATAAAATATTATTTTTTTATTAACTATAATCGATATTGTTGTCGTTATAATTACAAGTAGTGATATAAATCTATAGCTATATAACATATAATATAGATGATTGCGTATTTCCGGGTAGGGAAGACAAAGATCACAGCTGATTCACTTACTTGCATTATATTCTTCATGCATATTTATCGGCTTAGGGTACTGTTAAGCTGAGTAAAGAGTATTTTATCCAGATATTGTTCTGACTGTCGATGACCTAATTAGAGAACGTTCTCTTAGGTCTTTCCTTTGAAATTGTAACTCATACATTACCTTTTTATACATTTTTAATTAATCTGTTGTCGTCGATACTTTACATCAACATCTACTATCGCCCATAGTTAAGCCAGCACAGTGCTTTCTTTCTCAATTCTTGTTATTTCTTGTTATATCTTGTTTGACGTCACAACTATTTTTTACAAGAGTATGTTTTTAAGAACATTGAGTATGATTATATATTATAATAATCTAAAATCACACCACTATTAATGAGCATACACCCAGCTTTACAAAAAGCCCTTTAATTGCCGGAACGTATCAAAGCCAATCAGAATACAGATAACAATCAACGCTTTTTATACTCAACACATTTGGCAATTAAAATGTATGAGGCGTTAGAGGCCTCGTGCATTACGCGTCTCTATATAGCTTTAACTGACGATCAAATATAAATACGAAAGCGTGAAGAACAAAAAAACGTAAGCTAGAAACACGAAAACTAGAAACACGTGAGCTAGAAACACGTAATAGCTATAAAACAAAAAGCTAGAAACGTGAAAGTGGTTTTTGAGAAGATTAAAAATGTTTGGTGTTTTATTTTTGTATGAGTTATGAAGCTCTCGTTATTAACCGATGGATGTCTCGTTATTCAACTGGGAAAGACGTGACAACATCTGGGTCAGGTAAAAGTGTTATTTACTTTTTCGTTCAGACATCTCTTAGTACTCAAACTTTGATTGTTGTTCCTATAAATGCGCTCTTTATAATATAAAGTGTGCGCCACTTTCATGATTATAATTAATATGTCTGAATATATATAATTATTTATATAATAATATACATCATTAGTTTTCTTGTAAGTTTTGCAATACTTTGTATTTTATTATAATAATTGTTAAATTTATCTAAATACAATCTGGAAATTTGAGAGAAAATGAGAGCATTGAGAAGTTGTTGATGTGTAATCTTACAATTAAATCCATTCTTCATTTATGTTTGCAAGCGACCGTCAATTACTGGGTTCGATTTCTGTGGAGGGCATAATATTTAGTCATCTTTGTAACAGCAGTTGATTAATGTGCCTGGTAGATGGCAAAAGCTCCACTTTTTTCGCAAAAAAGACTTCTGCATACCTCGTTTTTGATATCGTCGTTGTCAAAACCAAAATCTGCTATATGCAAATAAAATATATTTTTGAAATATTAATAAAAACAGTTCTTCTGTGCTCCAATTTATGACGCGGTCGTAGATCGTCGTACAGCGCTCATAGGCACATAGCTGTTTTTTATATGGTAGATAGAGCAGTGAACTATACGCAAAGGTCAAAAAGTAGAAATCTCAAATAAGTGCACATAGCATTTTGGTTTGACAACAACGAATACTAGTGAGCACAATGTTTATGCTAGTACCTACATTGGACAATGAAGCAGCTCTATCATCTAATGGACGCAATCAATAGTACCGTCATTCGTTCAGTGCGAAATATCCTTAATATTTTTTACACACATATCGCTAATTACTATCTACAGTATAATTCTTTAAGTTATGAATATGCAAGTCATACGCCATTGTGTTACTTGATGTATGCTAAAGATTAATTACCCGTTTTGTATACGAGTTTGTACACGATTATGGCTTAAGTATTTATCGTATATGAAATTTGTTGAATGACTTTCAGAATAATTTTGCATACATTATAATATTGTTAAATTACATTTTATATCGAGCTATTGTTTATGATATCATTCATTTTGGTTAGCGCATGTATGTAGCGACCAGTCTGAGTTGAACTCTCATCGCTATAGATATGGTTGCTAATGAAACTTTAATAAATTAATTTTGTTAAAGCTCTTTTTAGGGATTACTTAGAAGGCAAAAGAAGCTTGTTTGGTGTAGTGGATACATTTCGGGAATTATAGATACAATACAACTCTGCCTACATTCGAGTGTAGGTTATTGTCGTGTGAGTCTGCATGGCGAATGGAATAGTGTCACAAAGTGTGGCCCGGTCGTCGGAAAACATTGTCTGATCCACAGATTGTTGTTACACTCTAGATGTTCTTTGAATATTTGTAAAGTGCCCCGCGACACAGTAATTATTACTAGTAGCGGATTGCCTTTTTTATGAAAAGGAAAAAAGGTACTTACAAATTCATCAAATTCCTCAAAAAATTAAACTATGCTATGTCAGGTATGAACTTTGTAACCCTTAGGCTTTGTGCGAATTCCGTTTTGTTACGCAATTTTTTGTCACGTCATCTTGGTAACACAAGCAAGATGACATGACAAAAAATTGCGTGATTTTTACATAATAATATGTACATGCTGTACACAATAGGTGTTCATGTCATCGCCGTATAGCGGCTTTGCTTTTTATGACTCATCCTTACTTCCTTGCTTAATATTATAAATTTGAAAGTAACTCTATCTGTTACCTATTCACGGCTAAACCACTCAACCGATTTAGGTGAATTTTGATATAGAAGTAGTTTAATACCCGAGGAATGACATAGACTACTTTTTATTGATGTAGGTAACAAGCGGACGGAGCTGCGCGCAAAAACTAGTACAAAGTAGAAGTCACCGCAACAAAACGCACCAGTGTGCGCCCGCTCTTATGCTTCCTCTTGATATTTATGATTTATACAATCGATGTATGTAGTTATAGTTGCGCCAGTACTGGGTCAGAGCAGTATGTAAGTACATATCGAGTCGTTATAATAAAATTTACGACGGCAATAAATCTTCGCCAACCGTTCTGATAAACGCGATGAATTATAAAATTATTAGGACGCAGATGTACACGGCTATTTACACATGAGCACGCCGTTTGCACGCGATGTAGAAAAAATAACGAGTACAGATTCGAAGATAGGTGCTTGGTACATATACTTTTAGCAGGTTTCGAAATCAAAACTTCCTCGGTGGCGCAGTGCTAATTAAGGCAACTGCTGTGCGTCTTATCTACGGTCTTGAGTTTGATCGTGGTTCGGGCAAACGTGGTTTCGTGGATCGTGGTTTGACACTGGTGCTGCTGGTGCAAAACATATAAAAGATTTTAACAGATCAATCGTTGAGAGTCATAGGCTCGCATTCTATTACGTGGGGCTTTAAATAGCACCTACTCGAATATGGCGAAATAAGGTATACAGAGGTATACCTTATTTCGCCAACTACAATTTTAGTAGTAGGCAGGGGTCTACTCCCACGTAGTTGGTAGCGAGCCTATTGGGATCAGGACTGTTTTAATACTCCGTACCGTAATAGAGAACTTCTTGCAGGACAAGCTTAGCCTAGTGCGGGAGGTTATGCTACAATTATAACATGTTAAAGCAACCTGTGAAAAAGTGTTAATAAGTAAATCCGACATTGTAAAATTACTTTATGGCAATAAAAAATTATTATTATTTAAAAAAATATCCAATAACACTCTACACATTCTCGAAATCGAACCCGAGATCGTCTCAACTATCACATTACCTACTATTGCGTTACTGAAGCAGTAATATCATATTAGATGTATTATTTAATGGCTAAAGGAGTTTCCAAGTCATATATTTAGAGCTTAACTCCTACGGAACGATTACTTGAAATCGTGGGTGTACACACAAAAACACCCAGATTATAAACTAAGGATTAGTTATATGGCGTTATTAATAGATGTTCCGTTGTGTCCAACAGCTGTTGTAAAACGGTAACTGCGTGTAACAGAGAAGTGTGGTCATATCCACAGATATTTAGGACAATATTAAAAAGAAAGGTTTTACTCCCGTGTGACGATCAAACCCACAACAGTTGAAGTGGCGAGACGAAACCAATACGCCATCCGTCCAGGCAAAACAGTACGCTATCCGTGCAGGCAAACAATAAAGTTGACATATTATCTATACTAATATTATAAAGCTGAAGAGTTTGTTCGTTTATTTGTTTGTTTGTTTGAACGCGCTAAATAATCTCAGGAACTACTATTTCGAATTGATAAAGTCTTTTAGTGTTGGATAGCATATTTATCGAGGATGGCTATAGGCTATATAACATCACGCTATGACCCACGGGAGCGGTGCAGTAACTATAAACGCGGGTGAAACCGCGGGCACATCTAGTATTTCATATACTTACATCAACAGCAATGCCCAGTTTTCTTTTGTCACCGAGCAAATTTTAGAATTCTTGCTACAAGTTAGATTTATTTAATAGATTTGTTCAATAAGTGTTACGCAATAAAATAACTCTTTAAGTCGTCATAGTTTTCACTTAGTTTATAATATAATTCGTAAGTTTTTATATACAAAGAATAATGTTTTATAAGTATTGTTTTTAGAATTTATATCTTTATTAGATAGTATGTGCCCTTAATGCCTGTGGCACAGGTTTACCCTAGTACAGGCACCCCTTATATATTACCTTTACCATGTAACCTAAGCTCTGTATCAATTTGTACCAATTTAAGTTGAATAAATGATTATTATTATTATTATTATTTAATAAACAAGTGAGAAACGGCCATGAATTGCCGTAAATCTTAGAGTTCGAAAAAATGGTATCACGTGACTTTGAGGTCAGAGGTTTAAGGTCATAGTCATTTCAGGGGTATATCGACTATGCTGAGACGAATGGCGCTGACCGTGACTCTCTAGCTCTTACGGTTCTTGAGTTGAAAGATGGTATCACGTGACCTTGAGGTCAGAAGTCAAAGGTCATAGTCATTTCAGGGGTATATCGACTATGCTGAGTTGAATGGCGCTAACCGCGACTCTCTAGCTCTTACGGTTCTTGAGTTGAAAGTTGTATAACAGACAGACAGACGGACGGACAAAGCTGTCGTATAAGAGTTTTTTCGAACTCTAAAATACCAGCAGTATCGCTTTACCTGACCTAAGATTCAAACTTCACGATCGTTTGCAAGCTACTACTTACAGTATATTACAGCCATTTAAGTGAATGGATAGTGGCACGGACTTCCAGTAATAGTAGTCCATTTGGCGTACAGAATTGACCAGCAAGCCAAAGTAGATAGTTCACTTGAAGACGAACAAGCATCTTACTATCAACGATTCGAAAGCGAAGCGACAATAGCCCGCGGGAGGCGTTGACTGACGATCAAAAGGTCGCGAGTTCAAATCCTATCTAGTTGAAATATTGAGGTGAACCACTAACATGCGCTTACGTGCTCATATATCTTTTGGAGCTGTTAACAGAATGAAAACTAAATAGCAAGGACGTGGCTTAATATTATTTATATTTTGCCAGCTTTTGCCTGCAATTCCGCTCGATCAGGAACAGCACTTTTTTTAATAACTTTTAAACTTTCGCGTTGCATGATATACTCAGCTGAAGTCAGCTTGTGACCACGGCCGGTGTAACCTGGTCGAAACGTCAAGCATAAAAAAGGTAAACATTATGCATGATAGCGTTAATAGCCGTTAATACCGTTATATATATATATATAACGGGTATTAACGCATATATAGCACTTTTTCTGAATGAAAGGTACGGTATGTGCTTTTCTGTACCTCTGTCAACGTGTATGCAATTTTTTTAAATGGTTGGTCAAGCAGATAATGCTTGAAAGCGTAACTTTTGCGGTGTGTACATCAATAAAAAGTATTTTATGTCCTTCCCCAGGTTTTAAACTATATCTGTACCAAATTTTATCTCAATCGATTGAGTGGTTTAGGCGTGAATGGGTAACAGATAGACAGAGTTACTTTCGAATTTGTAATATTAGTAAGGATTAGTCCGAATTTAAAAATCATTCTGGCTTCTTTTAATCTGCATGAAAATCGCATATTCGATGCATGAAATGCATCTATGAAAAAATGTTGAACTCAACTTCGATAGATGGCGTTGTTCGTTTTTCTGAATAATCGCGTTATATACGTTACCGTAACTAGTATATAATTATGTCAAGAAAATTGTTGATTGAATTAAATACAATCCAAGAACAGAAGAGGACTAGTAATTTTAATAAATAACTCGAGAAAGATGAAATTTTTTACACCAAGGAATAAACAGGATATAAACTACAGGATAATCCAAAGTTTTGAGTCTGTGGCATGACTTTTCAAATATTTTATTTTTATTTTATTTTATTTTATTTTATTTGTTTGGGACATTTAACAGTTACACGTTTACAATAAAGTATTATAAAGTTACATGCACATGAATAAGGTTAACGTATAACCCACACCAATGTCCGCGACATTATATATTCGGGTTACATATAGACGCGTGCGAGACAACTTGATTATAATTATAATTATGAAATAAGGTTCTTATTTAAGGATTCAACGGCTGCTTTCTTAAATTTAGATTGCGAATAAGCAAAAATGTCGATGGTAAAGAGGTGTGTGTTGTATGTTTCAATAAGGCGGCGCAGAGGAGCCCGCACACCCGCGTTAGTTCGACACTTGGCAGTGTGAAATAAGCGAGGTACGCGCACCTCTCGCCGCATAACAGTTCTAGGTACTACATAACATATTTGATTGGTTATGTCATTACAATCGAATTTGTTGTTGCATATTCCATGCAGCATCATGGACATTAGTAATATTCGCCTGGACTCCAAGCTTAATAAGTTATAATTATGTAATAATTGTGGATACGGCAACTTTGAATGATAAAATCTAAAGTGTACGGAACATAAATACTTTTTTTGTACCCTTTCTATTATGTTTGTATACTTTTCGTAATAAGGACTCCATATGGGGACAGCGTATTCTAACTGAGATCTTATAAGAGATTTAAAGAGAAAAATAAAAGTAGAAGACTGCTTAAAGTCGCGGGAGGACCTCATGACAAAACCATACATCTGGTAAGCCTTACTTACAATATTATTAATATGCATATCAAGATGCAGTTTAGTATCTAAGGTAATACCAAGGTCACGCACGTAATCTATTCTACTCAAGGTTGTATCCTGCAAAGTATAATTATATGTAATTTTATGTTTATTTTTTGTAAATGTGATAACATTACATTTGGGTAGGCTTAGTTGGAGTTTATTAAAGGAGCAGTATTGAGAAAGTCTATTGAGATCGTCCTGTAGGAGCAAGCAGTCCTGCAAAGATGTGTTTGCCTTGTAGATTTTTATGTCATCGGCATACATAAGAAATCGGGCATTCTTGAAACATTGTTTTATGTCATTCACAAATAAAATGAACAAAAGGGGCCCGAGAATGGAACCCTGAGGAATGCCAGAAGTGACGGTAATAGGGTTAGATTCGAAGCCATTAACGACCACATTTTGAGTCCGTTCAAAAACATATGCCATAAGCCAACGAAGCAAGTTACCACGAATGCCGTTATAGGCGATTTTGTCTAAAAGTAATTTGTGGTCCACCCTGTCAAAAGCCTTCCGAAAGTCCGTGTACACAGCATCTACCTGGACTTGGTTGTCCATATTCTCAAATAAATAGGAGGTAAATAGCGTTAGGTTAGTGACAGTCGACCGGCGCTTAACAAATCCGTGTTGTTCGGGTATGATAATGCGATGAATATACGAGTATAACTCACTATGTACCAGACTCTCGAAAAGCTTAGACAAGGTGGACAAAATAGAAATAGGACGATAATTCTGGATGTCATTTTTGTCCCCACTTTTAAATACCGGCACGATAAATGCGCTTTTCCAAATAGCGGGAAAATAAACCTCTCTTAAACATCGATTATAAATTATATGAAGTGGTGTAACGATATGTTCGACTGTATTCTTTATAAATATAGGAGGTAAACCGTCAGGGCCGGCTCCCTTGCTTAAGTTAATTTGTTTAATTGCATTGCGAATTAAATCTTTTGTGAGGTAAATATCTGATATACATGATGAATTATCAGTATAAGTTGAAGGAGCCTCCCAGTATCTAGGGTCGAACGTTGAGGGCTCATAAACTGATGTAAAAAAATCTGAAAACATATTGCATATTTCATTGGGATTGTCAGATGTAATACCGTGCAGATGCATGCTGGCTGGAATATTAGCATTGCCCTTTCTATTAGAAACGTAAGTCCAGAATTTTTTTATGTTAGTTGGAATCTCTTCTTCAATCGACCTAATATACCTAAGGAAACATTTATAACATTCAGTTTTAAAGCGGCTGCGTAATATTGAAAAAGTTTTATAATCCGATAAATTAGAATATTTCTTCCAGCGTTTCCAAGCATTATCTTTATTTTTAAATATACGAATTAAGGCAGGAGTGAACCATACAGGAAAACGTGAGTCTTTGGGCTTGCTGAGCGGAACATGTAGCTTAATAATGCCATAGATTATATTGTAAAATATATCAACTGAACATTCAGCAGAGGCAGCACTCACTAAACCATTCCAATCCAGTTTACTTAATTCACAGTTAATTAATTCATAATTTGTCTTAAAATAGTTATACTTATAGCAAATATTACGTTTCAGTGGTCTAAAATGCGTTTCTAATTGAGATACCATGTAAAAGGGCGGGTGATGGGGGTCCTGTGGAAGTAGTTCTACACCTGTTTTTGTTACGCAACGAACATTTGATATACACAAATCCAATATGCGACCCAACTTATTCCTATGTGTGTTATATTGAAAAGAGTTAGTGATAGATATGAAGTCGCACAAATAGTGGCTAGTTGAGTTAGTGGGTTGAGCTGTAACGTACTTACAGTCATATTCATCATGCCAATCAATACACGGAAGATTATAATCGCCCACTACGTAGAAAGAATCAGTAGGAGAATCACCTATAACTTCTAATAACATGTCGAAATGGGATGCGTACAATTCATCATGTGAACGCGGCGGTATATATGCTGCACTAATTAGGTGTCGTTTACCCACTTTCAAGCTGGGCAGTTGTATTAATATGTGTTCGAATTGAGCGCGAGCAGAGTGCATCATTAATCGCGTAGGTCGCAGTGCGCGCAAGACGGCCACAAGCACTCCACCACCCTCACTCTTACCGGAGGCAACACGGTCGCGGTCACATCTGAACACCAAATATCGATCATCAATGAACTCAGCGTCCGCTATATTGGGTGTAAGCCAAGTCTCCGTCAGTATGATTACATCATAAGAAGATGACAATATGTTCATGTATATTGTATGTAGTTTTGTCCGTAATCCACGACAATTTTGATAATAAAAAGTTAAATTATTATGATTCATTGGTGAAAATTAAATTATAGCAAAATATAAAACATTGAAGTGTGGTAGTAGAAGTAAAATGATTTGGAGTCCAGTCTCAATAAATTGCAACAACAACGCTGTGTTTATATGTTTAAATTCATTATTGCTATGACATTTAGGAATAATTAATACAAACAGAAAGAAAACCATGAACAGCTGCACATCTTTGTCAAAGAACAATGTATAACGACAGCAAAAAGTAGATAATTGTTTAAGCTTATTATAATAAATACAAGGTAGAACGAAATGCACAATACTGCTAGTATTCAGTATTATCAAGATAATATGGATTTTTAATCGATTTGTTAATATTAATTGCTTAGCAATTGATTTAATAACATATTCAAACATGTGGGTAAATATAAAACATTGTACACAAACCTCACGTCCAGTAGTAAACGCACAGAGTAGTGCACTAGTGAGAGAACACATCTTCACACAAATATTAAAGTTCAGTCGAACGCAAGCAACCGCATCTATTATAACTGATATAACCGTATTCACTAACACACTGTAATAATAACAAATCCAATCATTGTCTTGGAGTGTAAGGTTTAATTTTTGACAAGTCATTTTCGGAGCGAATTGTAAATGCAGCCTCGGTGACATCGGCACGAACAAGTATAATACCGTGCTTGATCCAGACGAAGCGATGTTAACGCTTAACGCGCACAATAAACGCGATATCTCTTGTTTTAAGCGTTTCTCACACTCGGTCCTTGTGATTTGGCCATTTGTGGGTCACACATTTGTTTATCCCGTGGGAGATTTGAATTTATAAATATATTTCGACACTTTTGCAAATAAGCTCATTGTACAAAAGTAAAAAGTAAAGTCTTCAGAATAATAATCAGCAATGATAATTAATTATATATTTCTGCCATCGATTATTTTCAAATCTGTTACGAAGCGTCCCAACCACTTCGACAACTCGGAACGAGTTAAAATTAATTTCCTCCGTTCATTAGTGGGAGTTTAGAATTCTGACAATTAACCGTTGCGTTGTGCGGAACTTCTAACGAATGGCTCAATACTTCGTCGAGGAAAGTTTAGAAGAATTAGTTGTTAAACGTCGCTAACGAGCTATCGATCCGATTTTACTGTCGTTTGTAGTATTTGTTCGAGGTTTAGCAGCAAATTGCTAAGGTACTGCTGCCTATGTCGATATTAGTATTTGATATCAGTTATTGCAGCATGGAATTTCCGTAGACTGTCCACCAAATCTTGTTAAATCTCACTACGGCCGATACAACCTGGTCTAAACGTCAAGCATCTAAAGGTAAACAATTAATTCAGGTTTCGAATCATGTATATATTAATGCAAAAGCTTAAAGGGTATTAAATACATATCATAAATAATTTGCATTTTTGATTTGGATAAGTTAAGAAGATAAGTTCCATCGTTTTTTATTGCGATTGTTTCATGGAGTTCGGATACCAAATCCAGCAAATGGGTTTTCTGTTAGGAGTTTCTCAGTAACAATACGCGGTTCACAATTATGCTCGATAGATGCAACAGATAATCCGCTGGTAGAAACATAGTTGGTGAAAAGTAAGCACAAAGTCATGAGTTAATGTACGTACGTTAACAGACACAATCATTCGCTAATCAAACGCCTTATGATCGCCACTAGAATATGTGTTGTAATTACGTTTGCGCTTCGCTTAATTCAGTTTATCACGTACCATATAGCAAAACCAACAAAAATTAGTCAACAGAAAACAATACCTCTAAACCCGTTGCTCCAATTCGTGATCTCCATTTTACGATCCCGAAAGTTCGAGCTCTGAATAAACAAATTACCATAGTTAGAACAATGAAGTATTGTGAACGAAGGGCGATGGTGTATGTGTTAATTTTGTTACTACACCGACCTACATGTGCGCCGCGGAAAGATACGGTAGATATCGGCTATATTCTAACCGAAAATATGCGTGTGCGTTATTATTTTTGTAATGCTGGCAGCTGGTTCAATCGGTATTATATTATAGCAGTTGCGTATCGCGAAGTTTTAATATAAGCTGAGAATGATAACGCACAATTGTGATTAGGAATTTGTAGTAGGTACATATTTATTTGTTGATGGAAAAAGGCTTGCGTAAAATAAGTGTTTACGTGGTATAGTTTAGTCGTTATATTTGCAGACAAACGTGAGGTCTTTAGTCCTATTACTAGAACAAACAGAGAAAATTTCGATTATTACCAGTTAAAAAACCTCAGTAGCACGGAATACATGGAATAGGTACATGGGATCTACAACATAGTTCAAGATAAAAATAATACCTAATTCTTCCGGCAAGCAGAAAGGTATTATCTTTACGTTGCTACCGCAGAAAACTTAACGCCTCTAGGAGATCCCCTAGTAAGGTTTTCTGCGGTAGCAACGTCAATTTTGCAATTACCGGTGGACAGCACACAGGCTCTATTATATTAAATTTATATTACGTTACGCAGCATAAGTCTTGCTTCCTGTCTTAGAGAAGATATCTTTTTGGATAGTATTGGTCAAGTGATATATATCGTCAAGGTGAGCAAGATCGTTTAGTAGAACGCTATTACGTGCAGATTGTCTTATAAGGTTTCATCTACCGTCATTTAGACACACTCACACATACAACTATCACATACGTTGAAAGAAAAATCAAAACGATTAGATTACTCACAGCTACTAAATACTTATAAATACTTGCAAAAAGAATTTAAACATTGTAACATTTATTTAGCAATAACATACTTTATATTCTCAAAGCTTCTACAAAATGCAAATCACTTTAATACCACACAACATTTACTAAAAGAAAAAAATCTAAAAGTCATAACGATGCAATACAATATCTATCATCGATCACAAAAACACTTCAAGCGAAGAAACAAAAGGGTTAGAAAAAAGCGCTTCTTAGCATGCATGCCGCATAGTTGGCAGGCATCGAACTCCGATCAATATAGTGGTATGTATGAGTACGATACTGACTTCCCATGGTGATAATTAACATTAACGCTACACGACTAATTATAGAATGGGAAAATTTTATAGTTCTGCTGTGGGAAAACTTGCTGTGACTATAATTATCGGCTCATAGTCCGTTTAATATAATATATTTCGCAATTACGCAAATAATATGATAGGATATTTTAACTACGTACTCATATTATATAGACTCGCCCTAGATATTGAAGGCTCGTTTTGGCAACTATATTTATGCGTAACGGAAAGGCCTGACTGCATTCGATCCAAGGACGTCGCAAATGGCTGCAAACAAACGCAAAAACTGTGGCATCTCAATGAAACAATTTTAAATACTATTCAAGTCAAAACACACTTATCGGCAAAAATAGTAATGTAAAAGTAACTTGTCCAGTTAGATAAAAATAAAGGTCATTTGAATAGAGGTCAAAATAAAAATACAGTCAATCAAAATACCGCAAATGTTCGCAAAACATATAAAATATACCAAAGTAATAGTGTTTCTTATTTTAGACACGTCAAATTAACAAATGAATATACGGGAACTAAATACATTGAAACAGAAAAGATTATTAATGATTGCATTCAATGAATGAATAGACTATTCAGAGACGCCGCTTTCTATGATGTTTATTAGTAAATTGTGTTCTACTGAATCTAATTTATAATTGAACATGTTACTTGTATTGCCAATATGTGTCTGCTTGTCTAGACGTGGGCATTCATAAGTAACTTACGATTTATAGCCGACGAACGATAGAAATTTAATTAAGATTGTGGTTACTAAGTTTCATTTACTGTAATTTAATCCTGTTAATATTATAAATGTTTAAGCTTGTTAAGAATTTTGGATGTTTGTAACAAAATAACGTGTTACTTATAATAATTTGGATGCAATTTGGTACAAAGAAAGACAATGTTTTGGTTTCATTCATGGAACAATTTTTATACCGGTATGCTTGCCCATGAGATTCACGGGCGAAGCTGCAACCAAAAAATCATTGAGTTAATATGTACTACGAATTACAGGAGATATCTCAAGTATATATATTTTCGTTTTAATTTATGAAGCAGCGGCAGACTAGTGGGAGACCGTTGGACTGCCACACAGAGTTCTCGTGTTCAATCCTAGGGCGCGCGTCTCTGACTTTTCAAAGTTATGTTCATATTAAATAGTTAATTATCGCTTGCTTTAATAGCGAAGGAAAATATCGTAAGGAAATCTGCATGTCTGAAAGTTCTCCATAATGTTCTTAAAGATACGTGAAGTCTGCCCACCTGCAATAGGCCAGAGTGGTAAACTATGGCCTAACCTTCCTCACACTGAGAAAAGGCCCGTGCCCAGCTGTGGGATATTTAATATAGGGCTGATATTATTATATTATGTGTATTACGCTACCGCTTACTAATAAGTACTGCACTTTAACGTGTCGTTCCCATAGCAGCGTAGGTTCGCATTACAAAAATTTGATTGAAATGCCTCCGCTAGTACGTAGCAGATTATATGGATTTACATACGACGGCAATAATAACACAGCAATTGCCCAATTCCAATACAGCCTATATTCAGAATTTCTAAATATAGATCCATATAAGGTTTCTTCCAGACACGAAGATTAAAATCTAATTCTCGCCATTGAATATTCCCTATCGATTTGCTCAATTTAGTACGGCCTGACAAGTTTCGAATTGAGGAGATTTAGACGTATCGGCAATGGTTTATTGATGAATACCTAAAGCGTCTGGCTGGTTGAATATTTCGTTAGACGTTTATAGAATACAACTATCATTAGAAGATACGAATGATATACAGGATTAATAAGTGATATATCTATTTTGTTTGTTAATATACACTGTATTTCAATACTTATAACGTACACTAAATAAAAGATAGAAAATAATATTCATCTGTCATGATTATTTGTTAATGTCCTTGGAAGGACATCTTACGTTCTTTAAAAATATTCTTGTACATCACATATTTTTTCGAGAATCAAAGCGCTTGCTTTTATTTGCCTGAAAAATTTCGACGGTCCCCAAAATTAAGCAAATCGAATACAAACAGAAAATAAAGCAATTCTTTGAAATGATTAGGACACAAACATCTTTGTAAACGACATGATTCATTCATGACTCAAGTAACATACTTGCAAATGAGATCATGTAAGCAGCTTTAACTATTATAAAGACTGCCCATATCAGCACTAATAACAATATAAGTTCGACGCCCTTTCCGATATACCTACGTGAGGAAAATAACTATGCATAACAAGGTAACAATATATAAAACTATTGAAGCGGTCACCATGACCAATGGAGTAGGAGCTTACGACCGATCAATAAAACCTCGAACAGCTTAAGTAGTGAAGAAAGAGGAAGCTCAAATTATACTGGTACTAGAAATACACATAGTCGAACGTGGATTTATAACGATTGTGCGCAAGAGACCGTTCTCAGAAACAAAATAACTTTGAAATGTGTCGAAGCATGACATAATGGATTCTCGTTTGGTTGACCGTTTGAACCGTATAATGAAATAGAGTAATATGAGAAATATAAACGTTAGACGTTTTATTTTACTAGAAAATTTACTGTTTTGGTTCAACGCGTTGAATATGTATTGGAACTTAAGATTTATAATGGTTTCCATATTCATAGATTGTTTCGACTTTAATTTCTTCGAATAATTCCTGGTAACGATTTTATTAGGTTCCACATTAATTTTACTTTGTAATAAACTGAACTGAACATATAGTTTCCGGTAAGTTTAATAAACTGGATATCGTTTATTATACGGGTATTTAGTTCCAAGGCTAGGCTCGAAGTCAACTTCAGCCGTTAAAATTATATCAAAAGGAATAATAAAAAATTACACTAGCCCTTTTTTCTACAAAACAATTTAGCGTTTGTATATTTGTGATGATTCATATCCAAATACGTAAAGAGTATCTAACTCCCTGTTACTAATTTCTTGACAGAAAAATGATTAACACTTTATCAGAGCCGATATACGATGCTTCACGATCAGTATCTTTTACCTTTATATCAGCGAGGCAACCAATATCTCTATGTATTTTCAAAGAAAAATATATTATAAATTTCCTCTTACAAGTTCCATTCAACAATTACGCAATGGTAGCACTTTACTTTTCATTCATTCACCAAGTTTACACCTTACTCTTACCACTTGAGCCTTTTCATTTCGAAAGTGTAAATTTATTTTAAGCATCATAACCAATTTTCTTTAAAGTTAGGAGGATCAACAAAGCAAATTGGATTAGGCAACCCGTCATGTATAGAGGGGGTTAGATCATGTTATTATTTATACATTGTTATAAAAGCTGTTACGCGTATAATCCGCCGAATAGAGTCCCTTAGGAACACAGGCGCACTATCATACATCCACAGTACGCTAATGATAACATTAGGGTCCATAGGGATAGGGGAAGAACTGGAGCTCTTTATAGACTGACTCATAACTGATTCATTCAATATTAAATGGATACATAAAATAAAAAACCTATTCCGTTACTCAGCGTGTGTGAAGGACAGAAGCTGATATGTAGTTTTACTTCTAATCTTAGGGAAAAACTAAGAAATTAAACACTATACTTTACTTCGAAACTACTTTACACCCTTCTGATTATTTGATGACGATAGAAATATGCCGAAGAAACTCTGACCCCTTTACAGGGAGCTGATGTAAGGGTAGCGCTACTAGAAAGAAGAAAGCGCAGATAATAATTATCTGAGGTTTCGGAACTGTATTTTTGCGAGTGAAACACAGCAGGGTAGTAGCACTTACCTCTCTCACAGAGCAGCGATTGCTCAGTGGGGAGACCAACAGATTGCAATGCAGAGGGTCTCTGGTTCGAACCCACGTCGCGCACCTCTGACTTTCGGAAGTTATATGACTTTTCGAAATGATGTGCGCATTGATTGACAATTATCGCCTGCTCCGTGCCTCGGAGAGCACATTAAGCCGTCGGTCCCGGCTGCCATGAACATCTATGGCAGTCGTTATTGGGAGAGTGTCGACACAAAAGATCCCACTGGGTCGAAGTGTCACCGGTCTTAAAATACATACCTCTCTTACTATTTTGTATCTCATCCTTAATGGCTCAGCCTCCTATCGAAGATAAACAAGTATATACCTCATGTTTGTTAAAATTTCAAAGTCGATATTTTCTTCCCAGATTAAAAGCAATTATTTAAAATTTAAGAGATGAATATTTGAAAATAACGACCTTAAATATTTAACACTATTTAATTATTTTACTAAAACTGGAATTACTCACAGCCTACAATTCATGATCAAGCATCGTAAATTTCAAACTACGAACAACAAATTGCTATCAATTTTCACTCGTTTATCTCTCATTGCTTAATGTTAAGGCGTTATTGTTGAGACAGTACCGGACAAACATATTGCACCTTTATCTATAAACATTTGACATTTGACATTACTATCTACGAGAAAGTGTCATACAAGCAGTTGTTCATTCTTATCTTTTGAATTTGCAATTAATGCTTGGTCATTTAACGTGAATGGCGTTCTTACAATTTCATTGTGTTCTGTTGGATGTTCGACGCTATTGTAGCTGTTTATAGTTTTTGATATTTGTATTCATTTTTGTATTATTTCCTTTAATAATCATTAGCATTATTTTCCTTTTCTGTTACTTTGTTCGTTATTTCTTGATTTTAATGAGCCAACTAAATCAGAAATCGATTTCTTGTTGTGTTAATGACTTATAATAAGAAATGTATTGTCGTGTCTTTTATATTACTAAAGTATCACTACATGCCAACCTTTATTATTGACTAGATTTTGCCCGTGGCTTCAGTCGCGTTAATGTAGGTTATGTCAACAAATTTCTATCTCTTTGGGAACAAAACGTTTTCTAGATGTCCTTTTCTGTTACCCTGGAAACGTGTATGCGAAATTTCATGGTGATCGGTCGAGTAGTTAAGGTGTGAAACCGTAACAAACAAACTCACGTTCGCATTTATAATATTTGTTAGGATAACATTTTTTATGTGCGTTATACAGAGCTATAATAAAATACCTCAAATTTATATGATATATAGATCTTAGTTAGACGTCTTCGTACTTTAGAAATATTGGATCTAAATAAGCGTTTCTTGTTAGAAATATTTTCAACACATCATACGACGTTTAATGTTCTTCAAACATCTCGTCTCTAGAATCTTTAAATTCTTCACGTGTTTTATCGGTGTACCGTTGATAATTATTGAGTTTTATGCCAGTCATATTATTGCTGTTGTAAAGTTTTCATTTCAATAGTAGTGTTTTCTAATTATTTTATCATTGACCAACTGTCTAAAACGCCTAGCGGAAAAACGATCGAACTACAATGCAGGTCTTGAGCACGCTATTCTGACTATTTAAGTTATGTGCACAATAAATAGGTTTTTATGCTTCAATGTTAAATTAAATCATAAAAATATTGCATATGTGATTTCATCACAATATTCTAAAATTCATGTGTTAACCCGCTAACCACTGGGCCTTCGCGATAGACTATGGTCAACCCTTCTCACGGAGTGAGAACATCTGTGCTACGTGGGGCAGTTTATAAACAGCGCTGATATTATTCTATAACTGTAAATTACCCCTTCTGTGTTTGCAGATTATATTCGATACTTAAATTATTTGGGATCATTGATTAGATTCAGTACACAACTGCTGTACTGTGCATCATTCTTATTAATAGCGACTTCTCAAAGTAAACGTAACTTTATGCAAAAGACTTCTTTAAAAATGTGCTGTTGCTGATGTTCTTAAAATTGAGATATCATCCGGTACTTGATATTTTTGTTTTTCATAAGCTCAAAGTCAAAGTCAAAAATCTTCATTTCCATAAAAATGTGTAAACAATACTTAAACACGTCGATTAACTAGTATATTAATTAAAAATATATAGAACATAAATAAATAATTATGTAAAAAGACAACTCGTGCACTAGGAATAATTCCTGTGTCGCGGGGAACTTTACAAACATTCAAACAACGAAAACAGAGAACACCCAGACTCGAAACAACCATGTGTGGATCACACAAATTTTTGTCCCGCGTGGGGATCGAACCCACAACACTTGGGCGCGGTGGCAGTGTCCAATTAAACCACTACGCCATCCTAACAGTACATTTTTTTATGTGATGTCTTCTGTGAATGTTCTGGCAATCAATACACATAATATAATTAACATTATTTAGCATGACAATAAGTTATTCACAGTTTGCATTTAACCTAATCAGAGGTGTTAATATCAGAGTCCATAAATTACAATTAATTCTCGTTGCTTTACGTCTCCGCTAATTAAGTGATCGGCATGTAGATAAATTAGCATTATAACGATTATTGCTTTTTGATTTATGTCAGCAGTAAGAGAAGCAGGAAACAAAGACAATCGCAATTATATAAATAGCTTCCTACCATGACTGCGTTTTAAATACAGTTACACCTATATACCTTATTCGTTATTTAATATCCTTTATATGTATAGGTAATATTATAAAAAGAAAATATTTGAATTTTATTAATTTGTTTCTTTGTAAGGGTTTAACTGAGCAGCGATAGCTCAGTGGGGAGACCAACAGACTGCAATGCAGAGGGTCTCGGGTTCGAACCCACGTCGCGAAGAAACGGAGAAATATTAACCAATAGGATTGCATAAAATCTCCGCTCCGCTCCAGTATGCGATCCTATTGGTTAATATTTCTCCGTTTCTTCGCTCGCAGCCTCACACCGCTTCAATGGACAGGCAGCCATACTCGGTGATAATACTTACAGCTTTTTAATTGTGGATGAATTTTGTATCGGTTGAGTTGCTTTCGAGTTAAACCCTTTGTATCTTATGTGGGGGCCAGTCAGTGCAGACCGGCGATACTTCGACCCAGTGGGATCTTTTGTGTCGACACTCTCCCAATAACGACTGCCATAGATGTTCATGGCAGCCGGGACCGACGGCTTAACGAGCTCTCCGAGGCACGGAGCAGGCGATAATTGTCAATCAATACGCACATAATTTCGAAAAGTCATATAACTTCCGAAAGTCAGAGGTGCGCGACGTGGGTTCGAACCCGAGACCCTCTGCATTGCAGTCTGTTGGTCTCCCCACTGAGCTATCGCTGCTCTAATCCAACTAAGTATATTATTATTTTTATATATATTTTAAAACTGTGATCAAAGTATTCAAAAAGAATATCCTACGAAATATAATGGTTCTCGTGCCTTTTACATACACATACATTTAATTATTTATATGAATACTAGGCTACTGCCTTTTTTATTTCATTTCGAAAAATTGTCCAGTGGATAAAGCTTGCTCGAGGTCTTGGGTTCGAATCCCACCTATTACACTATCGACATGACGCCACTTCTAACACCAGTATATTAGATCAGATGAAGGAGTCTGCAAGTTAAATTGCTCGCAATTCCAAATGTATATATTTACACATATTTCACAGAATTGTGATATTTTTATTAGACATTAGCTTTTGCCTGTGGATTCGCTCGCGTAATAGTAGGTTTGAGGCGCTCATAGCTAGTTGCACTCACTGATCGGTAAACGGTCAGACTATAGATGGGTGACCGCTTAGTAGTATTTCATCTGAGCGTCTCCGTGCTTCGGAGAGCACGTAAAAAGTCGGTCCCAGTTGTTGTCAAATTGACAGCAGTCGTTAAGCCATGTCAGAGGCCTACGGGCGGCTTGAACAACTCTTGACAACAGGTTGGCCACTAACCACACGAAAAGAAAAGAAGAAAAAGAAGAAGATTAGTTTAAGTTTAATTATCAACAGTACTTTTTTAAATAAAATGTAGCCAATGGTACTCGGTAATAATATAGCTAAATGGAGAAAGGATTTTTAAAATCGGTTGTGTAGTTTTCGAGTTAAATCCTTACAAACAAACAAACAAAAAACCAAATGCTTCCTCTTTATAATATTAGTATAGATATATATTTAACGAAACGTGATACTCAGATTTATATTTACTTCTTGGTCTTACTCTTTATAAATAAAATAAATATTATAACAGTTTAACATAATATTGTCTTCTGTTTACGCGAATGTTATTCATTGAAATTAAACTACTATATACGAATTTTATCGCGTTGTTTATTTTACAATTTATAACATAATTTTGAAACTTTTACACTACTACTAGATACTATTAAACTTTACTAATTTTTAAGTTAATTAAATTATTCAAACTATTTATATTTAATTTTACACTTTCCCCGAGGTTTCGGTTGCTTTTCAGCAGCCATGGTCACGGGGAGACTAAGATGGTACTTGTCTCAATGTTCCAGTGTAGTTATTTCAAAGTACCTCAACATAATTTAATCATTGGTGTTTCTATTTACGCAGAATGAGCTCAAAGTATCATGTAGTCTAGCTGTGGTTTGTTTCTTCTTGGGTTTGACTATTTGAATTACTGGATCCCAAGCTGGTGGTACTTTCCAACCATCTTCTCTATTGAAATTAGGATGTTTTTTGATTTCAATAGCCTTGCGAAGTATCCTTGGTAGGAATCGGTGTTCTTTAGCGAGAATCTGTGGTTTGTCAAATCTCAGGTAGTGGTTGGTCCCTTGTTGCACAAGTTCACACACAGCAGACTTCAACGAGCGTTGGCGTTGTAATACAAGTTTAGCAGATAATTTAATAATACACGGAGATCATTCATTTCTTAGCCTTTGCCCAGTATGTTGTTGGCGCTAGCCTGTGACCTACACGATAGGAATGTGCTTCCATAGATGATAATACAAACATTTCTAGAGTTCTGCAACAGCGGTATAGCTACATTACTACCACAAAAGCGTTTTATTAAAATATAGCATCGTATGAGTTAAGTTACTGTCGGTTTCACTTGCTTTAATCTAGATTTTATTTATAAATTTATGCAAAAGTAAGAAGAAAACAGAAACAGTACATTTTTTGGATAAAAGTTAAGTCCTATTCGGTTCCATTGACAACATGTATGTGAAATTTCATAATAATCGGTGGAGTATTTAAGGCGTGAAAACGTAACAAACAAACTCACATTCGCATTTAAAATATTAGTTAGGATTAAAAGAACTTATAAAAAGTGCAATAAGTGTTAGGTCATTGAAAGACAATAATTGGCTATTAGTAATAGGATACTATTGTATCCTTATTGAATTATCATTTAATTAATGACAAATGTTAGGCAATAAAGATTCTCGAGTAGTGACTATGCTCAGGGACATAGTGTGGGATGCCCATTAGACCGATATCCTAACCAAAGTGCAAAGGCTTTTTTAGATGCAATCGGCACAATTCCAATCGTTGTTAAACTTTTGATAACGTCTATATTATTTAAAATCGTTTACTTTGGAGAACCATCTTAAGCTTAACTAATATTAAATGCGAATGTGAGTTTGTTTGTTTGTTACGCTTTTACGGCTTAACTGCTAAACCAATCATCATAAAGTTTCGCATACATGCCGTTAGGGGTACAGAATAAGATATAGGGTACATTTTATCCAGAAAAAGTACTGTTACGTATCTAACCTACATTTAAGGCAGCGAAGCCGCGGGCAAAATATAGTATTCTATAAATTTTCTTCAGTTCAGGCCTAGGTTCTCAGAACTATCTACCCGTGCAAATGTCACTATTTGCACTGAGACGACCTTAGCAATTCAAACTAGAAAAACGGCAGTATCAACAACCAAATCATGTAGATTCAAATTTTATTGATAGGAATCGAACATTCCCGGTAACAGGACCTATGTTTATTCAAATCACATCGATGCCACATCGTCCTTTACAAACGTACCATTTCGAACTCAAATATTGATTCTGGTCAAAGGCGATTATTTGATCTCCACTCGATTCGGTCGGAAGTGATTACTTTCTTAGAATGGTGTTTGATGTTCGACAAACATTGGAGTTGAAATTCGGTTGTGGTTTTCTGTGCCTTTTAGACTGTTAATCTTTGGTTGAACATTTTCACGCCAATTTAAGTCACTGCCAATTTTAGTTGTAAAAATAAATTATGTATGTCTCATCAAATTCTTACAAACTATTCCTCAAATTTCGAAACGTACGTTTTATATTCAATAAAAAAAATTCAATATTTCTTTTAAAAAGAGGTTTATTACTGATATGTCATTTTATACTATGTATATGAAAGATGATTGCTAAATAATTCAGAAGATAAATAGTAAAATAAGAAACCTAAAATTAAATTATATCTCTCTGAGAGTTATAATTTTGTCGTCTAAGTTTCCACAGACAAATTAGGCAAATTGTTATAATAATATTACTCGCCTGAATTGCCCAAATGCTTGAACCGGCATTTCGTAATCAAATTGCCTTCTTCCCAACAAAACCAAGACGAGTTGTTTAGGCATTGTAATCTCGACCAACTGAGTCATTCGACCCTTAACGAGATTCCACAGAACACCCACACAGTACTGTTGCCATTTACTAATTTCTGCTTTGTCTAATTGCTAAGAATAGCCACGAAAACACTACACTACAACTACTTATATTCGACACTACACTGTACAATATCCATTGCAAACCACATTAACATTTTCAATGTGAATCTGGAGCTGAACAAGCGATGTAAAGATTGAAATACGAGGTTTACGTCAGTGATGGAATCGTTGCGGTTCCGATACGGGGGTAGGGCCTAATTGAAAGTTACTTGGCGGAGTGACAGGGGCCGTTAAGTCAGCTAGTGGCCGCAGCGTTGTGTTGTTACTTGTCAGATTAACGTGCCTCCCTTGGCGCCTTTGCGTTTAACTCTGTAACAAACTAGCATTGTCTAAAGTGCAGGATTTCTCGAGTAACGAGGCTGGGTATCAGAGATTTTGTTTGTTATATCCTTCGTGTTTATTTACTTCCTTTTAGGGATGACTAATGCTACAACAAAGAAGATACGTTTACGCGGGTGCATGATGCAAAATAAATTGTCGTGTTTTATAGATGACATTGTATTCAGGGAACAATAAAACTGCAAATCATGTACTTCAATATGTATGAACCACTGAGAAGTATAGCTTTAGTTGTTTCTTAAGGAAATGGGCTGGCAAACCCTCATTACGTATTTCAGAATCGTGATCTTTCAATCCGGCTAGTAGCTGCTTACGTGCTTTTGTAATCAGTTTTGCTATTTATGGCTTTAGAAGTTATATGCTTCTAAAATGCACTCACAATAGGTTTATCGGAGCTAATAACTTAGAATGGATACTTGTTCCATCGAAACAAAAGCAACCATTTCAAACAAACTTCAAGGATGAAATTAAATTTAAAGTCAAAGTTGTAACTCGCGTTATGAAATCGAATTTAGCTGAAAGCAATATTCAACTGAATATACCTCGTTCTGAATTTATTGTGACGAACGAATAAGTTTCTCAGATCGATATGTCAGACGTTTCATAACAAGTAACGACCCACTTATCTTGGCAAACTTTCGTTCGTTAAGTTACAGCTGACAGTTTTCCGGTGTAGTTAGTCTCCCAAGTTTCCACAATGAGGGCGAGTTGACAATTTAACAGTTTAATGACTTGAACAAGTCGCGACAAAACTTAAGACTCGCCGTTTGTTTTGAACGATTTGGTAGTTTGAATTGGACGGGCTAATTTTACTATTTTGCTAATTAATGTTATAATGTCTAAAATAAGATTTATATATCAGCTTTAAATATTACTACTTTTTAGGACATTGCAGCATTTCGTAGTTCATAACGAGCTTATCGTTCATTATTATAAAAGCAAATTTATTAAGCTGAGTCTCAACAGACCGAGATCAAAATCCCAAATTTGAAAGTACCAATATAACCAGACAATTGTAATTCCTAAAGTAGGCACACAGCTTAATAAGAAGCTGTGAGGAGAATTTCCACTTTAATTAACTGTCCTAATAATAGAATTTAATCCATACGAGGCTAAGTAAATTTAGAATTCAAAAACAAATTATATAACACAGTTAATAGTTATACGTACAGGCATACTTCAATTCTGAAGTCATGGTTTATGGTCACATGTCGAAATCTTTCATATTTGCCGCATTTCCCGGTTAAATTTTACTTCACGAAATGTTATTATTATTTTATAATAATATAAAACGTTTGAACCTGAGCTATGAAAGAGTTTAAACATCAGCTATATATCCGCTCATAAAACCATATTTTCACTAGCGTCTGGTGTGCAGGCGAAATGATTTACCTTTCCATTTGATATTTCTCATCTACAAAAACATAATAACCTACCTTTGTATCCGAATACCATCGATTAATATAAGTAAGCCGTTTATTTGGTATAGCATTTTTATTGTAAACAAAATCCGTAACTGTTTGGTTTCCGATCACGATCAAAGAGCAGGTGGCCCAAACAGCTACCTTGTATGTATCAACTTTCATTGCTCCAACGTTCCTTACAAAGGGATAAATTATTTTTATATCTGTGATAGCGAAATGTTTTTCTTTTTCCGTACTATTGGGGCAAAATTAATTTTTGTTCAGCTCGTGCGTGATTCCCTTTACGTATAGGTTTGAAGGCAGTGTGGATGTTATTTCTTATGAATATTATTTTATTTTCAACGGACAATACGTAAGTTACATAATGCCTTTGGAGTTAAATTGTGATTTAAAGCAGAGGCTGTAAGTTTCTCATAGGCTTAACCCTTTGTCTGAACCTAGCATCTAGCATTTAAATGTAAATACAGTCAATTACTCATGAACCTTTTGATAATAACTGTTACTTTGTAACCTAAATGAATGAATGCTTTTTGACTTTTACCAATAGCAATACAACGAGTAGTAATATTTTAACATAATTATTAAGAACACGTATCTCAACTATTTGCTCCAATTTACTTGACTTCGATAGGTCAAATGATACTCTACATATTAAACCAACGTACTATAAACATCTTATCGTAATTCCACTACGGTCCTATCAAAACCTCATATAAGCTAATTCTCGATCATTTAGTCCGACGTTCAATAAATAAGTCAATCAACCCGTCCTCTTAACAACGCAAGACAAACGATAACTGACATGACGGAATTACTCAACAACTTTATTTGGACACAATTGTTAATTTCCTTCAATGAGCTAATGGGCTAAATCCTCTTTGTGAAGTTTTATAATTGGTTGATTGGATGCTGCGGTGAAAGCAGTTGTTGGGTCGACGTGGATTTTTTGTTTCTAAACATTGTTATCATTGTATCTCGGATCTGTAATGGCTTTTTTGCCAAGTCACGTTTTTGAGGCGTAACTAATATTATACATAAATGCGAATGTGAGTTTGTTTGCTACGCTTGCACGCCTTTATTACTCGACCGATTATCATGAAATTTCGCATACACGTTGTCAGCCTACATTTACGTAAGAGAAGCTGCGAGTAAAATCTAGTATAAAAGTGACGACCTTGCTTGGATAATACTGAGTTCGATTGCTAATCGCGGTTGTATGTTATTAAATTATCTGTAGATGAATAAGTTATTAGAGTTCGAAAAACCTCTTTTACAACAGCTTTGTCCGTCCGTCCGTCCATCCGTCCGTCCGTCTGTCTGTTATACAACTTTCAACTCAAGAACCGTACGAGCTAGAGACTCGCGGTCAACGCCATTCGACTCAGCATAATCGATATACGCCCGAAATGATGGTGGTATCACGTGACCTTTGCATATTACTTGAACGATTTTTTCGAACTCTAAGATTTACGGCAATTCATTGCCGTTTCTCACTTGTTTAAATCGTCTTGATAGACGATGCTGCGTGTTCCTCATTAAGGTAATAAATATACACGACCTAATATAGGTGTGATACATCTTTGCTAAAATTCGTATGAGACTTGTATGTATGTATATGCCTAATATCATATTACTGTTGTAACAATGTTTGTAGCATGTGTGAGTAGTGAGGTTTTATACCTATCGTATGTTAATATTTTCGTACTTATGATATTTTAATAATCAGAAACATCAGCCGATAAACAATTGGTTTTAAGCGTAAAAGTTAGTAAAATAATGTTTAAAGTGGCGCGCACTTTGTGGCTCGTATCCGAGCCGTAAATACACGGTACAAATGTAGCAGCTCGTATGCGAACCTATGTCAAAGGGCAGGTTAATCAATCATCTATACTAATATTATAAAGCTGCTGAGTTTGTTTGTTTGTTTGAACGCGCTAATCATAGGATTACTGGTTCGAATTGAAAAAAAATTTTTTTGTTGGATAGCTTATTTATCGAGGAAGATCCTAGGCTATATAACATCACGCTACGACCCACGGGAGCGGCGCAGTAATCATAAATGCGGGTGAAACAGCGGGCACATCTAGTGCAGGCATAAATTAAAAAAAACTGAATCTGATCTCAGTTACAATCAGAAATATAAATTTGTTATAATATAATTCAGTGTTCTAAAGATAAATGTAGCATTTCAATAACGTCCAAACGTCTATTTTGTAATTCTGTCCAATGATCCTTAATTTATATTCAAAATCAAAGTTTAATACTTTATTGGAAAGTTGAGAATATCTATATTTTTATAAATACATCGTTAACTTTCGATAAGAGTTGAGCTTCGTAAAACTCCTTGGCGAATGACGTCTCATGTTTAGCAATTTTTCTGAGTAAAGGCCTTTGTAGATGAGAACTTTGCTTATTTATTTTATACTGAACATTTTTGACTCTTGTGAAGTAGGTAAATCTGGTTTAAATGTAAATTAGTTAAACATTTGATACTGTCGTTATTTGAACATTATGTTTACCAACTTTGTATAGAATCTAGATAATTCACCATATTGCTTCACTTTGACACTTTCCAAGTTAGGTATGCCTACCGTTCGGTGCCTAACATCAAGCACAAGGAAGCGTGTCCCATGTATATCAAAAATCATTAATAGTATATTAGGATAGTAGTGGATCTGTTCAGGTTTTCTTTCTGCGCTTCAATTCGGTTTATTAAAGACTTATTGTCTTGTAATTGCTTTTCTACGTGGGGGAATGCCTAGGCGTATATCTCTCCTAAGGGGCGACGGAGAGGTTATGTCGGGCTCACCGGGAGGAAGATACCCCGGTTATACCGACTAAACCTACCACGGTGTTCCTCGACATAACCATAGACGGCGGAGCCGCGCGAATAGCTTTCACATGCAATCGCGACCCCGCCGAGGTTTCGGCCCGCCGTGTGAAACGGCAGGCCACTACATAAGATACTTCCTCTACTGTCCCCTATTAGGGAGACGAAAACACGACTCAGAGGCGTGGGAACACGCACGCCGCCTCTCGGACCTAGTGCTGATCGGGTGGCGAGCAGGCCTACGTCTACGCTGGAGGTCATCTCGCGCCCTTCAGCGCCCGGTTCTGTGGTTAGGGAGAGGGTTTAAGCGCTCCCTCTCCCACTCCGCCGCCTCCTTGATGGAAATTACTTCCTCACAAAAGGAAGCGACGGCGTTCCACGATCTCTCACTACGGACCATAGACTGAACCACGGCTGGAAGTGAGAGGGCAACCAGTCCGACTGCCGCGATCAATTCACGGCGCTCCGATGCCCAGGTGGGGCAGTCCGCCAAAGTGTGCAGCGCCGTGTCATTATCTTATCTATCTATTATCTTACTCATAAAAAATTACTGAAAAGTAATCTTAGAGGAAAGACTAACTTCCCTAAGAGGGCCCATAACGGACGCTTTAAAATTCAAAATACTATTATTTGGTTTATACTTACATTATTAAGTATCTGCTACCATAATATATTATGAAAATCTTAAAATTTAAATACTAAATAAATTAAATATGATTAATTTGACATATATACAATTCTAAGTCATCCAAGTGGATCTGAAATAATGCTTCCAACATTGGACCAAAATGCTGCAGCGCAGGTCCACTATCTAACTTTTACCCGTTCTCATTATCCGCATTAGAAATTAACAGTTCGGAAACCAGTTGCGTACGGTTCAGGAATTCCTTTGTACGCACCGTTTATAACACCTTTTACGATATTTTAGGGCAATTATAATACTGAGTTGGGATCCTCATTAGGTTGATGTTTTGATTCTGAAGATACTGTCCGACTTTTAGATAACATTTTCAATCCTGTGGGATATTTTTGTTACGTTCTACTAGCTTTTCCTGTGGTGACAAAAAGTAAATAGTAAGTAAAATCGCAGCTGGCTGCTATCGTACAGATGAAAAACCAAAAAATATTATTATCCTAAAATATACATTTCATTCATTCACATCTCCTACAGCAAAAATATTCTTCAGAATCGAAAATAAAATTACATTGTAGAAATGTATTCACACAAGAGTATTCCTGCTTTGAATCTAAACCTTTGTAGCAAGTTATGCTTGAACTAAAACAATCCGGAGCCGCTGCAAAGAAACGCATTATCATATGCAACTATTCTCGCTCCAGAAACTTGTTATACAATTTTTGTTCAGAAACTATTTTCAAACAAGCGCTAAGCTTTCCACTAGTTGGGATTTTATTCTGCGAAATATCAAAGCGGGAATACGATTAAATAGTTTCAGCCTGTGTGGAAAATGTAAGTGGATTTTTAAAACATTGCAGTTTGAAAAATAACAATATTTTTTATAATTGCACAACTCTACTAGTACATTGGTGTTGTTTGCCTTTCGGTCAATTTAGTGACAATAAATGCATTGCATCTGAAGTACTTATCTTGTTCATCTTATAGACCGTACTACTATCTCTTCAATTACCTACATCCTAATTAGTTTCACTACTTTAAGGTACTGTATAGTCAGGTTTAGCAGTGACTTTCAAAAATACTGACCATTACAATTTGACATCCTAGATATAGTTAAACCAAATTAAATCATCAAAGTAAGTAGAAATGAAAAGAGAAACTTTAAGTTACTTTTACTATTATATATTACTTCTTTATTTAGATAATCGGAATAAACTAGATATAAAATGATGAATATCATTACGTATAAACTCAGTTTATAGAATCTGAGATCGAGCATTGAGGGTCCTTATTTATGAGCTATATTTTTTGCATAAATACGTATAGCGGAATCATCTACAGGCCTATGCCTTTAGGTGATTCTGCTATACTGCGTTTAACTTGACATAAGATTTTAATGATAATTATATGCTTCTGAAGCGCCTTGTAGTCCGTTAAAGACATAGATACGCTCAATTTTTCAAATCTGCATTCTTTGCCACTATAACCATACCATAGAACCTAGAACCTACCTTTCATTTTCAATTTATTAATTTTCTATTGACATTTCAATAAAAAAATACTCCAGTGTCTCATATCAAATTCACATCAAGTCAGAAGACAATCACATCCAATCAAAAAAATTATGATGGCAGATACTTACATGCACTTACTAGGTGTTCTTAGTAATTTCCCTTTAGTGTCTGGCACCAACCGTGGCAAAGTTGTTGCTGCGTTTTAGAATGCTGCTTCTTCGCACAACTGCAAAGATAATGACAAACCAATTCGGCTTAATAATTCCTTTCAATCATTGTCACTATACGAATATAAGCAAAATATTTTAAGAAATGTAGTCCTTGTTCTGTCATCTCTGAGTGGTACTCTGAAATATTGAATGAAACTGAACGAAATACTGCACGTATTCCTGAAACTGCTACAGATGTTGTCAGGAAGTACCTTTACATTTTTGATGTAACATCAAGTACACCTCTATAAATTTAAAATTGCTTCCAGCTAGATTAATTCTCCTTTAATAATATAAATGGCACATGTACGGGTAAATCAGAAATGAAACCTTTAATTTCCTTCTTGCATGCATATTCTACTGACTAGCAGCCGTTGCATTACAATTTCTCATCAAATAATAAGAATATGGTAATTCGTCACTCCAACTGCTCCAACACACGAATATTTTATTCCCACCCGAGCACAGAAATACTGGTAGAATTTCCATGTGAATTGTAGCAAGGATAATACAGCGGAGTCTGTCAAAACCCTTCAGGCCACGCCAACCGCTCACATATTCAGCGACCATGATCGTAAGGTCACATGTATTATGCATTCAACTCGACCTGCCCTGTATCTGAATCAATCCAGGAATGTTTGGCATAATGCCCGGGAACGAAATACGTTTGTGTAATGAGGGTAGATTTTCGGTTACGCTTGGCATTTAATTTTGGTATGATTGAAAATAGTTTTGGGCTCAGTTTATTACAAGACTTTGTAGGTAGTGGCGCAGTAATAATGTACGCCTGTATCTCGTACTCTTAAAACAATAGATGTATAACACGACATACTGAATCCCACAGTATAACAAGTAATTTTGAGTCATCCAAAACCGACCGACAGCGAATCTTATTTAGCTTAAAATCATTTAGACTTAAGAGCTGTTCTACTTAATATATTTACGGGCTGATAAGTTAATATTAAATTTAACTACCTACCCAATGGGAAAATTTGCCGCAATTTGGAAACATAAACAGCAACATTTAATACTACCACACCATATATAAGCGATACAAAAGCGTTAAGATATTGTAATGGCACCATACAACCGTACATTAACTACCAAACGTAATAACCAAAACACCATTCTGGAATCCTATATCAGGTATTTCATCTAAATCTAACCAATTTAATTCATTGCTAAACCCTTTATAAGAGCTATCTTATTTTAGGTCATGGCAAATTGCTCCTAATCTGTTACTATGGGATCCGGATATAAAACCCTCAGGTTATTATCAGCGTTAGCATCTATAGGGAGTAAAGCGATGAGGCGATTAGCGAAGTTCCATGGTGCGTATGTAAGCCAGATAAGGGCTCGATAAAGCTTGGTATGGAAACACACGAGGGTAATGCTTGAAGTAAACATGGTCGTAATTATAAATTAAATATTGATTAATCCGACATTTACATCATGTACATTGATAACATGATGATGTGATCCATAGATGGTTGTTCTGAGTCCGGGTGACCTTTGTTTTAGTTGTTATAATGATTTAAAATACCCTGCGTGATTGGCATTACCTAAAATGTATACCATACTTATAAAATGTTTTTTTTATAATTCAATTAGTTACAGAAGAGTAAATGATAGATGCTTTGTCTGTCTAGCGATTATCTATTCTTTTTTTGCTTATAACTGCTACATGTATAATGCTTGCTTATAACTTTAGTATAACGGTGATTATTATTAGACAATGGCCGGATCCGAGATGATCTAAGTATGACACTTGATTAACTTACGTCTTACTAACATTTTTTTGCTCCCAAATTTCTAGTAGAATGTTTCCGAAGCCTGATGAATATTCAAGTATAACCGTCGCCTAGAACATACCTTATTGATTACCAATAAAATACAGGCACAAACCCACCTCCTTTCAGTATGTTTTCAAATTAATGCAGATGCTCGCAATCCCATCACCATACACTGACATCGGAGCCTCATTCGCAACTGAACTGACTTGTACAGCATACATTGCTTCCTCGTTCTTGATAAGGACGACATGCGAGCGACTTAAAACATTAATGGATTTCCGTTTAAGTAAAGTTGTAGCTCGCGATGGCCCTATCGCGTGTACAGAGCTAACGCTATGCAAATGTTAGTGCTGTGAATAATTATTTGTAGACTTTTATTGCTCTTGTTGAACTATAGATAAATAGTTTGCAACTGTTATACAAATGCCTGAAGCCGGTTCGATGGGAATTTCTTCGTTCGAACAGTATTTGTGCACCTTATTGTATTGCAAGATATCAAGAAATGATGACATGAATAATTTTGCTACATTCCTTTATGAGCACGAATGACATTTGGTACTTTAGTAATCGTTTTTGTTGCTGCTTTTTGTAGCGCAACGGCAGTAAATGCGGTTGTTGTGCGTTAGGTCTTGCGTTCGATATCACGGTCAAGCGCCCTGTTACTGAAATTATATTGTGTCTGCAAGTGTATTCAATAGAAGGTTGGCGCTCCCTAATACGCGGAACTTGTAAACATAACTGGAGAAATGTAGGTATAATTTATCTTTGCGTTCTATTTCATAGAAATAGCAACAAACAAACAAACAAGCACAAAATTAACATATATAGTTAGTTCCAGGCCTATTATGGAACTAACTATATATGTATATTAATTTTGTGTCTCTATATCTTATCCGTACAATTTGATCGTAAATACGAAAGTGATTTTTACTGTCCGTTATTCGACTGATAACTACCAAAATATGATTTTAAATATAGAAGAAGTTATCTTCAGAAATAAGATCTTTCTTTAAAAATGCGAATAGGGTCAACAGCTAATAGTTTAAACAAAAGACAGCACCACTTTCCCACTTAACATTCTGAACAATAATTTGGCAACTATCGCACAACAGTACTGCAGTCACACCTGTATAACGGCTCTCTAGTTTCCCAAGTCGAATGTTTATTCATCAAACACGTGATGTTTTCACTGTAAATACTTCGACGACTCGCTCATTGGCATCCAACATTTTCTTGCTTTACGTTATAATTCCATGTTTGGAGATAATAAAATGTTGCTAATTTCTGTTATTTGTTCGTGAAACTTTCAAAGAACTTTACGTTTTATAAAGTCGTTTATCGTTTGTGACTTTTAAGGCTTTATTTGTGCATCAATTTTTTTTTTTGGAAATATGTCATGGATTTTGTTCTTTAACTTGTCAATTGTTCGAATGCCAAACATAATTGCTACCGCCGGTGTACCGCTACGGCTTAATATAACCTATTGCCTAATACCTAATCCCACTCATATTATAAATATAATAATTGTGTTCAATCTCATATTACTCTATCACGTCTAAGCCATTGAACATACATAATATCCTAGATTACTACAGGCTACTTTTTAGCCCGATTTGCGTTACCGCTGGTTTCACATATACAAAGCCGAGAATATACAGTAGTTAATTAATATTTATCTATTATTTGGTATAATAATTTCAGATGCTTCGCGAGGCCAGTGCGCCGAATACTATGGATTCAATCCTTATAAATAGTTGTTCTGAGTCTGTGTTTTTTGGAACGTTGTTTCAATATTTATAAAGTCATAAGTGTCATAACGCTATATTCCCATTAGGGGCATATGTTCACACATATGCCTCTAATGGGAATAGTGCGTTATGAGACAGTTATCTGTCTTGCTATAAATGAAAAAATTGGAAAGATGTTCGCAACTCAATCACGCATGAACCGCTAAACGTATTTGAATGGAGCTTCGCATTTAGATGGCATAGATAGAACGCTATACTAGATTAGCACATGGAATACTTTTTATCCAAGAATGTGTACGCTTGGCATTCATGCAGGCAAAGTTACGTTAAAAGAATGTAAAACAATGAAAATGCGACCAATGTAGCTGACCTAATCCGAGGCGGGCTCGATTCCTGGGTCGGAAAAAGGTTTGAGAATTTTTCGGTCAAAAAAATTCTCAGTGGTGACACTGATTCTTGAGCCGTGCTCGGTTGATGGGAATAGGATCATTACGTGGAAACGCAAACTAAAACTGGCGACATGTGGGTGTATTTCTACCCCTTTGAGGATTACGTGTTTTTAAATAGTTTATCGGTACAGTTTCTTAAGCCTGAACTGATGTGTACCTATATAATATCAGCCTTGTACCTATATAAACTGCCCCAATGTTGGCCACGGACCTCTTCTCAGTATGAGAAGGGTAAGGTCAAAGTCTACCACGCTGGCCCAGTGCGGTTAGACTTCGGCTATCTTCAAGAACATTATCGAGAGCTCTCAGCCATGTAGGTTTTGGCACGTTGTTATCCTTCTCTGTAAAGCAATCGATAATTAACTAATTAATATGTACATAACTTCAAAATATCAGAGGTGCTTGTGATCGAACCCGAGACCTGTATGTAGCAGTCACATAGTTTCCCACTGGTTTCCCACTAGGCAATAACCGCTGCTGATGGGGACCGCCGTCTGTGAGATTCCGAATTTAGTTTACAGCAGCATAGAGTTATATAAGACCTAACATGACTGGTGAAACATAGGTTTGGTAATAAGTGCTAAGTTATTAATAAATATACAAGCGTAATATTTATGTAATAGCCTATTAAGCATGGTTTTATCGTATACATACGTACATACATACAATGACATAGTCTCAAGCTTATAATAAAAAAATATGTGAAATGCCTACCCCATAGTAGGCAGATATGTGTAACATCCGCATTTCAACAGCAATGTTTTAGGGTTTGTTCCGCATTTGCCCCTACATTACGTCCCACAATCCAAAATGTTCCACATTGACCCCTTCTTTTTAATTATTCCGTTTTCGTCCTACATTTTTTTTGCATATGCGTAGCACAAAAAAACAATATTAAAATTATTTTAATTATTTTCGCTCCTAGGCTCGTGATATTATGCAATCATGCCCAAAGTTTTGCCGAGATTTTTCAGCTGACGGTACAACAAGAAGTCCATACAAAAATAATAAGGGGACAAAAAAGACACATAATTTGGGACGAAATAGGAGTTAAATTAAGAAATTAATACTCATTTAAATGTAGGGGGATGTAAGGAATAATTATTGGGACGAATGCGTATTTCTACGTTTGGGACGAAACATGACGGACGAATGCGGAACAAAACCGCTTTTAGGTCCCACGTAGGTTGCGAGCCTATTGCGAGCCTATTGTCATCTACCTTTTTTTAGACTTCGTTATGTTACTGGGAATTTCATCACAGAAAATATTACTTTGCGTAATTTGATAATCGAACCCGGTCACACACAACAGTTGCATTTGCCACCGCTACGACACCGTGGCGGTTCTAGCATGATAAACACTTTCTATTAATAACATTACGCCTTTCTGCCAACAACCTTCTTATAATAAAACAATAGTTTAGAATTGCTTAGTTGTTACCGAGACATTTTTTTTGGGTTCTGGTTAGGTAAAGAGTACAAAATTCTCGGTATCGGCTAGAAAACTAGAAATATACGGCAAACCATAATTAGCCATTATTAGCATATCTAAATAGCAATATTTTTAATATAATCATATTCTCTGCTTACCCGTTTGGGTATATACAAAACCGTATGTACTAATAACTTCTGGCAAGCGTTAAGTTATACTGATCAAACATAATAGTAACTTATAAACTTTCGCGTTGCATGATATATATATATAATATGTAACGGGTATTAACGCGATCATGCATAATGTTTACCTTTTTTATGCTTGACGTTTCGACCAGGTTACACCGGCCGTGGTCTCAAGCTGCTGACTCAAGTCAGCTTGTAAAAGGTAAACATTATGCATGATCGCGTTAATACCTGTTACATATTATATATATAACAAACATAATAGGTGAAAACACAGGGTCAGAAAGATTATCATCAAAAAGAACAATTCGATCTACAACGACGATATTCCCAAAATAAATGCTATACCATGTTTTTAAAACATCCGAACTTCCAAACCAGTTAATCTTTGATATAAATCGCGAGAACATTTTACCTTCACCTCGACATCTTAATAATGATCAAACAGTGCATCATTAAACGCACTATAAAACTTCCATTTAAGTCCGATTATCAAACAATGCGTTTAAGAGTTATTGTTCCACACTTTATTTATATTTTTATTACACAAAGCACCAGCTTTGTTATGGCGATTTTCATTATAAACGTTTGGTACAAGTGTCAGGTTATAACGGAAAATAACGTTAATGTTCATATTATGTGGGTCTATTTTTGTTATTATCTAAAATATCAGGATATTTGCCAGTATGGCTTATTTCTTGAAAGTTGGTCTATCCTAACTAATTATAAATTCGTATGTGAGTTTGTTTGTTACGGTTTCATGCCTTATATAATTCATCAATCTTCATGAAATTTCGTATACACGTTGTGAGGGGTACAAAAAAAGGATAGGATCCTAAAAAGGAAGGACTATATTTTTTTACTATCTAAAAAGATAGTAAAAAAATATAGTTCCCGAGGGATGGTAATTGATTGACAAAAATCATCACGAGCGAAGTTCGAAACTCTGCTAGTAGTAACTATATTAAAAGTTTAACGGGAGACCTATTTTGTGAGTTTGTTTGAATACCGCTGAAACCACGACCAGTATTTTAAAAATCTTTGACTGTTCGAAAGATTAATTTTTTTGAGGCGCTCACAGCCAGTTGCACTCACTGATCGGTAAACGATTAGCGAGGTTAAGTAACGTTTGGTGCGGTCAGTCTATAGATGGGTGACCACTTAGTGGTACTTCATCTGAGCGTCTCGGTGCTTCGGAGGACACATACAAAGTCGGTCCCGGTTGTTGTCAAATTGACAACAGTCGTTAAGCCATGTCCCAGGCCTACGAGCGGCTTGAACAACTCTTGACAACAGGTTGGCCGCTAACCACACGAAAAGAAGAAGATTCATTTTCTCGCCCTAAAAAGTGTTGTATGAGTTACTCCAGAGCAGCGATAGCTCAGTGGGGAGACCAACAGACTGCAATGCAGAGGTTCGAACCCACGTCGCGCACCTCTGACTTTCGGAAGTTATATGACTTTTCAAAATTATGTGCGTATTGATTGACAATTATCGCCTGCTCCGTGCCTCGGAGAGCACGTTAAGTCGTCGGTCCCAGCTGCCATGAACATCTATGTAATGGCAGTCGTTATTGGGAGAGTGTCGACACAAAAGATCCCACTGGGTCGAAGTGTCGCCGGTCTGCACTGACTGGCCCCCAGATAAGATAATATGTGTTACTCTAAAATTTAGTATGCTTGGTGATAAGTTTCATTCAAATCGGGATCTACATGATTGAGTAATATACCTCCAAACATGTGTCCAAAGTTTTGCATTTATTATGATAATGGGATAATTATGATATTAGATGAAACAGTAAATAAGCCTGCATGTAAGTTCCAAAGCACATTGATTTTTACTTTTAATACAAAAACTAAAACCAGTTCTATTTAAAACTATTTAGCAATTTAAAATTGTTTGGCCAGACATCGCGTCGTCCAGAGCTACGGTTCTTAACTTGAATTTTACATATCTTACTTAAGAATAATTTTAATTACGTTTGAGTGTCATATTAAAACTTATTTTATCAGTTTATGTTTACAATTATTGTAAAACTCGTGTAGCGGGTATATCGACTTTGGGACCCCGGGGCTCAGACACAATACTTTTTAATTGTCTAGACATGGCTGTACTAACGCATTACTGCATTATTAGCTATAAATCCTTGAATAATACTGAAGGACTAATCTAAGTTTTCTCTTATTTTATAGCCTATGCCATAAATTAATTAAAGTTCAGAGGCTCACTCTTTAAACTCACGATTTGATCAATATTTTTGACACACATCAAAATACAAGAGAACTCGTCAGCTATTGAAATTAAACAACTTTAAGCAAATATTATTACGATGTTTATTTTTCAAAACACTATTATTAAATCATTTTAAAATACTGCAGGAACATGGCCGCTGAAAAGCAACCGAACCGTCGAAGAAAGTGTAAAATTAAATCTGATTAGTTTTATAAATTAAATAGAAGTAAACAATAACTAATAACACTGTTTAATAATTAAATAATAGTAGTTTAAAGTTTCATAATTGTGTAATAATACCGTTTTAAAAAATTTACAATGCGGTACAAGCCGTATAAAGTAGTTTAATTCCAATTTATAGCATATTTATTTATTAACTTGGACATCCAGTAGTTATTACATTAAGACTGCGCCGAGCGAAATGTGCCAAAACAGGCGGTCACAGTTAAGTGAATAAAATCAACTCTTTTTGTTTAATACAAATATAAAATATACATTTACCATAACGATGAATGTGTTTACAATTACTCCGTGTGAAAAACTTAAAATAATTAATATTTTCGCCTACAAAATTACGTGAATTTGCACGAAAAATGCAAAATCATAAGCTCGTGTTACGTGATTTTTAGATTATAACAGTAGAAATCTATCCTATTTACCAGCTTAAACGAAACATAAATAGATATATTACAATTTGTCCGTCCCAAATATTTAAGTTATTGTTTAACAATAAAGATACATATTTTTAAAACAGCACTTCAAATCCTTCATACAATTTTACTATGGCGGCCGCGCGCCGATTTGAATATGCGCCGCACGAGCTCTGTCATTATCTGTCTTACGTTCGGCGCAGTCTTAATGCTTATTCTGACAAAAGAAACACTAGTACTAACACTTAATGTATAACTTTTGAAGGTGTCATATCATGCACCATTAAAATAATTGACGGTAGCATTAATTGAAACAAAAATAAACTTAAAATATAAAAAAAAATACAAAAATATAATATAATCTCACATAAACAGAGATATATAAATATTGACAGATATTACATATACATATATTTACATGATCAAACATGACCATACGTGTAAACGTAAAACAATATTAAAAACAGCTATATTTTAAAATAAAAGTTATTATGAACATAATTTAGCGTTATATAGATTAATGCCTGTATTGCCACGAAAAGTTAAGGAAAGGTTTATTATTTCCAATGTTTAACAGCCATACTTTTAGCTCTACGTAAGAAGAAGCAATCAAAATATACTCTGCCGGGAACGTTTCCAGACTTCATGATCTATGCTGCGAATTTCGAACCAGAAAAACGCGTCGACTCTTGCCCGACTCTTGAATTTCACAACCGCACGCAAACCTATGCCATCGAGAATTTATTACAGCAGAAAATAAATTATTGAATTGGCTATCTCTACTTTATCGTTACATGGTAAGGTTGCTCTAAGAGTGAACCCGCGGGCAGCACGCTGTAATAAAATATTATTGCGTAACAGATTTCTAGTTCCCACACATATAGTATTGGAGTCGAGGAATAAATTAGCTTGTGTGCTTTTCAATATCTTTCAAGTCTATTGAGATAATCCTCAATACTTTTACGATTAAGATGAGTAGGAATGCCGCCAAATAGCTTATTCATCCCTATAAATTGAGATAAATATCACCGATAGTTTGCCAGCTACGAAGAGGATCTAAAAATAAAAAAGAATCACGTCCAGATTCTTAAAATCACCGGCCTCTGCCCTCATCATAAAAACACCCACAATAATTTATGCTGTTTTATATTTGTAAGTAGGTATACATTTGACATTTAATATAATTTTGTAATATTGTCTTCTATTTACGCGAATATTATTAATTGAAATTAAACTGCTATATACGGATTTTATCGCGTTGTTTATTTGACACTTTATGACAAAATTTTGAAAATTTTTACACTACTACTACTATTAAACTTTACTAATTTTTAAGCTAATTAAATTATTATTAAACTATTTAGATTTAATTTATTAAATCAAATCAATATAATTTTGTGTTTAAATTTTATTATATAAATATTTTGATTAATTATATATTTCAATTTTTAATGTATTTTATTATAATTCTATATTTTACGTAATTTTTAATTTTCTAATCCATTGCTTTCATAATTCATTTGTTTCATTGATTTTCACAGTATTGTAAGTTTTATATAATTTTCTATTAATTGATGTATACTTGACATTGTTGTATTTTCGTTATAATATATTATTATGTTCTTTATATTGCGTGCTGTGATCTCCTGTTATTGAGGAAACACATGTCCTATTTTAGTGTGCCCGTGCCTTGTAATAAATGTGTATTTCTTGTTGGAGTATCAAAATAAAATAAAATAATAAATAAAATAAAATTTGTCCAATATTGGGCATTATCAGTACAACCATCGCCTCTTTAAAAATTATTATTGGTTTCTTGGGCATTTGATATTTTAGCACATTTAGTCATTGTTTTTTTTAATGAGAACAGGCCCGCCCGTGCCGTGCAGTGGGACGGTACAGTAATACAAATTAATTTTCTGCACTACCTTCACTTTTTCACAATACCCTACTCACTTTGTCACTCAAATAAAAAGTTCCATTAACAAAAATAACCCAACATTATCACTCGCATCCCTCCCATGTCTCAGAACAAACGGAGCGGATGCTTTTGTTATAGCGATTTTCATTGTTATCGATTCAATGAACGTAGTTTTTTGAATCGATTCGAAGTGTTGAGCGTTATGAATGATTTATTTTTATTCTTGTACAGCACTAGCTTGTTTAATTCCCTTTGTATAGAAATGTCGGTGTCAAAATGTTATTTAGATGACTAATGTGTTTTTAAATGGCTTTTTATTAACAAATAATTGGGTTAGGCAAAGTAAGTTGAATTGCTGAAATTGTTGTGTTTATTAAAGTAAATGTAGTTTTATGTTCAGTCAAAAAATGTTGGCGATTAAATTAAATGTTATTATTTTGGATTATAATATAAAATGTTATGACGATGTAAAAGTAAAAAAATATTTTTTTGGTTTCGTAATAGCGCATAGTATGACGGTGGTGCAGCGATCACAAATGCGATAGCTGTTCATAAGATTTCGGGTTCGCTACGTGGGTCCGGTATAGTATAATATAATACTCTATAATGTTCTATCACATATACACGACACCATCTAGCCCAAACTAAGCAGAGCTTGTGCTATGGGTATTAGACTATGGATAAACACACATACACTTTTTTTTAAAATAAATATGTACATAGAAACACCCAGACCAAGACAAACATCCATGTTCATGCACACAAATGTTTGACTTGTGCGAGAATCGAACCCGCGACCTCAGGCGTGGCAGTCGGTTAAACTAACCACTACGCCATAGAGGCCGACATAATATATATATAGAGTATATATGACAGTAGACTTTCTGTTAAGAAATTCTCATTCGCCAGTGGGAATTTCATTTGTTTTGAATATCTGGGTGTATCCGTTGTTTGAATGTTTGTTAAGTCTCCGACACAGGAACCATTCCTAGTGCGGGAGTTGCCTTTTGTAAAAATAACAAAATACAGTAATATCAATCTTTATTCATTTAGATCACAAAGTAACACTTATGAACGTCAAGGTTACATTAACTAAACAATAATATGACTCAACCTTTCATATCAATATTTTCAAGATGTTTTATAATAAAAGTCTAGGGTTTTAAAACTAATTTACGTATTTTTAGAGCAGCTATAATAAGGTACTGAAACAACGTATAATTTGTTTTCTAATTAGTTGTACAAAGCAACGACTACTCAAAAAATCCTTATTCTTCAAAGATTTTAATTAAAATGTTACGGAATTGACTAAAATGATAGGGCACTTGTAACTATAGGCAAAGTCGTTCATAAAAATTGTAATGCGATTAAGATAGCATTTGTAAGGTAGACGGAGCTCAGCGCAAATTGATCAAGTGATTAAAGGGGATTAAGGCTTACCATCATTTTGTGGAATACGCGGACACCGTGGGGCTATATTGTTTTGTTCACTTATTGGTGCGGTTTGTGGCAATATGGTAGTTGACTCATTTCATTTTATTATTGTAGTTCAGTTTATGTAGTCTAGTTTATGTAGTATGAAATGTTTAATTGTAGATAGTTGTATTTTAGAGTTTGGGTAATGTACGGTACTTTTTTGCGTTTATATAGACAAATGCCGCAATAGGAGTAATGCCCGCGTGGGACTTTACAAACATACAAAAACGGACACAATGAACATCCAGACTAGGAACAAGCATTTTTTTGTCCCGTGTGGGATTCAAACCCACAACACTCGGTTCGGTAGTAGTAGAGAGGCGACTACTTAAGCCATTTATCGCCATCCTTAATGTTGTTACATAATTTAATCATTAATTTTAAACTCTAAAAAACAAAGTATTTTAGATCTACTTAATAAGAAATAAGATACACGCTTTTTAAATCTGTTAGAAGGGTTTAATTGACAAATGATAGAAAAGGGATGCACAATACAAACAGAGTGTAACCGCTATTTAAATGCAGCGGTGCGAGGGAGATAGCGACGTATTCTCAATACACTGCCACGTTTTCATAAATCCAGATTTAAAATATTAATTGCTCCTTACTTTGCAACTAATTTTAAAACAGATTTTACAAAAGATTTTATTTGATTACTATTTGCTCTTATGTGTTATGGTGCATAAAATCAAATAAAGGCCACTATACTATTGTTAAAGGAGCTTCGAAATGGGCGATATGTGGCCTCGGCAAGTTCAAATATGCTATTCTGGCTATATATTTTGGCCATACATAAAATATTGATGTGCAATGCTCAGTTTCGTTATTATTGTTGGAACTATTACCGACCAATATATTGCAGTCATATATTGCATTTAAATAAAGCCTTAAAAAGCCCCTTCAAAGTTTACAGACCTCTAACTTATGATTCGGGTTAACCTATACTTACCTATTCTCAAAATATTCTTAGGTAACGTTAATAACAGTTAAGTAGCGCGGCTATAGTATTTAAGTAATTGTTGTGAATTAGGTCTCAGATGCCAATCCCGATTCCAGCAAAATTATTATGCAATAAGTTGTCTGGAGCTGTGCCCTGTAAATCTACTACGAATTTAATTATTGTTAATGTATTTATCTACATAATCGGCTGACTGCGATTAGATATAAAATAATTAATTACATAACAAAACGACATATTTCATTATACCATTATAAACAACTAAAAGTGATGTTTAAAACTTGCAGTTATAGATCACTGCAATCAACAATGGAATTATCGAAAATCTATTATAGAACAATGAACCATTCGCTATTAGGACTATCCCAAACAAGTACAAACGATGGTGGCCCACCCTACCATAAGACTATTATCACGGCACTAATCGATTTGAACCCTGCAGTACCGTATCGCGCTATTCAACCGTTTTATTTTATTGTTCAAACCCACACTCGTCATATCGACCCCCTGTGTTACTACTATACCGTTACAACATCCCATTACCCCTATAAAAATCCTTATTACGTGCACGATAAGGTTTATTATATCATAAAAATATATAATTGAGAAAGGGGTCTGATTATGTCATGTTTGTTAATTTAGAAAATGGAGTCATCGTTTGTATTATGCGTAAAAAAATGTTTAGTTCCCATGGAATAGTGTGAAAATTAAATACAAAGTGTTTTATGAGTAGGGATGGAATTTTTTTGACAATTAATTATAACTAGAAGATCATATTACTACTTAGGTATACCAGAGGCTGCTGTTTAACACGAGGCTATGTAACTTGAGCAAGTTGCAACAATTGAGTGGCTTTTATGCATCATGTAAAAGACAGGCCCATGCATGTTAATCATATGCTTAACAGGCACACAAGTTACTTGCTTCGCTCTACTATTTGTTTGGACAACGTGTAGGTAAAGAACACATGCTATGCATACTAGCTAGTTTACAAGTTGGCCTTTTCTTATATTTTCTTAGAGTTGATAGGCCTTTAGTATCGATATGTCTGCTTACAAATATGGTTATAATAGTTACCAAAACAATATATGTAAAAAAATTAAGCTGCTCTCAAATAACTTAGCCTAAGTTACAGCTGTTGTAAGACAGAATTTTTAAATCTTCATAATAGATGTATGTAAATATGGCAAATATAGCTTTTAGCCAGCAATATAACTAACCTCAACACAACAAGGCTCACAGGGGGTCCCCGAGTAACTCACATACAAAAATCAAACATCCCTTTACAGCCAAAAACCTATAAAAACCAGACTAATTGCATCCAGAAATTAATACTCCGCAGAAAGACAAAATAGATCGCAAAAAATTCAGATAGGGCCATTAAAACGAACCCCCGCTAAGATATTTCACTAAACTAACGCTATTATTTTTATTTCAATGAGAATCGCCGGCACGTCATTGCCAGAGGAAAAAATCCACCAATAATAAAATTATCGGGGACCCGCTAGGCTATTAAATGCAGACCGCCCGTGATATATACAGGCCCGAAGCGTTAGTGAAGAGAACTGGTGGTATAGGGCATGGGAGGAGCGAAAAGAAAAACGGTACTCTAAAGCAAGACGCAAATCATAATAAAAATAACGATCACATAAATACAACTAGAGACATACTTAGATGTAAGCAAGCCCAAAATGGATGAAATCGCTATTATTGTTTAGAGTAATTGGTATCCATGAGTAGCCACACAGTAGCAAGTAAGTATACGGCTTAACTGAAGATAGGCGGTAATCGCTGTCGAAGATCGGCGCCGATATAAAGGGTATCCTTTGTGTGGTGCTGACTCTGAAGTATTTACCCTGGGAAAAAATTGAAAAAAAAATAGCAGACTCACACACAGTCACACAGTAGCAGGCAAGTACGAGTTGCGAAGGCTCACATACCTACCTCTTTCCTTCCTTTCCTCCAATCTTTAATTCCTTTTCCTTAGGTTGAGTACCACGCAAATGACTCCCTTTATATGGGAGGCAATCTTAGACAACGATTACTGCTTATCTTCAGTTTAACCACTTTTGTTGTATACAAATACAGTAGGAGAGAATTTTAAATATATTGCCATGCAGAGTAAATTCGTACACTCTAGTGAGTTTAAATGATAACCTGTCAGGATAGTAAATCTAAATGTGATGAATAGCACCTTACTAAGTTAGATTAACTAAATTAGCTTCAGCGCCAAGTAAGTTTTTGCCAAAGAGAATTAATATTTTTATAATGACACCAGGTGAATAATTGTGTGATTAGAATAAGCAACGTAGATAAATAAAAGCTTTTGAAAAGTAACAGAAAAAAATTAATATTATACGGCTAAATTAAAGGTATTTGATAGTGAAAGTAGTTTTGTTATAACTTACGACAAATGAACATTCAAGAAATGCATTATGTTATTAAATAAAATAAGAAACTATAAAAACCAAATTAAAGTGAAAGACACGTAAGTGATTAATAAATATTAAACTAAAAACTAATCTCCTATACAAAACAATGAAACATAAAAGCTTACGATAATAACAATACAGTTAATAGGTGATAAATAATCGATTGATGAGTAAGCAATGGTATTGTTCTGCTCGGAGCACAATGGGTGAGATTATGCCTCAAATAGCGTGAGAAAGAGACTGTCCTCAACTTATCAATGACTTCTCATGGTCTTAATAAATGCAGCACATACTTGCTTAATGTTACATCTTTGCTCGAGCTTATGCTTAGCTATGTTATATCATCATCAAGTATATGTATATTTCTTACCATTTTAGGAGAGTTATTGGTAGCTAGATCTCCGGTCAAATCAACATGGTTGCTTATTTTGGTGCAGCTCAACTCCTAGTCTTCACCTTCAACCATATGTTGCGTTCTTGCTATGAGTAGAGTTGTCAGCCTCCATGAAGACCACCGTGGTTTTTGCAGAGGAGAAATTATCTTTGCCCCTTGCATTAAAAACACGTTGACCTTTCTTTGAATAAAATAGTAAATACCAATTGCCAACCCGGAAATCCGCATTTACTTTTACCATACATAAGTAGCTAAAGGCTAGGGTATCTGTAAATAATTAAGTGAACTATATTTAATTTTAATATTATTACTAATTATGCTATTTTCCCTCCTAAACGTTATAAAAAGATTTACTTTGCCAAATTTTGTTAAATCTGTAATCTCCTTAACAGTTGTTTTATGTCTAAAATCAAAATGAATCGTCTTATTAATAAATCAACTGTTACTGTATATAGAATTCTTCCATTAGATAGTATGCTTTAATTACTATGCAGCGCAGATAACTCCATTGGATCAAATGGATTGAATGCAGCTGCCCATTTCTCGGTTGATTTTGTTGTTTCCTTGTATGGCACCTACGAGTATAAAATGAGATTCAATTTATTCTATGCATAGTTTCGTGAATTGAAAACGATCAGCTATAAGTTTATTATTACATGTTTAACTTAAGCTAAACTTACGTTCGAATCTGCTGTTGTAAGTATATTATTAGTAAACTACATTTACAATTATACCATCCACAAGATCGCTTTTTCCCCGTACAAAGTTCACACCCGTATCGATAGACCTGATATTTATGCTTACTTTATGCAGAGATATTTCAGAATATTCTCTGCTGCGAAATTTACACCGACATTAATTCATTTAGCAGTTCAAAAACTAAATTTGCCCAGGACATCCATATACTGCCTGTTACACATTAGTCTTGTATGTGTGATATACACGGAACATTCAGATGGGGTATAAACAACGATGAACTGAAATGTAACATTTTGGGATGAATACCGTTTCAAATACGAGAGGAACAAAGTTTTAGTCTGAAAATTTGCTCTCGGAAATTTAATGAAAGTGCTAGTCTCGTCCGACACATTTGAAATTTATGAGGCTACAACATATATTTTATCTGTAATAAAATGTTTTTGCGTTTCGGACACAAACATCAATTTAACAACAAAAACGCATGATGCATTAGTTAACCTTTCATACTTGCTGCGTAATGCAGATGTTCTTCTAATCCCACGAAATCCTTTTCAATCTGTAATAGAAGACAAACCAACCATCGATCGACGTTTACAACCACTAAAAGCCCGTTTTTATTTGAAACAATACGATAAAGCTCCCCAAATATCCCTGCGGGGTAAAATGCCACCCGTCTACGTCACGTGTACGATTTTTACACCCCAAGGTGAGTCGAGTAACGGTGGGTTCAATCGACAAATGAAAAGTCTCCTTCAATTAATTAGCGTCAGAACCCTTGCGGTTGAGTGTGAAATCTTTTTATGTTAAATTGGAGAGCTTGAAGTTTTGATTATTACGCATTTATGGTTGGGAATAAAAAGAATAAGAATAAAATAAAATGTAAAGTTTTAAGTCTTACTAAAACCTTCTAATTTAGGATTCAGGAATAAAGGAAATAAAGATTTATTGTTATAATTGTATGTCACAAGATCATTATACTTGTACCTTACAATGATATCATTGATTTATTATAAAAAATATGTAATGTAGGTAAAAGATACTGTACTCTTCTCTTGCCTAGGCAATTTTCATTGCCCTTTTCTTTTCATAGCTTATAACTTTTGACTTATTTTCGTATTCACTTTTATCTACTCCATTCGTATATTCACACCCGTATGAGAATGCCTCTAAAATTCTTAACAAATAGCTCTCAAACTTTATAATGACTTAATTAAATCACGAATTCAACGCCTTCGACAATAACTATTGGATTTTCTGCAAAAACTATTACTGCAATATCGTGACTTTTACAATCTGCCAACTTTAATTAATATTGCGGATTTCAACGGAGAAGTTCTGCAATATCTTTGTTTGTGGGAAAAACTTGGAGCTTGCTTCAACTGCCTTAAGGTAAAAACATTTATCAATTCTGGCGAAAGCGAGGACTTCTGACAACACTGATAAATGAACGAATATCAAAATAATTTATAAATGATTTTGTAATTTATCAGCTGTTGTGTTAATTTTAGCCAAGTATATTACAAATCACTTTTAAACCTTTAATCACAGTACATTAATAGGAGTCTTTGGACATTTGGTAGCACCTCTGAACTTAAGCACGTAAGCGATAGAACATTCGCAACTTAATTTTGAGATTCTGGAATCGATTTCATTTCATTAGATAAGCATAGATTTTTTGGAATTTTTGACGGGGTATTTATAGTAAATACACGGAGTAGAAGACGATGTTTTCTCTAAAGCAAACCTGGGTTTTTAATGCAGCTAGTGAAATGTGACTATCATACATTCTAACCTTACTATATGCTCCTCGCACTAATATAAATAAGGTTTTACTTGTAGTACTACCAATAAAACGGTTTTAAGTTTAATCATACTATATCGTTATCTACAGTGACACACCTATCCAAATAATTTGTCAACGATAAGCAAACACAGAAAATTCAATTTGTGAAAATTAATTAATGTATTACTGATAGCACATATCTGTTTAAAGCAAACAACACTGTTGATCAAACAATAAGTTACATTGTGGGCAAAAAACTAATCATTCCAATTCAGCAAGTAATAATAATAATTGATTTGTATTTAACTAGCTTTTGCCTACAGCATCACTCGCTTGGAACCAGTACTTTTTTCTGGATAAGAGATACCCCTTTTTGTACCCCTGACGACGTGTATGCGAAATTTCATGATGATTAGTTCAGCAGTTAAGGTGTGAAATCGTAACAAACAAACGAACTTACATTCGCATTTATAATATTAGTTAGAATAACATTATGTCCATAGTTAGAATCAACACATCTTTGAAAACAATATGGAGAACTTTCAGAAGTAAATGCTGCCTCACGATATTTTCTTTCGTTAAAATGAGTGTTGAATACGAAACTAGTGTTTTTTACTACTGAAGTGGCAGACTAGTATACGCCTAATACTAAGATTACCGTAACCTATGATTGCTTGCATTACTCCAGGTATCGTGGTCGACGCTAATGAAAATGACTTATTTAAAGAGTAGATGATGAAAATGAATGCAGGGAATGGAAGACATAAATATGTTAGTCACATGCAATTTTATTTACTGAATAAAACGCTGTAACACGTTCACGACTGTTATGTTAGAGGGTACTTCGATACTACTCAATGCAAGCCAGTCTACTCAAATCATTACCAAATCATTGACTATGGAAGACTGTTCGAGTTACACGACACAAATTATTCATTGTGATTGATTTAAAATGTAATACAATCTACAATAAGGGTACACTTCTGTGTATCCTTAGGATTGTATTTATAATATATCAAACGAAAGGATCTGTTGTATATACAGTGACAAAATATGAATAATATTATTCCTAATTGTGCTTAAAAGTGGGCCCGCATAGTGCAATAGATAGTAGTGAAAGACAAAATATAACATTTCATCTTAACAGAGTATCAATAAAAATAGGTTAAGTATCTAAGGTAATTTTAGCATTTTATTGAATATTCATTTTACTGCCTAAGAAATATACTATTCACGTATAATAAATAATATATTTTGTCAGACAGCCGCTAGCAGTCTGCTGTCAATATCTACACTCATACGAAGATTGAATCCATATTATCACCAGAATTTACTCCACTTATATACAAATGCAATAGGTATCTAACACTTCATATTTTATGAAGTATGTTTTTAGTCAAAGTTGACAGCTGCCACATTTTCATATAAGCTGAACCCCGGTAGTGCAATCAGACCTGTCGCAACTCCAAGCGTAACAAAAAGCTCCCACATTATACGGAGTGTTCTCATCGCGCTGCATATAAGGGGTTTGTTTGTAAAGAGATGTGTGCGTAATCGCACGTGCCACTCGCCGGCAAACGTGACGATTTCCAGTTGTATATATTTTTCTTTATTTTTGACTAAAGAAGCTTCGTCAATTATTTGCATTTGGCTCGTTTGTTAGAAGTTGGTTCCTTTAAATGCATAGATAATGTATTGTAAGCTGTTAACCGATAACCGCAGTGCAGTATATAAGATGGAAACTGAAGTTTAAGAGACAGCTACAACTTGAAATGCTTCCAGTATTGCGCCATTCATTTTATCCCGATTTTTCGTTATGCTCTTGAGTACTGATACTAAACAACTTGAGAAATTAAGAATTGTAAATAATTGAATCCCTAATTTTATTATAAATGCTTCATGGATATCTAATGCGATCATACTCAATATACTTTCAGTTTCTGTATACCCACCAGCTAATAATAATAATAATAATAATTTATTTCTCAAAAAGGTTACAAACAGTATGAACACAGAGAAAACTTACGATCTAGAAACAAGCTACAGTATACATTTGTTGAAACACTGGTACCCAAGGTAGGAGTTAACTTGAGTTTTGGGTACCAGGGCTCTCGCAGGATATTAAAAACTTATTTAAATACATTATGTTGAGATATTCGTGTGATAAGTTACTTATGTTTTTATTAAATGTGAAGTGATTTTAGTGTGAGTGTGTGTGTATGTGTGTGTATGTGTGTGTGTGTGTATGTGTGTGTGTGCGTGCGTGTGTATGTGTGTGGTTTGTGTGTCTAAGTTAAAGTATCGATAGTCTCATTAAATCCTCAGTTTCTGCGTAACTTCTATTCATAAGCCATTTTGACACTTCCTTTTTGCATTGTGATCTAAGGAGTCGATAGATATTGCAATTTTTATTGAGGATATTGTATAATATATATAATCCTATTAAACAAAAATTAAAAGTTATTTATTAACTTTAGGATATTAATACTTCAGTACGCGTGTGTTGACCAAAACTACTTTGAGTTAGATTGCTGAATGATAATTTCACTTTAAGTAGTCATCAAAACAAAACTTTTTAAATTATGTATCATTAACTGACGGGTCGCCTGGTTGCACTTAATTTTCAATAATAATAATAATAATAAATTACTTACACATAAAAAGCAGCTGTCGTATTAATATTTTATCTGTATAAAATCTTTATCAAACACACAAACACCTTTGCCAATATGTGCCAAAACAAAGAGCCTTATTACAAAACTGTCAGTTTATAAAAGTATTTTAGGCAGTAAACATTTTGAATCATACAATCCTACTAATAATTATATAAAAATCCTAAATGTTTGTAAAGATGCTTGGAAGTTTAGATGTTTAGATACTTGTTATTAAAATTACGCCAAAACCGTGGAATCGATTTGGATGAAGTAAGTGTTATCCTGGCGTAGGGATTCATACAGGAAAAGCTGTAGCTTTTCCTGAATCCTGAAGTTATTATTATATAATTCTGATATTGCAGGAGATAATAGGCAATAGACATTGTCAATTCAGGGAATATTTTATTGTATCCTGTAATCGGTAATTTATGCCATACAGTTTGACTTTTATAATAAATTAGCGATTTGATCCTGATTGCTAAACATAGGATAAAAATTTCCAAAGCAATTGTTATTATGTTGCTAAAATTAAAAGACTTCCAACAAATGAGATTTAGTCATCATGTTGTTAAATACAATTTTGCATTACTTAAATAATTTCTTCTTCATTGGTTAATATGTCACCAGTTCACTATAATTTCACCTTACAGATGATCGTGCATAATTATGTCGATAACGTTGATAACTTTACGATACGCTAGTTTTATTATAATAAAAACTTGCGGCATACGCAGCATATTACTATTAGCAAACGGTAGCAATACAATATCAGTAATATCAAACGTTACACATCGTCACACTACTGATACGTTATCAGCGACCGAAATTACAATAATTTTCTCAGAAAAGGGTGCCAATATTGGCATGTTTGCACGTTCTATTAATCAGCCCAATGTAGTGTGTGCCTAGTTTTACAAGTGGGATTGATTTTGTGGTTATTTTATGCACAGTTTTATCTCTGTCATTAGCCTAGATGTTTAAATAGAGCCAGTAAGGTAGAAATATTAGATAGACTAGTTTTTGCCCGCGGCTTTGCCCACATAAATGTAGGTTATGTAACTTTTCTATCCCTCGGAAACAGTACTTCTTTTCTGAATAATAGGTAGCCTATGTCCTTTTCTGTCCCCCTGACAACGTGTATGCGATTTTTTATGATGATCGGTCGATAAGTAAGGCGTAAAATGTAACAAACAAACTCATATTCGCATGTATAATTTTGGTTAGGAAATACGAATTCGGAATCCGTCGTGAAGCTTCTGAACTTTTCGCTTTTATTAGCTTGGTATTAGAATTTTATATGCTAAAGTCTTTAATGGTGAAATCCTTAATAACTACCATACTTCTATTTATATAGAAAATCGTTTATGTATAACAAGATCTGCTGCAGTTATGAAGAACATAGACATGTTCTTCATAACTAACTACTAGAACTAACTACCTAGAAGCGCTAACTAGAAGCGCTGCACCGCTTCTAGGTAGTTAGTTAGAAGCTCATCTGGGCTTTTATGACTGATACCGACAAGTAGCAAAGTCTGTATTATAATTTTGATTGTAATAAAAGGAATAAGTACAGTAAAATAATTGTAAAATGAAAGCGATATATTATACCATTGTTTATACTTACCATAAATTGCGATAATGATAAAATTATCTGAAAAAGAAAGAATTGTTGGTTATAGAACCAAAGCTTTTGTTGGATAATATATAATGGAAATAAACTAATAATTAAGATGGCAAAGTGACACTTATGAACGTTAAATTACAGTTACTACAAATCTATAAGTTTGCATTCAGTTTACATTTAAGTACAAGAACGTAGAATCTATGGCAATCTAGAAGCTCACGGTTAGTATTTTAAATATCATTTTTCAACATTGCTTACTTTATAAACCATAAATGTATGTTAAGACCTGCGTTGAACACACTCGAATAGTAACTATAACAGAATGGTAGGGCTAACACTTACAAGGTGAAAGGCGTGGGTGGAGGCGCTCCTGGCCGGTTTCAGAACTGTTGGGACCCTCTAGCCGGTGTTAGAGCGGTGGGCAGGGCGGTAGCATGGACCCTTTCCTTCCGACTAGTGCAGGTATTGTCGGGACATGGTTGTTTTGGCAAATACCAGCACAAGTCCGCTAGGAGGGAACCATCTGCCAGCACTACGAGTGTGAGGGGGACACGCCGCAACACACGCTCGAGCAATGTCCTGCTTGAGCGGTGCAGCGCCGTGAACTCCAGGACGCTGTGGGAGAAGATCTCTTGCTGCTGGCTGTGATCAAAGCCATGGTCGACAGAGAGAGGAAGTGGGTAGCGGTCGCATGCGAGAAACCGTCCTCGCAGGAGGAAGTGGCGGAGCGGATCCGTGAGGAAAGTAACCTTTCGGGTCCGAGCCGCCGCCGGCGAACATGCCGCCGTTGTAAATGCCGCGGGTGGAAGAACGGGAGACCCACCCGCCAGCCGTCGAGTCTGAGCGACGCCCTCAGTTGTGCCAGGGCGTCGTCTAGGAGTCGTCGCCCACAGACACAACATAGAGATGTAGATCAGATAGATGCAGAAGCATTGGGCACTGCTGGGTGGGTCGCTGATGTAGTTTCAGTTTCAGTGACCCACCCACTATACAAAGCAGCGAGCTGGCACACCGTGGTGGTTTTAGTCGGTAGGCCCGAAGTCTCTGGAGAGCAACATAATCCTCTCGCCTCCCCTTGTGGCGGGTGGGTTTGCATAAGGAGCATATCTATACGTAAAAAAAAGGCCAACACTTATGAAAAGATTGCAAGCTTTACTGTACTTTCTCTTATTAGCTTAAATAAGTGATGGCTAGATTGTAATTTTACGGATAAATGCTACTTTAATATTACTAAACACGGCCTTAGATTAGCGATGTGCACAAGTATATTCAAATTGTACTAGAATGCGTAGACAACACTTTACCTACGTGTGCGTTCTTGACTATATTACCATTGGTATTAAAATTAAATTGGTTGCAAATATGCGCATTACTAACAAAAGAATTAAGATTCTATTATTCTATATTCTATATTCGTAAGCGAATAAGAAATAAATATAATATCGATATTCTGATATGATTTAAATTATCATTTCTCCATTTATATTCCTGCTCATAAAATAAATTTATGAATTGAAATATGGATGGAAGCATTAACGGAGCAATACATAAATGTCTTACAAATATTTATTGCTCAGCGTGGGAATCGAATTCACGACCCCAAGCGCGGAAGGTAGCACGCACCGCCTCCGCACAATTTGGGTCGTCAATAGCTGTAATTGAATCGCCGAGGCTGGATAATTCATTACTTCCTGTAGGTGTTATAGGTGACTAACAAATTATAATGCTTGTTCCTAAAATTAAATAAGTACGTAGGTGTAATTTCAGGGTCATTAATTTTTATGGAGAAGATCAAGAAATTATTGACTGCATGGATTGGTGGTTTAAATGGTCGCCTCGTTACTGTCACTACGCCGAGTATTGCAAGTCTGATTCCCGCACGGGACAAAATTCTTATTTTAGGTTATTTGGTGTTCTTACATACATACATACATACATACATACATAGATTTACGCCTGTTTAACAGAGGGGTAGGCAGAGACTACGGATTTCTATTTGCTACGATCCTGACACACTTCTCTGGCTTCATTCACTTTCATCACATTCCTCATACACGCCCGTCGGTTAAAGGTGCTCTTAATCTGGCCTTTGTCCAGAACGCCTCCGATCTGATCAAGAAACGTTCGCCTAGGTCTTCCTCTTGCGACTGTTCCATTCACACTAGCCTTATAAACTTTCTTAGTCAGTCTTTCCTCGTCCATTCTTTCTACATGCCCAAACCAGCTTAACATACCCTTTTCTATTCTTGTCACTATATCAACTTTCATGCCGCATCTCTCTCTAATCACACTATTCCTTATTCTATCTTTCAGAGTCACACCACATATATTTCTCAGCGCTCTCATTTCTACAGCATTTATTCTGCTCTCATGCTTCTTTTGCCATGTTTTTCAAGTCCATTGATCGAAAGTTTCTAAAGTTCCGGCGAAACAGGCATTGTTATAAGTGCGAAAGTTCATTAAAACAATAAATATATATTATAGAACATACTATAATAAATACGTACAAGGAGCCCGCCGGTGTAATTTTCTTGATGCCAGATTTTTTATATAATCATTTATGATGATTATTTTGGAAAAGCAATCTAACCAGGTTTCGATTTGGTTATAGTCGACATAGAGTATGTCCGGTATTATGTGCTTATAAATGTCTCATACATAATGAATAAATTTATAACTTTAATAATTTACAACAATTCAAAATTCATATTAAACTGATAAACTAAGTTCGCCAAATGTCAAGATTGTTCGTTAATTTAGTATCGGAACATGTCAATCATACGATATCCGTAGAAGAAATAATAATTACGAATAATAATTATAGACAGCAAAGTGACTGTGTTCTTCTATGCATACATTTATCGTTTGAATTTCCTGAATGTTAAAATAGTATTAATTATTTTGGATAGAATATTAGTATATTTCTAAAAAAAGTAAAAAAGTAGCGATAGCTCAGTGGGGAGACTAACAGACTGCAATGCAGATGGTCTCGAGTTCGAACCCACGTCGCGCACCTCTGACTTTCGGAAGTTATATGACTTTTCGAAATTATGTGCGTGTTGATTGACAATTATCGCCTGCTCCGTGCCTCGGAGAGCACGTTAAGCCGTCGGTTCCGGCTGCCATGAACATCTATGGCAGTCGTTATTGGGAAAGTCAGTACCCCCTAATATCCTGACACTGGTCTACCCTTAGGGTATCGTTAGCCTCTGGGTTGCGGAGGTCAGGTAGCAGCCGCTCCGTGTAAAAACTGGTATCCAGTCAAATCCGGTTAGACTAGAAAAGCCGACCCCAAGTGACTTGGGAATAATAAAGGCTAAGGGAGAAGACCGATACGTCTTGCTTTCTTGGAAAATAAAGCATTGGTAGCGCAATGGTCATGGATCATAGTTTCTTCTCAACCATTACAACTCCTAGACGACTCTTAACACGTACTGAAGGGTTTGTCAAGACCTAGTAATTTGTATACTTAATTTCTAGAATTCTTTTTCATAATTAATGTTGCATTTTCTTTTCAAGAAATTCATTGAAATTCATTGAAGTTATCGTATTCCTATTCCTAGCTAGAGAGTAATTTAGAAAAATATGTGTAAAATTATAAGAAGTAAAAAGGTTATTAAGTAATATAAACAAGTAATCATGAATTACTTGTTTTTAAAAATACAACTTCCCGCCCTAGCAATAATTTCTGTGACGCAGGAGACTTTACATTTAAACAACGAACACATGGAACAGCTAGATTCGAAATAACCATTTGTAAATCACATAAATGATGAAAGTGAATGAATCCAAAGAAGTGTGTCAGGATCGTAACAAATGGAAATCCGTAGTCTATGCCCACCCCTCTGGGAAACAGGCGTGAATCTATGTATGTATGATGATGATAGTAAGAAAAATTGAGAACAATAATTTGTAAAAGTTGAAAAGAAATAGTGTAGGGAACAAGTGTTGAAACTGCTATATACGGATTTTATCGCGTTGTTTATTTGACACTTTATTACAAAATTTTGAAAATTGTTACACTACTACTACTATTAAACTTTACTAATTTTTAAGCTAATTAAATTATTATTAAACTATTTAGATTTCATTTATTTTTACACTTTCCCCGACGTTTCGGTTGCTTTTCAGCAGCCATGGTCACGGGGAGACTAAGATGGCAGTTGTCTCAATGTTCCAGTGTAGTTATTTCAAACTTTTATTTTCATTTAGTTTAATTTCAATGAATAATATTCGCGTAAATAGAAGACAATATTAAGTGTTGAAACATTCTTAATCGTTTCTCTAACGAGTACGATACGAGTAGGTACACTTGGCGGAGCTGACACGGACGCGACGGCTACTCAGACACTACTTGCATCATATCAACAGCGCTTCCGAACCTACTCCGGTGACACTCGTGTGAGCTCGGTTTCGAGTCTGCTTCAAAAGTTCAGAATGTTACAAGTTCGTCAAATTACTCTGAAATGAAAAAGGCTTTTAAAATCAGGATTTTAAAACCGACACAAAAATCTAAAGTAAGCTTAAAGGATATAAGCTTATTTTCGTTCATTGAAATTAAACTGCTATATACGGATTTTATCGCGTTGTTTATTTGACACTTTATTACAAAATTTTGAAAATTGTTTCACCACTACTACTATTAAACTTTACTAATTTTTAAGCTAATTAAATTATTATTAAACTATTTAGATTTAATTTATTTTTACTTTTACACTTTCCCCGACGTTTCGGTTGCTTTTCAGCAGCCATGGTCACGGGGAGACTAAGATGGCAGTTGTCTCAATGTTCCAGTGTAGTTATTTCAAAGTACCCGAACATAATTTAATCATTGGTGTTTCTATTTACGCAGAATGAGCTCAAAGTATCATGAAGTCTAGCTGTGGTTTGCTTCTTCTTGGGTTTGACTATTTTTATTACTGGATCCCAAGCTGGTGGTACATTCCAACCATCTTCTCTATTAAAATTAGAACTTATTTTCGTTTCTTGTGTCGTTTTCCCTCTCTTTATCGGGTAAACTAACAACATCACAAAAAAAATTTTTTTAATTGCTTGATTTTAATCTTTGTAACTACTTGTGACATCCACACCGTTTACCACGAGTAAAACAAATATATAACACATTATACAAGTACAAGAGTTGAGAGTTTTCTATTTGTTTCGATATGATCATTGTTCCCAGTGAGAATAGTCTAATAAACTTGAAGCAGTCAACCTACTCAACACCACAAAAACATTTCAAAGTAAAAAGAACACATGCAAATGAATAAGCATTAAAATTAGCTTTCCATTTCGGGAATTTGGATGTTACAGATCCAGAGACCGCGGCCAGGGTTATATATACATACATAGTCTTAAAATTTCCGAAAGAGTAGGTATTTATCTTACTCACATTTTACCAGATTTGGTTTTAGATCACTTATGCCATGACCTAATAAGAGCACGAACCTAATTCGTCTACTAAAAAGAACTCCATTCTAGACTTCCAAGCGTAATACAACTGATAACTGTTTTTACAGAATAACCTATTAACACATTGCATGATCCGGGAACCCGAGATCTCAGGCAAGGCTTAGTCTAATATATATATCTTCAGAAGTATTTAGGACCCATTTAACCGATTAGACCAAATCAAATTATGATTTTAAATTGGGAATATATATGAATACTACATTCAGATTTAAGATGGAAAGTCGCGCTTGAGACGATTCCATCGTCTTAATAATCATGTTTTAAATAGAAATATAGGTCAACGAATGCTGCGATCTCTAGATAGCTTTAGAACTTGTATTATAAACACTACAGAATGCAGCTGAGGGGTGAAAGCCAACGATCAAATAGTCTACTGAGAAAAGTTCTCATAGCTCTTACGTAATATTAGCAAACTTTAAGGTATTTATTATAATTCATTTAGCAATTCCTTTAATTTTTTTTTTTATAATTATGCTTGCTTATATTGCGATGCTTATATTGCTTTATGTACTTTTGATGTAAACTGAATTGAATTGGTCTACAATAATGCTTATTCTCTTCTATTCTCCAATGAGTTATCTTCTAATCTAAAATTTTCCAATTAACATCATAATATTTCGTCTTCAAAAGTGAAAATATAAGTTCCGAAGATTATGGATGCAATTTATTATAATCTTCGGTCTTTAGTTACACCTAGACTAAATATATAATTCTTAAATTTATTTAATAAAAATAATTCGATTCTAACAAAAGTTTACTTCAATTTATCAAAATAAATCAGTCAACGAATTCAAGTACATAATATTGTCTTACGTTTACGCAAATGGTATACAAATTGGAACAGTGGTCAAGAATGAGTTAAATTACTTTATACGAATTTTATCGCCTCTCTCTCTTCGTGACCATGGCAGCTAAAAAGCATTTCGGTTGCTTTTTAGCTAGAGAAAGTGTAAATTTAAACAGTTCATCATTTCAATAGTAGAAATGTTTAACATACAAATGTTAAACTTTTCTACTTTAATACGTACGCTTAATAGCGTCAAATTCGATAGCTCAGTAAGGAGACCAACAGACTGCAATGCAGAGAGTTTCGGGTTCAAACCCACGTCGCGCACCTTTGACTTTCGGAAGTTACATGACTTTTCGAAATTATGTGCGTATTGATTGACAATTATCGCCTGCTCCGTGCCTCGGAGAGCACGTTAAGCCGTCGGTCCCGGCTGCCATGAACATCTATGGCAGTCGTTATTGGGAGAGTTTCGACACAAAAGATCCCACTGGGTCGAAGTGTCGCCAGTCTGCACTGACTGGCCCCCACATAAGATACATACATACTGTTTACTTCTATTTAAGCTATTTAAATTATAACAATTATTTAGATTTAATTTTAAACTTTCCCCAATGATTTGGTTGCTTTTCAGCAGCCATGTTTACGGGGAGACTATATGATGGTGTCAAAAAATTCTTAATAATTATTGTAATACGTGTGTCAATCCTCGCTGAGTACTGTTATAGACGTAAATCCTTATACGTTAATACACATGGCATATTTTTCTGTGTAACTTATAACAATTATTTAGATTTAATTTTAAACTTTCCCCAATGATTTGGTTGCTTTTCAGCAGCCATGTTTACGGGGGGACTATATGATGGTGTCAAAAAATTCTTAATAATTATTGTAATACGTGTGTCAATCCTCGCTGACTACTGTTAAAGACGTAAATCCTTATACGTTAATACACATGGCATATTTTTCTGTGTAACTTATCACATTTATTTGCCACCCAACTACGGTATCAAATAAAAAATCTCTTAACATATTCTTGCAACACGCCAAAACGAGATTAACATCTAAACAAAAATTACACGTAGCCCGCACCCAGTTAGCCGGGTCGTCACGTCCCCGTCACGTCGGCAATCAACAACGTGTCATGTGTCACGTCGCGTATCAACAACGACACGACAATTTACACGACACACTGGCGTGGCGTTGTTAGTTATTGAAACGTTTGGGCTACTTAAACGTGCCGTCGTAATGATACAATATTTCTATTTTTTTGTGTGTGTGAGTTTACATACATATAAAGGGATAAGCAGAACTTTACCTACCCCTTCGGGGTAATCATACACACATCAGAGCCAACTTGACACACTATCTTTTGCTCGCAGTTTCGCTCGCGTAAAACATGGTTTGGTTGGAAACAATACTTTTAAAAACAATCAAATATAAGCCTATGTTACTCGGTGACAGATTTCTAATAATTAAAGAATGTTTTAATCGGTTGAGTAGTTTATGCGTTTATGATTACTGCGCCGCCCCTGTGGGTCGTAGTGATGTTATGTAGCCTATAGCCTTCCTCGATAAATAAACTATCCAACACTAAAATAATTTTCAATTCGGGCCAGTAGTTCCTGAGATTAGCGCGTTCAAACAAACAATAATCAAATCTTTCCTCTTTATAATATTAGTATAGACGACTAATGTTTATTTGTGTATAGGTTTAATTACGTATATTTATACATTGTTTTCTTTACATAATCTTTATACTTCAGATTGTATGAAAAAAAATCCAATTGCACGTTTGCTGAACTGATAATTAAGCCAAATACCAGCTCATGATCGGCTGAAACGTATCAAATCTATGCTACAGGATCTATTATAATATAATAATATAATATTCTACCACATACACACAACACCATCTAGTCCAAACTAAGCAAAGCTTGTACTATGGGTACTAGACAATGGAGAAACATACGTATATACTTTTTTTTTTTTGTAAATACATACATATTATATATAGAAACACCCAGACCAAGACAAACATCCATGTTCATGCACACAAATGTTTGACTTGTGCGGGAATCGAACCCGCGACCTCAGGCGTGGCAGTCGGTTACACTAACCACTACGCCATCGAGTCGTCTATTATAAGGCTTTTACAAATCTTTTTTAAAGAATGTTAGCTATTAGCTATAATTGGTTTCAAATTACTAGTACCTCGACCTCCAGATGGGATGACGATCTGCGAAAGACTGCAGGCAGATGCTGGATGCGGCAAGCCGAAGACAGGGCGCTATGGCGCTCATTAGGGGAGGGCTATGTCCAGCAGTGGACTATTATAGCCCGATGATGATGATGATGATATTAATTATTATTATAGTATTTATTTAAAGGGAAAACTACTCTTATTTATGCTATGAGCTTGTTTGTCGCTCCAGCTAGAACTATACGTTAAAAATGTTGGAATCTTTATTATTCAATTCTCTCAGTTGCCCCGTACTACGATTACATGTAGGTAAACATAAAATGACGGAATTGATGAAAGCATTTTGGTTAACGCATTCGCTTCGGAATCACTCATGCGGAAGGAAATTGAGCAGCGATTGCCAATTTACCTAGCGTTTGTTCATTTGGTGGAGAACTATTGTATCAACCATTTTGTACCGGTTGGTTGAAAGCTTGTTCATATTTTGGAAAGCCGTTGTCTTTGTCGTCTAAAGGTTGTCCTTCTAAGGTTATCTATTGGTAACTAAGAAGTTTATTAATAGAAGTGCAATAAGTTGCATAACTATTAGGACGTATTTCAGAAACAATTTTACTAAATCCAGTTAAGCATACTTGTAAAGAAGTTACGACGGTACTGTATATTGAAAAGTATTACGGTCTCATATCGCGATAATAAACAGTTATCCTAAACTCAATCATTTTTCGAGTCATAACGATGTATCTGATCGCCTGCTTGATCTTACAAGTTGAAGGTCCTCATCAATATGTTTAGTTGATTAACAAATCTATTTAGGACTTTATTTCAAAAGCCTTTCTTATAACTCATTTAGTAACTTTTCTAAACTTTACTAATTTATCGACGTCATAATTCTCCGAACAATTTCGGTACATTGAACTACGAGCAAACATTGAAAATTGTTTGCAATACAATCGGCACAGTATCTCGATTCTCAAATCGAAAAGCTAAAAGTGGTGTTGGTCGCAACACGCTAAATTACTGTGTCTCGCGCCATGACACCCGATTTGATATGACGCGTGACAGCTTATTTCTGGCGTGCTCTAACACTGTTTCGATTCCGTTTATTAATAGAAGGGGAATTATTATTTTCTCTGCTTACTTCTTTTATTATATTGGGTAGGGGTTTTGGTATCTTTTTAGGTACTGAGTCTGACTCGCATAAAGACAAAGTAAAAAGAACATCTTCGTTTATGGCTTAATATTTCCGATCATTTGATTGAAAAATTAATGATTGATGAGTTGATACTTAATCGATTTGGCTGATCGATTTTATTTTGCATTATTATCCTATCAAAATATATTTAAATCGGAATGGAATTATTCAATTAACGAATCTAACCCTAAGTGTTTCTTGTGTGCTATAAAGATAGTCAACATTTTTTCGGTAACGTATGAGGTAAAGAATATTTTATCCTGTCCATTCGGTTATATACCTAAATGCTTCGAATCTGCGTAACTTACCACCTTTATTATTAGAAGTGACTAGCTAAGCTAACCCATACATCAAAGATAGATACTGCAGTTGATGCATACGCACAGAAAACTAAGCTTAGTAATTGAAAGAATCGCCAATAAGTAGATCGTTGCACTTTTTCTTAATTTAAATGTCAGTTATGATATATATATGATATGATATTATATTGTCAGCAATTTTAGGGAAATCTATAACCACATTAACAAGTAAATGTCTGTCTATCCCAGGTATCAAAATGACAAGTACAGTAGTATTCATCAAGTAGGTAAATCGACAGTTTACAAATCAAATAAACATAATCGTATTACCAACCCAACACTTATAGATCTAAAATGTAAGGGGTTCATTAATTCTTATAATAGAAAGCAAGTCGTGCTCTTGACCGTGACTATAAGCAATTAATATATGCTACGCTTTCCACTCGTGAATCACCAAACAATTTAAACTTTGAATGTACGCAAATTCATTCGTACACGTTATTTTAACAACGTCGCCCGTTGTGACCATGAGCAAGTGCCTACAAATAAATGTTGGAGACATAAAAAAGCACACTTAAAACCAAGGGGAAACACTAATTTGCATATGGAAAACGACCACATGTGACATGGACGTGTTGCAAAAATTCATTCCACGATCAATATCTGCCCAGTGTCCAGGGGTGGTTACGCCCTCGCAAAGCAAACAGGATTTATATGTAATGATATGAGTGTACATAGAGGGTAGCTAATTGTACTATTTATCGCAGTTTTCAAGGGTGAGAAAAACAATATTAAATATTAGTTGTTAAGCTTTTTTGTAATTACTCATACATACATATAATACTGCAATCAGCTTAAAGCAATACATTCATTCCGTACCACGCGTGAATACGTTGACAACTCGAGATGTCGTTTTTTTTTTTTTTTAGCTTAAACGCTTCTGTGACCTTATACCCTACCGGTATTAAAAACTCAACTCGAAATACTCAAACAAAATCAAATTATTGCTTTCGTACATAAGTGAGTATCTACAATTATGGCAACAAATATTTGATAAAACGACATGTCAAATTAATAATACTTAACTGACAGCGTTTATATTATTGCATTTCGATTTATCAACATAAGTCAGAACATGCATTAGTTAATATATCAACATATACGTTTGTGGATTTGCAAGTGTAATATGACAAAATCAGTTATCAAGTTATGAACATCTTTGAGTACGAAACACACACATATATATCGAGTTATCTAGTTATGCACGCTATCTAAAGTTGTGATATTTTAGAACATTTCGAATTGTCTAGTTATGCACGCTATCAAAAGTTGTGATATTTTAGAACATTTCGAATTGTCTACTTATGCACGCTATCAAAAGTTATGATATTTTAGAACATTTCGAATTGTCTAGTTTTATCATTATAAAATCACACGAGTCATTTATGAAACTCTAAAATGGACATTATAATTATTGTTTATAATAACAAAGCGTGAATTGTTACGTTTACTTACTTTGAGAATACTTAAAATACGCATATAATTTAACTTTTATAAAAATAAAATAATTTCATCGTTATATGAGTTTGATGACCGTATTTGACTCAAAATCAACTTTTAGGAAAACTTTAAGCGCAAGGTAATTTGAACTCAATTGTAAACATATAAGGCAGGTTTATACTTGAATGCCTTTCATTACGAGTCACTGCCGATCTGTAGGTACATGCTCAAAATCAGTTCGTTCGTTCAAAAGATCGTGTCGGAACTTGTCAGTATCGAGTATCTCGTCGTCTGAGAAGGTTTTATTGTTAGTAACGTATAAGTAACGTATTACTTAAGTGTTTTGTATTACAACAACGGCATATTATTTTTATAAAGAAAAACAATTATTGTGGCTTATAATAATTATGAGTGATAATGAGGAAAAAGTAAGTACGCAAAAATACGTCTGTGTTTATCAGATAGGTTATAATATAAAATTAAATTTGCATTGTGTGCTTGTTATAAATACTGATTGTACAGTTGTTTTTTTTTTTAATATTTTAGCAGAATGCTTTCAAGGGCTTATTACATAAAAAGCGTAAATTGCTTGAGCTACGAGAACTTGTTATGTCTAAGTCACCTCGTAATCTTTTGGTGGATGAAAAAGGTGAGACAGTTTTATGCTTTTGTATCGTATTTTTACCATATTTGCTAATTTATTAAATTATGAGTACTCTTACGTTCTTAGCTATTTTTTTGTCAAATGGGTTTGCTGGTGTAGGAGGGAATTGCGTGACAGGTGATGGAATTCTGTTGTTTTAATCACTTTAACTGCCGCACTCAGAGGCGCCCATTAACGCTAATCTCTGATTTACTAATTTTGTCATTGAATAATAGTCTATATCTTTATGATGTTAAGTACCTTAGGTTTTGCTATAATTGAATGACGTCTCTGTGTGCGGCAGTAAGACTGTATTAAGACGTTCTATAAAAAAAAATCAAATCAAGTTGTTAAATATGGGAAAATGTGGAATGAATAGCTTAATGAATTAAAGATGTTATAAGTAACTTAGTAAGTTTGAAGTCTGAGAATGCTGTTGAAAAATAATCTATTATGTTAATATCTTTTCAGATACATGCAGTTCTGAAATGTTATTTTCAAATGAGCCACCCTCTATTTCTCCTCCCCCCTTTTCTCCATTGACTCCTTTGATACAGAAACTAAGACATAAGAACTCAACTCCAGGCAATTATTTTTCTTTCTTTTTTTATTATTGGATATAAATGTTATACATACTTTAAACGAAATCATATTATTTCAGGTGAGTCTAATTTTGATGTAAGAAGTGACACATCAGAAGGATTGAGATCGTCTCCATTATTAAAAGATCTTGAAAATGAAGATCATACTTCGTCCCCTATTCGGCCTATGTCGCCGGAAACGAAAGAACTTTATGATGTATTAAATGAAACAGACCTAGAATTTGAAAATATTGACTTGATGCAATCTCCTGATTTAATGGCAAATAAAACAAATGCTGTACAGGATAACTCTGAAACTGATTGCGAATCTTATGATGATATTTTATCTCCTAAAGATTTACAAAAAAATACATCTAATACTGATAAAATCGATAACAACCTAGTGGAAAGTGCTGTTTCTGTAGAAAATGAAAAAATAAGAGCAGAAAACCAGGAAACTATCACTAACATTTCGAACGATAATACACAAAATATAGCTACAGCTTCTACTTCAGGTGAGTATAATAAGTTAAAATCAATCTAAAATAGGAACAGTTATTATAAAATAGTTTTATGAATATACTGAAATACATATATTGTTGCAGATATCAACAGTGTGACAGAGGCAAGGAATGAAGATCCAACTAAAGAAAATTCGAAAGTGAAAAAAAAGGGTAGATCAAGGAAGGAGAGGGAAGAATCTAAAAAACTAAGGAATTCTGGTAAAGGCTATGTAACGGAAAAAGGAAAAAAAGTGGGTGAGAGGAAATTAAGATCACTAAGAACTTGTAGATTAAAATGTTCTGAACGATTTTCTGAATTGGAAAGGAAACAATGTTTTGACGAATATTGGGCTTTGGGCAGTAGAGATCGGAGAGCAATGTACGTAGCTAGTCTTATAACAATATTACCAAAGAAGACACAAAAGACTGATAGCAGAACAGTTCAGAGAGATTATTATTGCAAATATAAACTAATTATAAATAATGAACACAAACCAATTTGTAAAGAATGCTTATGTAAAACGTATGGGGAAACCAAAGGATTTGTAAATATTATAATAGATAAGAAAAAACACTCTGTAAGCGGAGTAATAACTGCTGATAAGAGAGGAAGGCAACCACCTAAAAATAAAAAAACGATTGACGATACTACTACAGCTATAAACCATATATTGTCATTTCCAAATTACGAGAGTCACTACTGTAGGAAAAGAACGAACCGAAAATATTTGTCTTCAGATCTGTCCATTGCAGCTATGTATCGTTTATACAAAGAAAGTTGTTCAAACCCCGTGTCATTGAAATTGTACTCAAAATGTTTTCATGACTTAAATCTATCCTTCAAACAACCGGCAAAAGATACTTGCCATACTTGTGATTTACTTAATACAAAGATTTCGTTAGCTCAAGGACAGGAAATCCAGGCTTTAAAAGCTGAACTTGCTGCACATCATACATTAGCTGAAAAAGCTTATTCCGAAAAGAGGAAAGACAAAGACGATGCAAAACACGACTCATCAATTCGTGCCTACACGTTCGATCTTCAGCAATGCTTACCTACTCCTTACCTCAAAACTTCAGTTTCTTTTTATAAAAGGCAATTGTGGTCCTTCAATCTAACAGTTCATAACTTAGCTAATGATCAAGCTATTTGTTATATGTGGGACGAAACGATTGGCGCACGAGGTGCTAACCAAATCGCTTCTTGTTTATGGGATTTGCTTCATAATTTACCTGCAAATGTAAAACAGGTCACATTTTATTCGGACACATGTGGGGGGCAAAATAAAAACAACACAGTTGCTATGATGTTCATGTTTCTATTGCATCAACATCCAACATTGGAAGTGATCAACCATAAGTTTCTTATCAGCGGACATAGTCATATGGAATGTGACTCGGACCATGCTATAATTGAGAGAACTAAAAAGAAGACACAGATTAAAATTAACCATCTTAATGATTGGATACAACTGGTTCGGTCTTCCAAAGTTAAAAACCCCTTTGAAGTGATACCTATGAAGCAAGAACAGTTTCTAAACTTCTCTGAATTAAGTTCAAAAAAAGGGCCGTTCACAATTAAAAAGAAAGACGTCTCTGGAAGCAAATTCCTATGGCAACCTGTGAAGTGGTTGCAATATAGAAAACCCATTGGAGAAATATACTTCAAGACAAACCTTGACAGTGACACTCCATTTAAAGCAATAAACTTCAAGAAAAGAGGCAAATACATTATAGATAACATACAGTTAGAACCAGTGTCCAGAGAGCAATTGCCAGTAAGTAGAGAGAAGAAAAAAGATTTGCTGGATCTATTACCTCTAATAGATCCAGTATTTCATGAATTTTATAGAAATATAAAAACGGATAATGATACAGAAAATATCGACCCCGATCTTGACGAAGAAGATCCTGATAAAGAAGAAAACACACAAGAATAAGTAATTTAAAGTGTTTTTTCTTGTCATTTGGTTAAATTTCATAAATTTAAAAAAGAATAAAGAATCTTAATTTGTTTCTGCGATTAAACTTTGTTATTACTTCATTTGGTTTTTATTTAAATTCAATTCTGACAGTTAGAATTTTTATCTTCCTTCAGGGAATAAGTTGATAAGTCGTCGGTGAACAATTGGATAAGTCTGTTTTTAAATGCATTAACAAATATTACATTTATTTTGTAACATAGACTTAAAACAGCTCCTTAAAGAACCTAAATTCAACTATTAAAAAAGTAATCATCATTATTTTCGATTTACCAGAAGATCGTAAACTTTAAATTGGCTGCCCTGAAAAGTATGCATAAATGACATATCAACTTATTCACGCCAGGTACGGCATTATAATCTTAAAATTAAACGTGGCTTACGAACACCAAATATCTAAACGGCTTATAACTAAAGTACTTGACAGCTACTAGAAGACCGGTACAATGCTTAACATGACCAATTAGCTAAACAGTGATTTTACCAAATATCCAAAATATACATAGTGAGAAAAGAAACAATCTTAAAGGTATTACTCTTTAACCAAGCAAACACTCTATGTTTATTCAATCCTTTAGAACTTTTTCTGCCTTCGAGCATATTTTATTCAAATTTCAACTTCGAATGTTACATTCCAGTTACTCGTGTGGAAATGAATATTTATTTGAACCGTAGTCACAATATATCACAATGATACGAAAATAACGGTCGCGCAGATCAAAACAAAACATAAAATATACTATTACAACCATATCTATAATTACTTTGGTTATATTATAACAGTTCTAAATCAATTCTTTATAAAGTGAGTCAAAATCATGAGGGGTAACTTTAAAAGCAACACTTCATATTTGTTATTACGAGCCAGCGCGGGAGGGTGCCCATTCATATTCAAATCACTTTCAAATCTACAACTATTATTATACACGGGGCATTGTGTTGGTCCTTTGAGACCTATGTTATTCAGAGTCCTCCAAATCATGCCCCGCGTAAAAGTATTGTTAAAGACACCGCGTGGGTCTATATAGTCCTTAAAAGGGCTGCATTTAAAGCAATTTAAAATATATTTACCATTCATAACGTCACCACAGAAAGTTTTACGATTACCGTACCCACGATAAAAATCAAATTACAAATCGGCTAATAAATTTACCTAAAATTACGCAGTCAATGGACATCCATTAGCAATAAAACATTAGTGGCGTGGATCTGTGAAAACGGTCGGCTCCTTTAGAGAATAATTTATGTGACGCTAAACATTTTTATGTTTAGTTAATGTTGAATACGATTCCAATATCGGATTGTCTAATGCGAGTGGCGCCTGGATTCCGGGCCGTGGGCGGACGTCCCTGATCGTAAAATTGTGTCCCGCACAAACACAAACTTTAGCACCCTCCCCTGTATTGTTTTTTAAATAAACATGTTCAGTTTTGTTAAAATTACTGTCAGTAGTTCGAAAATATATACTTTTTTCTGTTTTATCTTCAAAGTCTGTTAATTAATTTAATAGACTTTTTATGATCAAAACTAAACAAGAAAGTTTGTTAGATGTCAAATGCAAGAAATGGTACAATGCAGTATGGTGTTATTAAATATCTACCTTAATTTTAATACTGGACAATCATAGATGATGCTGATATAGCTTCAAACTGCTACCATAATTAGAGCCAACTAGCCACTTTAATTAGAGTCTAAAATCATCTACCGAGTATTAAAAGTTCTGTTGCTGTTGAAACTTCCAATAATTCTATTGTAGACCCCAGATTCCAATTTGGTTTGCAGTTGTGCATTAAATTTATTCACGCTTAACCTACGAGACTGTCGAATCCACAGTCGAATCAGTCCATCAAATAAATTATTTTAAAGTTCTTTTATTTCATTCTTCGAGCTACATACATATATTGAGTTGGTTTGCCATCCACGTGTGACCTTATTTTCTATACATTTATCCAGTCGCTTTATTTCGTAGAAGTTCATTACAAGGATACATAATATGATTTCGACGTTGGTGGTACGTAGGCGTGTATATTACAACTTTTCTATATCAAACTATTGACCATAAGAATTTCCATACTACTATTAAATAAATTTTATATCGTCATAATATTATTAAAGTAAAATCTATTCTTGTTAAAATTCCCATTGGAATTGATCTCCGATAAAGAAATTGGAATATGATAATGCGACGCATGTCAGACATCAAGATCATATATTTTGAAATCAACGACTATAAAGAACAACGTTATGTTACTCTAGTATTACACGCTTTTTATAAGTCTATTCAGAATCTCATAAACCAGTGTAATTCTAACGTTTGTTTAATATGCTGGTGATACCCTCATGACATCTAACAGCAAATTTTTTTCGTTTGATATTCTTGCCTCTTTGTTACGGAGGTCAGGCAGCAATCGCTCTGCTTTACCCTTCGCTATTAGAATAACTTATATTCAATACCCGCAGCCTTATCACGATCTCGTAAAGCATAGTCATTGCATACGCGAGAACGAGACAAAGCTATAAACTCTGTGTCGTGATGTCTCATTTCGAGTCTTCGACGACATTGCTTTAAGAGCTGGTGAAGCCGCTGGTTAGGCCTAATAATAAGAAGATACCTAACCAATTTGTTTTATTTGTTTCAGATATTTTAGTGACGATTAGTGATTTGCAGCGGAGAGAACGTTCAATTGTACCTGTAAGGTGTGTAAGAATTTCTTTCTTTTATTTATTAAACTCATTAGTCTCACTACAAAGGCAATCATAATTTTAGAAATAAGTTAGCAAGTATGAATTGCAAGGTCTGTAATACATTTTTGTAGCTTTTACTTTCTATACATTACGTTATTAGACATTGATACGGAGCAACAGATTTTACGATACGTATACGTTTTTTTATCACAAGTCAACCACAGTTTTTTAAGATTTTCCCTGTTTCTTAAGAAGCTTTATAACCACTAAAGCAACGTATTCAAAGATGCCCAAAATTGGAACATACGTTACATCTATGAGTCACATAAAATTATGTCTAGATCGTATATCTAGACAACATTTAGAAAAGATCGTATAGCTTAAGCAGAGCATTATTATTGGCTGAGTATTATTTAAACCAATTCTTAATCGGCACGCTCTTTAAAGATTAGTCACTAAAAAAATTTGCGAAGATATCCATTCCCATCAAGTATTACCACGATTACTATGCATTCCACGTAGACAACAATCGCTTACATCATTGTTATGATCTATACAAACATTTACAGAGTAAAATAGCCATGATCCCCATCATGATTCCATATTATAAACACATATCGGATAGCATTTCCGTCGATGGTGTTAGAATGATAAATTCCGGATACGATACCAAAGCCATTGTTTCAGCTAACAATGTAAGAGACAAACAAAAAAGGGGACGAACGAAGATGAATAAATGTAAATCGCATTTGAGACACTCAAAAACTGGTCTAAGCACGCTTTCATTTTATTTCGTCATGAGTCAGAGTGTGTTCGATGTTCCTAATGGTGTACCGTAGACATTATTTTTCCTTCTTCCATTTTGACTCTGAGATTTACTTACGCAATAATATTGGAAGAAAATTGAAAAGGCCATAACCTTTTTGTATAACACATAAGTGGCAAGACTAGTATACGATGTGCCAAACAGTATGCTTACGGTAACCGTAGCATTGGGATGCTTTCAAGACTCGTGTTGCATATGTTTAGTCGCTTACTCTTTACATAAGAGGTTTGAAATCATAACTTATCACTAGAAAAATGAAACAATGTTTTTTTGGCTATTATTATCAAATTCATTTATTTCAGGTTCATAACCCATATTACATCTTACATCATACACACAAATAAATACAACATCAACACACATACAAATAAGATAAACCAATAATACTAATTCCAATTCATTCACATAATCAATTAATTACAGTAGTCTCTTACGTGCGACACTATATGTAACTTGTCTGTCACAACAGTGCCGCACATAAGGACAGTTTGCTATCATAATCAGAACCGTATTGGGGCTGGCCCGCACTTTGCGTCCAAAAGACGCGCAGCGCTTCCGCATGGTCGCATAGAAGCAGTCCATGCGCGCCCATGCGAACATACCTGAGGCGCTGCAGTAGCGAGGCAGACCCAAAATCGCTCTGAAAGCATTGTTAAACTGAACACGGAGGGTGCTGTAGATTTTTTGCGTGTAATTAGCCCACAGGCTACAGGTGTACATGGACGTGCAACATGTTCGAAAAAGAGTTATTTTCACGAAGACCATATACTGACTTTTCTTAATATTATAGACAAGTCCATGATTAACAGCGTAATTCTCAATGTCGCTATCAACTTCCTTAGGCCACATATCGACGCTCTTAGCAGCACCATGTCGTCTGCGTAGCTTAAGTTATTGACACACACGTCGTCTACATGACAGCCGAAGTGCTGACTGCTCAGCCCGACGATTAGCGCGTCCATATAAAGGTTGAATAACATGGGTGAAGTCAGTCCACCCTGTCTTACACCGCACTGCAATCGATATGGCTCCGACATTGCCCCCGCCCACCTGACACTGTCGACTTGGTGCGTATACCAATATTTGAGGATGGTTACAAGTTCTGATGGTAGGCCGATACTGTCAATTTTTTCCCACAAGAGATCATACGCCACCAAATCAAAGGCCCTGGACAAGTCGAGAAAACACGCATATACCGGGGTTTTACGGTCATTATAGTATCTGACGGTATGCTTAAGACACAGTATAGCACTTTCCGTTGATAATTGGGGCCTAACTCCAAACTGATTATCATGCAGAGATATATAATTACTTAACTGTGTGTTAAACACACCGTCAAACACCTTCGCTGTAACTGTAGCTAGAGATATGGGCTTATAGTTACTTTTATCAGCAAAGTCACCGGTTTTATCTTTAACTATAGGCACAACCACAGTTTTCATAAGATCTGGCGGAAGATAAGAGTAACTCACGCATAGTGAGTAGAACATTGCTAATACTCTGTTTATATGTGGGCCAGCATGAATTAGGTGTTCAATGGATAAGGAATTATGACCTGGAATCTTGCCTTTAGTCATGTTCTTAAGGGTTACACATCCACATCCACATCTTTGGCACTAAACCTCACCCCTACTATACCTTCCGGTAACTCACCATTGTAAACCTCACACGCCAAGCCCAACGGTGACTGTACAGTAAATTGACTCTTAAAGATCAGCCTTTACAATCACTCACCCCATTGACACTCGCCTATATACCTCACTATGCTGATCATTGGAAACTTCTACTGTCAGACTATTACAGATTTTAAAAGGCATAAAAATGCCTCTATTTTTTAAGAAAAATGTTTTTAACGAGTACGTTAAATACATTTTTCTTAAAAAAATGATTAACAATAGCAACATGAATTGTGCCACTGGTTAATTACTTATACCTCGTTACCTTCCTCCTTCCTTAAATCCATACTAATTACATTTATAAATATTTCGTAGAAGATTACTTTTAAATTAATTGGAATGTCTCAGGACGACACATAGGCGCATTTTTATTAAAATTTAGGTTACGAGCTGACCTAGATTCAAGAAGTAGTTAGCAAAAGTCGTTAATATCGAAGCGTGTATTACATAAAGAAGTTGGAACAGAAATAAAAAAGCTAATTTTACTAAAATACATGACATTAATAAAACGTAAAATTTAATAACGTTCTTTATTGGGATGGACATTGAAAATATTGAATTTGTGTCCAAATGAGTCCCTCGATACGAGTGTATGGTTACAAAGGGGATACGACAAAATTATTGCTGAGCGCGTTATATAAAATTGAATTTGATATGTCAGTGTTAATTTCATCATAAAATTTGGTCATATTTTTCTCAATGTAAAGCAATTTGATGGTTCTAAATATTTGTAACCTTAGATTTGTTGACAGTTGCGGATATAACTGGTAACTATTTGGTAACATTCAATTTTGAAATTCATATATTCTGAACACATAGTACAATATACACTGCATCGCAATGCTATAATTTCTTTCATCGTCATTTTATAGACTACAACACACATTATAAATTCGTGTTTAGAGAATCAGTGTCATCGTGTCACACTAGAAAATAACAAATAATTTATGAATATGAAGTCAGAATAATAAGGTAGCGTCATATCTTTAACTAAAATCAGGTCACACATAATAATAAGTGAACCCTATACCTGGCACAATCTCAAACTTAACACAACGAAAAATAATTTACTTAGATAAAAAACTTTTATTTTTATACTACTAAGGTGGCAAAGAAACATACGGCCCACCTGATGGTAAGTGGTCACCGTAGCCTATGAACGCCTGCAACACCAGAGGCATCACTTGCGCGTTGCCGACCCATTAGGAATAAAAAGAAGTGCGAAGGAGAAGGAACGGGACGGGGGAAAGAGGGTGATTGGGCCAGCGGCACTCTCACTCACCGAACGAAACACAACAGTAGGAATACTGCTATTTCACGTCAATATTCTGTGAGAAGGTAGTCCTTCCCTGGTCGAGTCGGCCCATTCATGCTGAAATCATCGAGGTTCAACTACTATATACATACTTACAAGCATCTGTAATGCATTAACTGTTCCACATTTTGCTAAGTATGTTTTGAGACTATAAGTAATAGAGGGCGATTGCTTTCCACCTGATACTTTTCTAAATATTTAATATTATGGCTGGATGTGAGTTTCAACATCTTCAATGATTAGACAAAACAAACCGAAGAACTCTTATGAAAACAAGTATAGCATAAGAGGTTAACGTGAAATATAGGAATAATAACAAAACTAGGACAGTATGAAACGAGATTCTACTTGAAATAGCAAAAATTTAAGAAATTGAATTTCTGGCCAATGGTGAAAACATTACTACGATATAACATTTGGCAAGATACCAATGAAAAAGGAAATATGAGGCTGTGCAGAGTTCGTTGTCTCGATGCTACAGAAAAAATTGTTGTTCTGGCTTCTTAATTGGAACACTATCTAAAGATTTTATGTCGTACTAAATAATTTCAGATAAACGGGTATATTGGGCATAAAGATTCTTTATTATTTTACTATTTATGTGTTAGTTATATAAAGTCAAGTTATTCATCTCAAACTAAACTATAAAGATTCCATAATTATAAGTTATGTTATGAAGTTAGTTATGTTATGTTTATTATAATAAAGCTTTTTAAACTAATCTAAATATTGAGCATGATACTTTACTAAGTAAAAGTAGCAATTATAGTTATAATATACCATCCTATGCCTAGTGGCAGAATAATTTAACTTTTAGTATGTGGATCTCCACTGCAACATAAACTAGAAGAGGTACTTCAAGAGTATTGTCTTTTAAACCTTGCTTAAACAATTTCTTGTATATGAGTAATGATCTAATTTCTAGACTATTTACACGTAAGTACCTTTTATAAGCTTTCGATAGGTTTTTACGGAGTTTTGGCGCCTCAGAGGTCGGATATCCTAGAACCTTTATATTTGCGTAGTCAGATTGGGTCATTAGCTGACTTGTACTGCTTATATCATGGGAGGTATTCGGCAAAAGTATTCCAACTAATACCACCCTCTCTCTTTCTCTCCATAATAATGCATGTAGGGATGAAGTGTCATTACTACAATCCATCGCAACCTTAACAATTCTTGCTTATGTCATACAATCTTGAAACGCGTTGCTAGCGTACAGGTATCCTGCTACTTTTCAATTCTAGGCTCTTTTAAGGGGCGTGAATAAGTATATCTTATAGTCGACAAAGTGAGGACTATCATACCACTCTTGCAAGTTTGTAACTAGGAGGGTGAGGTTTAAGCTACACTTAGCTACTTATTATATGCGATGATTCTCATATTATATGACGAATTATTTTCATTACACGTTGTTTATATAAATAATTGGCAGATGTTAATAAAAAATGTACTCATACCCTATCTCATTTAATTTCACTGCCATCGAAATTCCATTTGGTTCACAATAGCACGAGCAAAATTTCAACGCAATTTTTTCCCGTACGTTTAATTAAATCTGTAAACTGGTGTGTTGTTTTAGCACCCTTTTAACTGAACGTGCCTTATCAAAGGAAATGTCGAAAGTGACGCTATCGGCTAAAAGCCATTGGCGTAAATGCGTCCAATTAAGGCGCGTGCATCATAAAGACCTAACCAGCGCGGCGTGAACGTTTCTCTTTTAGTTCCAGATTATATACTGCAGTGTACGTGGTAAAAAATTGGATTATCTTTGTTTCTAAAATGAAGTTCCTTTGTGAGGTTCTGTGGTTTTATACTTTGAGATTTTTAGTGGAAGCATTTCCTGTTAACTGCAGAATCTAATTTTAAGCCATGGATTGTGAAGATAATAACATGTGCACGTGATAAAAAAATTTGAATCAGTGTGGAATTCTTTAAATAAATGTATTTATGAATTTTTGAATGAATTAGAAATTAAATTATTTTATCAGTTTAATTTAAACTGTTTCTTTTTCCATACTTCGTCGACTAGTAACCATGGACATTAAATAGTATCTAGGGTCGGGATAAATGTTAATAAAATATGTTTAAACAAATAAACGTCTATGGAATCCGTAAAATTTAGTTTAGTTATAATGATAATTTTGAACATCCTCACCAGTAATAGAAAAATAACCGTTCTTTGGTTTTAAATCCGTGATAAAATGTGTTTCTGGGTCGTAAAACAAATCTACGAACAGAGGATAACATGTAGTAGAATATCATTCAATAGATAAAAATTACAACTAGCAGCTTAACATTCTTTAATTAAAACCCGTTTCATCCATATCAATATAGACAGCCCATAATTATAATTAATCTTCTGACTCATCGGCTCCAAGCCTCCAATTAACTCCAAATTTAATTACACCAAGCTCTTCTAACCCTTTGACCTTTGACGTTGACTGATACAACCAATACATCATCTAGATACACGACACCAACAATTAATGTACGAGTATGTAGCCAGGAAGTAATTGCACCATAAAGTGTCAACATAACACTGTCCATAAACACACAGACGATGTTTGATTAGGTTCTCCAAAGTGATAAAGATGAGCCCTCGAGAAATTTTTTATTTCATTATTTGGTAACAGCCTGTTATTATGTCTATAGAGATATTTCTTATTAGGATATAATTTGCCTCTAAAAGTAGCCTTAAGATCGAGGCTTATTATAAAGTAGCACCTGTTTTAAATTGCTAGATAAAAATACGTTTATACTTACACATCTCATTATAAATGCCAACTAGCCGCCAAAAAGCTGGGCATCCTCAGTAAGGTGAGGCAGTATTCATGCCACAACATTTGCCAACACAAACAAATTTACCAAGCACAGGTTCGATCCTGCATGGAGTACTGTTCTCACCTCTGGGATGGCTCTGCATAATATCAGCTGAAGGCTTTGGAGTCAATTGAGCGGAAGGCCAGGAGACTTATCGGCGATGACCAACTGGTCAACACACGACTCCAAAGCTTGGAGCATCGTCGTAAGGTTTCCAGTCTTTCGGTTTTCTATCGGATACATTTCGGAGAGTGTGCAGAGGCACACTCTCCGAAATGTAATGGGTAAGGAGGAATCAAATTATGCAGTTCCTCTGAACTGCATAATTTGATTCCTCCTTACCCATTCTACCACGACGACCAGACGACCAGACAATCAGACCAGCGACATAGGTACATGATGGATATACCACATTTACGCACGAAGCGCTTTGCTTCCACTTTTATAATGCGTACCGCTAAGGAGTGGAATTCGCTACCTAAGTCTGTGTTTCTCGATGAGTACAATCTGGGTGTCTTCAAGTCGCGAGTGAATAGGTATATTTTAGGCAAGCGTGCTCCATCGTCGACTGCATCTTCACTTAAGATCAGGTGAGATCGCGGTCAAACGCAAGCCTAATACAGTATGAAAAAATAAAAATATATATGACTTGATGTGCCTCACGTTTTCACACGCATTCAATTACTTATATGGATGCTGTTATGTTTTGTGGGTCTTAATGTTATGTTATATAACATATATTATTTTTCAACAATCTGTCTACCTAACGCAAACTGTATTGAATCTAATTTGTAGTACCTAAGATTGCCCATTAAATGTACAAACTCGAATGAATATAGATCCAAATTGTATCTTGCACTTTTATACTAATACGATACTGTAATACAATTTATGTTTTATTTGTACATATAATGTATCGCTATGTGTTTCTTTAATTCTAAATAAATAAGTTTTTACAAAGGCACTAACGCTATCTGTCTAAAAGTCTAACTGCCAATTTTCGAAGCCCAAACCGATGTATCAGAACTTCCTTATGGCAAATTCAAAGATGAGATGATGATGGCAGATTCAGACAGCAGAGTGGGCTGTGTTGGTAAGAAATACCCAGTTGTGGCACAAATGTTGCTTACGTACGCAATATTGAAAGATGATGATGGCAGATTCAGACAGCAGAGTGGGCTGTATTAGTAAGAAATACCCAGCTGTGGCACAAATGTTGCTTACGTAAGCAATATTGAACCGCTACTGAGACACTATCTTAGCGTATACGATACGATACGAAATGTGTCTATAGCTCTACGTGGCTTTGTACTATAAAACATGTTATATATTACAATCTCATACAATTTTATAATTAAACATAAAGATCTTCTTTACATGTAATATGTATAAACAAGTCAAATTTAATCTCAAAGCACAGTCATATAACTAAAAAATAAATCTTAAAAGAAGCTTGTATCGAAGCTTATATGGAAACAATGACGTTCGTGAGAGGCACAAAAACTGAGCGCCCAAGATGATCAGATAACGAAATTATAGGGCAATGTGTTGGACTCGACTCGCCCTATGTTTAAATGTCATCACTATAATATACGAATAGTTATAGCGCGATAGTATTAAAGTAACGGTTCTTCTCTGTTGGAAGGTTTTTTTACGATCTATTTGATTTGTAATAACTCTTTAGCGTTATGTTATTTATTAAGATCTAGATTTTACCCGCGGCTTCGCTCGCGAAAATGTAGATTGGGTTAGTAACAGTACTATTTTCTAGATGCAAGGTATTTTATGTTCTTTTTTATTCACCTGAACGTGTATGCGAAATTTCATGATTATTGGTCGAGTAGTTAAGACGTAAAAGCGTAACAAACATACCCATAAACTCCACCATACCCAAACTCACAATTGCATTTACAATATTAATTTGTAAAAGAAAATATTTCAGTATACAAAATATAATGATGTTATACTTATATTGCGCCCAAATAAGGTTTTCTTCTCATTCGCCCATGTGCCCAGGAGTTGGGAAATTTACAAATAGGACTGAAATTATTTTTACTTATATCTTATGTTACGTAATACAGGGAAAGCCTTTTACCGTCAACCATTCCAGACTTTTCAGACGGCTACTGAGAATTTCTCGTGAGCTCGAAACCTCACGATTAATAGTTATGAGGCCACTCACGTTTATACCAACTGACAGAGAGACAGCCAGTACGGAAATAATTAAATGTTTAATTTATTCAATATAATAAAATAATGAATTAGAAAGAAAATCACTGATTAAGGTTTAATTACCTTTATCCTGTGTAGTGGTGGATAGACAAAAAGCTAATAAATATATAATTTATGCTAGAAAATTATGTGTTTTGTACTTGGTAGACTATGGTTGATAATATTAAAGAAATTTTAATGTGTTTTAATAGTATTTGATAATATCAAAATCACAAATATTAAACGCCCGCTATTTCATTTTATATTTATTAATTCATGAAAAAAATCCGTAAAAAGAGCTTAGCAAAAGCTTAGCCAGCTTAGCATATTTCAGTAATTATTTAGAACGATAATTGTGAATTTCCTATTGTAATAAATGACCATTTATAATTTAGATAAGTATCTAATTATTATACTTACAAAATAAGAAGCAGTGTCTAAATTTCCATTTAGAAATTGATTACGGGAATCTCCAATAACACATAACCATCCAGTCAATGTTGGTACATAATAAATAAATCTTTACTATTTCCTTGACTAAAGTACTCGACGTTGTGAATGCTCAATTGACCATGGTGACCACAATACATGTTACTTTGATCCAACGTGACGTGACGTACTTTATCATTGTTCCCAAGACTCACGCTTAGAATCCATTATCATTAATGTACAGACTTGTTAGCGACGTTCCCTTCACCGTTTGAAGGCAATAAATTTAGACTTAAATAGTTTACACATGTTTTAAAAACATTGGCACACGCGACTATGCGGCTTCGAACCATCAACAACAGCTTTAGAATGGTGCCCTTATGACAAGAATTTAGAGCTATCAGTTTTAGAAATAAAATAAGAAGAAACACAGTTAATTTCTATTCGAAAAACGTATGCTGTTGCTTAAATAATAATACAATCTGTTCATGCAATCCAAAAAATAACGAGACCGAATATGTAGCCTATTTTGATTTAACTGCCGATTGCCAAAACAAAATGACAATACAGAGAAGAAACTGTCAGTATAATGATGCCGAATCAGACCAGATCGTTTGCAAAAATTTTACAATTTGAAAGTATAATGCACAAAAATACGCCCGAGTCCGTACCTCCAAATTTGGGAGCATCGAGTCCGCATGCGCATTCTAATTTATACCTCTAATGAAACCGACCGCTTTTTTGGACATCTCGCTTCATTCTTGCAGGTACAAAATGCTGAGTTTGAAAACGATAAAAATGTTCCCTTTCGGTTATAAATATTCATTCTTTCCGAGGATCACGGTGCAGCGGAGGGGATGCTAAGTGCCAAAAATATGGGGTTTGTCAAAGTGGGCGGTAATCATAATTTTTATGGTGAATCTTGGCCGTATGTGTAGGGCGCCACAATTTACATCTGAGACGCTCCCTGATGAATGTGCAGGGAATGTATGAGATTACAGCATGATAAATAATGTGAGGCATTTTTTTATCATACGCTTATGTTTCTGAGTTGAAATCGGCGAAATATTTTATATTTAATGGAAGCGCCTCACTAAGATCTTTTGATATACGGTAGCATTAATCATTTGTCATAATTAATGTGACGCAGTTGATATGCACATCAAAAATCCATTCGTTGTGGTATCTAAAACGAAATATATTAGGATCGTAAAAATAAATGTTTACAATAGAAGTATTTTCTGTGATACAACGATGTTATTATAACCGTATTTCCGTTCTCGTATCCTAATAACCTATATACTCCATAAATGAACAGAGCATCAAAATGCATTAAAATAAACAGCATGTCAAGCAACTAATTGAAAACTGACAGTTTTTCATAACTATCATAATTGTTTGAACCAGGTATTTGGTAGCATTATTTAGACTATAGTTTTATTAGCACGGTAGTTTAAATATATGATTTAAATACACTAAAAAATGTTCATTATTGTAACTAGGAATAACAGACATTTTTAAGATACTCTAGTCAGATAGGTCATCCGTCGTGAACCCGCGCACATTCAAAATAAACAAGTAAACAGAAATAGAATCAAACCCACATCCCTATTAGACCATTAGAAACAATTCCTGTGGTTGTATTGGAACACAAAAAATATACAAGTCAAAGTTTTTTGGAGCCCCAGCTTTACGTGGGTCGTACAAGCTCACCTTTTTTTATTCCTAAGGACATTGATTGATTGAACCTTATGGCACAACTATGAGAAGCATAGCAGGGGTATTGTTTTTTTCTAATATAAATACTTTGTATGGATTTACGGTTTTAAAATCTTTTTAAAGTTTATTGTATCTTCATTTAGATAATCTGTGGGGTTTCGTCGATGTTGAGGTTTTTATAGATTGAATGACTCGATAATTTTTTAATTTTAATTGTTTGTTTTGTGACCGTTTCTTTCTTTAAAATTTTAATTGGTTGCATGTTTTTGTGTATTTTCGATAATCACCTAAATGTATAAAAATATATGTTATCGAAAAACGAACATTAAAACGAAAGCCTCGTTTTTACATAATAGCTTTTTTATTATAAAATGCAAAAACGGTATTTATACGGTGATTAATAAATCATTGAATGTTCATTGTCCTTAAAAGGATATTACTACTCCTAAGAGCTATTTTCTGGATACGACACTTTTTATCAAATAAATACATATGAAAATGAAAAATTTTGGGCTAGTACGAGTAAAGAAATACTTGTATATACATGGACTGTCTTGGTGGCGCAGCGGTAGTGAAAACAACTGTTGTGTATGAAGTGTTGCCTTCAATTCTTGGGTTGGGCAGTGTTTCGGATTTTTCGGTCAATTTCACATTCTCAGTAGCGGCACGATATTTCGAACTGTGCCTAATGAAGCGATATGCTCGCCACCTATTATGTAGGATTGATCCTAATTGGTGAATTGTGCGTGCAATCCTCCTTTAGTTTACCTCTTTTAAAATTCATAAATCATTTATTCATTTAGGTCACAAAGTAACACTTATGAACGTCAAAGGGGCTAGTGAGTTTATTACATTTAATGAATTTACATTTATGTTAGTTGCAAGGTTCAGGCAAAAGGATAAGCCTATGAGAATATATCTGCAAAAAACTCAAGACCATTCTTTCAAATCGCCTTCGTGGGTATATAATTATGTATATAGACACACAAAACTTGTGTTATATGCCTTAAGTATACAACCATATTTAATTATTAGGTTATTTTAGTATCCAATAATAGCATCTACGAGAAACTTTACTGCTAAACTATGATATTTAGGAGTAGAGTATTAGAATGCTTGATAATATTACTCTGAACAAAACATACTTCGACAAAAGAACATAATATATTTACTGTCAGTATTAACAAAGGTTTCGATTTCAAAATATTACTAGTAATTTACGGCTGGCTTGTTCGTGTCGTGTCATTCTACTATAAATGTTAAAAGGTTACTTAAACAGCTTAAAACCCAGTTGGGTAAAGCATTACGTTATTTTAAGTAGCATTAAATTTTAGAACTTAGTTACTGAGGATAAGAATACTTAGGTTTGACAATGCATCATCAATCTTAAGTTTACAGAGATAGAAAACTTTAATTTACCCGTAACTCGTTCACCACGCTGGTCCTGTGCGGTTTGGCAGACTTAACACATTTACTGTACTTTTCTTGGCAAAGCAGCGATAGCTCAGTGGCAGACCAACAGACTGCAATGCAGAGGGTCTCGGGTTCGAACCCACGTCGCGCACCTCTGACTTTCGGAAGTTATATGACTTTTCGAAATTATGTGCGTATTGATTGACAATTATCGGCTGCTCCGTGCCTCGGAGAGCACGTTAAGCCGTTGGTCCCGGCTGCCATGAACTTCAATGGCGGTCTTTATTGGGAAAGTAAGTACCCTCTAATATCCTGACACTGGTCTAGCCTTAGGGTATCGTTAGCCTTCGGGTTGCGGAGGTCAGGTGGCAGTCGCTTCGTGTAAAAACCGATATCCAGTCAAATCCGGTTAGACCAGAAAAGCCGACCCCAAGTGACTTGGGAATGGAAGGCTAAGAGAGAAGACTGTACTTTTTCTTGGACACTGCTGGGTGGATCGCTGATGTAGTCCCGTTTCCAGTGACCCAACCACTATACAAAGCAGCGAGTTTGCACACCGTGGGGTTTTGGTCCGTAGGCCCAAAGCACGGAAGAGCTGGACATAACCCTCTCGCCTCAACTTGTGGTGAGGACTTGATTATTAATGTACATGTAAGTACAAGTATTTACCATACTGCTGCTTTAGAGGCTACCGTCAAATGTTATTAAATGCTTGAGTATGTTCAGAAATAGTTCATGGAGAAATGGTTGCAGCACCTTACAGCTCTTATGATTTTTAAACAAAACTTGGCGATTAAAAAGAGTGACCATGAGTTTCTTGCCCGTTCTTCTCATGAGCCCTACACCCTTGCTTTGCTGAACGTGGCAATAAATGTAAATTCGCAGAAAAATATTGTAACTTTGACATTCATAAGTGTTACCTTGTAACCTAAACTGAATAAATTTATTTTGAATTTGAATTTGTTCAGTTGCACTCACTGATCGGTAAACAATTAGCGAGGGTAAGCAACGTTGAGTGCGGTCAGTCTATAGATGGGTGACCGCTTAGTGGTATTTCATTTGAGCGTCTCCGTGCTTCGGAGGGCACGTAAAAAGTCGGTCCCGGTTGTTGTCAAATTGGCAGCAGTCGTTAAGCCATGTCAGAGGCCTACGGGCGGCTTGAACAACTCTTGACAACAGGTTGGCTACTAACTACACGAAAAACAAACAAAACTAATGACTACGTGTATGCGAAATTTTCTGTTGATCGGTCGAGTAGTCAAGGCGTAAAAGCTTAACAAACGAACTCACATTAATATTTATTATATTAGTTAGATTTTATAATCGTCGCAACTCACAAACATTGACATTACATTGCAGTTGTTGAGCTCATAGATCAATTGAATATAAGTATATTGAAACGGCATATCTATCATGATTTCAATCAGCCAGCTTGTTTGAACTTAAGGTCAGTGCTTGACATCTTTATTTAACCAAGAAACATCACAGGGAGAAACGATAAATTATCAACATTGAATTTATATGTGTTGTGAAATGTTGGGTAACATTATCGAATGCATTATTTATTGCTGTAAGTAAATATTTTTATAATGTTTTTATACATTATTTTTTAGTTATCAGCAACTCCTGTTGCTGGTACTTTCCACTTTTTAGAGTTTGAAAAAACTCTTATACAACAGCTTTGTCCGTCCATTCGTTTGTCTGTTATACAACTTCCAACGCAAGAAGCAGTGACGATAAACGCGGGTGAAACCGCGGGCACAGCTAGTTTATTATAATATTATTTGACTTTGCCGGCTTCGCTTGCATAAATGTATGTTAAGATAGATTCAAAACAATACTTTTTGTCTGGAAATCTGGTACTATATCCTACTCTGTACCTCTGATAACATGTATGCGAAATGATGAGCGGTCGAGTAGTTATGGCATGAAAGCGTAACAAATAAACAAACAAACTAACATTTGCATTTATAATATTAGTTAGGATAATATAGTTAGGATTTTGTGAACAAAAAATACATTTTATAATTTACATATTTTATTTATTATTTTATATTTAAATCTTCTCCCTTAGCCTTTATTATTCCCAGGTCACTTGGGGTCGCCTTTTTTAGTCTAACCGGATTTGACTGGATATCAGTTTTTACACGGAGCGGCTGCCACCTGACCTCCGCAACTCGAAGGCTAACGATACCCTAAGGCTAGACCAGTGTCAGGATATTAGAGGGTTACTGACTTTCCCAATAATGACTGCCATAGATGTTCATGGCAGCCGGGACCGACGGTTTAACGTGCTCACCGAGGCACAGAGCAGGCGATAATTGTCAATCAATACGCACATAATTCCGAAAAGTCATATAACTTCCGAAAGTCAGAGGTGCGCGACGTGGGTTCAAACCCGAGACCCTCTAGAGAGAGAGAGTATTGCAGTCTGTTGCACTCCCCAATGAGCTATCGCTGCTATATTTTTATATTCCATATTATTTTATATTTAAATGTGTTACTCATATTGTATGCCAGCTATGTGTAAACGACTGATACAAAAGCTCAAAGCAAAATACAGAAGTTTTGTATCAGTCATTTACTGTATAATTAACTCTAAGTCAATGTGAAATAGGTATAGCGTTGTGAATAAACCTAAATGAATAAAGTAAATTATTACATTATGCACAATGTATCTTAATTAATATTATGTTTGATATCTATAATTGCATTTAGGTATAAAATATTAACAAGTGCATAATATGCATAGCGCAGTTATTTGTATAACCAAACACGCATCGAAAAGCTTCTTAAAAAGTCGTAGAACACTAAGTTATGAACTTATGACAAAAAATGTCCGCTCTAGCCCCCAGCTACAAGTAAATAAATCGACCCTTTGTCCCATACAAATACGCAATAAAAACTATCTTAGAACTTCGCCGTGTTATTTGTTTTGAAAATAAATATTTTTGTTTTGAGAAAGATTTTATAAGCTACTGGTATGTAAGGGTTATAGATGTAGAAAAATATAGCTGAAGCAAGATATATGGTTAGTTTAAGATTGATTAGTGTTATTATAATACTATAATACTATTTTTGGCGACTTCGATGGCGTAATGGTTAGTGTAACTGACTGCCACGCCTGAGATTGCGAGTTCGATTCCCGCACAAGTCAAACATTTTCGTGCATGGACATGAATGTTTGTCTTGGTCTGCGTGTTTCTATGTATAATATGTATGTATTTACAAAAACAAAGTATATGTGTATGTTTATCCATTGTCTAGTACCCATAGTACAAGTTCTGCTTAGTTTCGGCGATGGAGCTCTGTCTAGATGGTGTTGTGTGTATGTGATTGATATATGATATTATATATTATATTATACTACCGTCTCCGTGGCGCAGCGGTAGTGACTGCTGTCCTTGAGGTCTCGAGTTCGGTTCCCTGGTCAGGCAATGGTTTATTGGGTTTTCTATCAAAGAATTTTTAGTAGCAGCTTGGAGCCTGGATCTGTACCCTGTGCACGCCAATAGATTGTATAATAATAACATTCAAACAACGGACACAAAGAACATCCAGACTCGGAACAACCATTTGTAGATCACACATATTTTTGTCCCGTGTGGGATTTGAACCCACGACACTTGGCGTAGTGGCAGTGATGTGTCAACTACTTAAATCACTACGCCATCCGTATAGTCAATTAAGATAAATTAGGATTTAATTACAATAATGAGACACAAAGCCGCTCAGATTATTACATTGGTAATCTTTATAGGTAGCGTATCTTGTATTAATTACGTTTTAATTTAAACTTATTTCGTACGTACGTACCGTAACACCCAGTAACGCTGTTTAAAAGAGATTTAATTGACGCGATTCTCATGGGCAAGCGTGTGTTTTATAGTCATTAAAAACAGTTTAAATTTAATTTATTCAGCCTTTGCCACTCCATTATGAAAATTTTATGAAAGGAGACTTACTGAGTTTATTCATCTTCGTTATACAGATTATTTTCGAAGACTTCTAGCAATTTTATATAAATAATTTACGATCATTACGTCATTTCGTCGTTAGCAACACAGTCCATTGTGATCATGTAGTGTACACATCCGAAGAACATAACTGTAATATGTATTTGTATTCAAACCTACGTGTACTAAGTTCTGTTTTGTATACCTAAAATAAATAAATAAATTTGGGTTATAAATTATTCATATTTTATTACCCGCACTTCACTTGGATACAGTACTTTTTCTGGATTAACTTATCTCCTATTTTGTACCGTGACAACGTGTATGCAAAATTGTATGATGATCAAACAAACAAAGGAAGAATAATCTCTTCAGTTGAGCTAAATTAGAGAAATTCTCATCTGTAGTCTAATGGAAGGGACTCGAATTCGCGATCTCTTGGTTGCAAGTCAATCGACCGCAAATCGGCTCCGCTTTTAGTCAAAAGATATATTCCAACAAACCTATTTCTTTTTAAATGTACGTTTCAAAAACACAGGGATAATTTTTGGTATTTTCATTTAAACCTTTATCTAATGTCTATTTTTTAAGTCATAGTTATTAATTCTTCAACTATTAATATTTAAACTTTGCCTGTCGTTACGATTGCTTTCCAGCAGCCATGGTCACGGGTATCATCAGTATTAGGTAGTACTCTTACGCCGGTTTCCTGCAAGAGGTTTTATACACTTCTCTGGCTGAGCCAGCTCATTCAACCCGTCACCAAACTGGGAATGGCCGGCTTCTCCACTCTATCTGCGAAGCTAATCAAAATTGCCAATGACACGCTCATGCTCGCCCCTATTTTATATGCTTTATGTGTGCATTTACTATATTTTATCTTATCTTATGTGGGGGCCAGTCAGTGTAGACCGGTGACACTTCGACCCAATGGGATCTTTTGTGTCGACATTCTCCCAATAACGACTACCATAGATGTTCATGGCAGCCGGGACCGACGGCTTAACGTGCTCTCCGAGGCAAGGAGCAGACGATAATTGTCAATCAATACGCACATAATTTTGAAAAGTCATATATCTTCCGACAGTCAGATGTGCGCGACGTGGGTTCTAACCCGAGACCGTCTGCATTGCAGTCTGTTGGTCTCCCCACTGAACTATTGCTGCTCTTTGCATTTACTATAACAAATATTATGTGTGCATAATATATTTTGTAATAAACGTTAATGCACCGAGTCGCTTGTTACAGACTATGAAGCAACGCAAATTCGCATAGCAAATATTTAGGACTATCGTAAATTTCTAAATGTTGTAGGTTCAAAGTGTACATTTTCTTTAAATAAGTGTGAAATGTTTGAACTATTGTGATTTATAATAATAAATTCCATATAGTTATATTGCGACGCATGTGGTTAGCGCGGGCTACATGCTCAATTTTCTTGAATGGATTAAATGCGCAAGACAGCTTGCGCGGACTACATGCGCAAGCAATTTTTTGTTTTTCTTTTTTTTTACGTGTTGGAATGCTTTGACGCATACCCCTCCGCGGGGGCGGGCGGAGGGGTTATGTTGGACTCACCGGGGTAAAAGAAAGATGTTGAAATGATAAAGGACCTCCCGGAATACCGACTTAACCTACCACGGTATTCCTCGACAAAACCGCATTCGACGGGGCCGCGCGAATCACTTTCACATGCGGTCGCGACCCTGCCGAGGTTTCGGCCCGCCGTATAAAACGGCAGGCCACTGCACAAATTGACCTACACTTTGGGTACCACTCATTTAATCCCTACTGTGCTCCTAAGGAGGGACGGACACACGACACAGAAGCGCGTGGGAACACGCACGCCGCCTCTCGGACCTGGTGCTGATCGGGTGGCGGGCAGGCCCCCGAAGCCCACCACCCCCAGGTCAGACCTCAGGGTGGCTGGAGGTCATCTCGCGCCCTCCGGCGCCCGGTTCTGCGGTTGGGGAGAGGGTTTAAGCGCTCCCTCTCCCGCTCCGCCGCCTCCTTGATGAACATGACTTCCTCACAGAAGGAGGCGACGGCGTTCCACGACCTCTCGCTCCTGACCATAGATTGAACCACGGCCGGGAGCGACAGGGGACAACCATACCGACTGCCGCGATCAACTCACGGCGCTGCGATGCCCGCCACATGCGCAAGCAACTTGTGTTAACTAACTTAACTACATGCGCAAGTTTATCATCATCTTCTCATAAGCTCAGCCCTTTGTTTGAACCTAATAATTAGCATTCAACGTAGATTTAGTCAACTTACTAACCATATCTTTTGACGTTCATAAGTATTATAATAATATAATAATAATATGCTACCACATACACACAACACCATCTAACCCAAACTAATCAGAGCTTGTACTATGGGTATTAGACAATGGATAAACATACATATTATATACTTTATTTTGTAAATCATATTGAACATAGAAACACCCAGACGAAGACAAACATCCATGTCCATGTACACAAATGTTTGACTTGTGCGGGCATCGAACCCGCGACCTCAGGCGTGGCAGTCGGTTACACTAACCACTACGCCATCAAGGCCGTATTACTTTGTTTGATCTGATTTGACCTAAGTGAATTTTGACTTTTGGTTATTTACGCGGTTGGCTCACATCGGTTGTTTACATAATGCATGCAACATGCGCAGGTCATGTAGAAAAGACATTTATAATATTTGTTGTTTAAAAAAATATTCTCGTTGGCATTTGCTTCTGCTCACCGTATAGGGAAGCGGAGCATAACCACTAAGCGCTAAACTTGCTGTAGACTAACCTCAAATTTACTGAATTTTATGACAATAGCTATACCACAAATGGCACTTCTAAAGAGAGTAAGCATCCAAAGAACGGTATGGTCTATGCACGCCTAGACTTACGAGTACATAGTGTATTTGCTCATATTTTTGAGATAAAATTTTTCCGCGTCCTTGCTCAAGTAAAATATGTAGCCTATGTCAATTTTCCATCCTTCGGTAGCAGTGCTTTTTTCTAAATGAAAGGTATCCTATGTCCTTTTTTGAGTCCCTGACAACGTGAGTGCGAAATTTCATGATGATCGGTCGAATAGTTAATGCGTGAAAGCATCACAAACGAACTCACATTCTCATTTATAGTAGGTATCAGTTCGGAGATAGGATTTATTGATTTCTTTGATTCTCATAAGTAACCAATATTTAAGTAATATTTACGCCCAAAACAACGAAATAAGACCAAAGATAATACATTACGTAATTCCATCACGCTCCTAAGGACAATAAAATAATGACAACAACATAAATCTACTTCTATTTTACGCGAAATTCACGACAAAAACAACCAAGGACAAGAGAAATAACATTCAAATTGTTCGAAAGATATATACCGATTGTCAAGGACGAAAAATTGGAACATAACGACGGCCTACGTGACGAAGTTTGGACATGATCCCTCCGGGGCATGAGTCGGGCCCTCCGAATAGGGCATTCAGTCATGATCCGCCTCGCTTGTTGTCGAAAAATTGGGTCCTTTTCTACAAGACCTCATTTTGAATTGGGTACGGAAATTGAATTCGGAGAAGCGCCGTGTGTTGACTTAGTTTGAATAAGTGATAGTCATTTACTACCGTGTGTGAGCTTGAAGCAATATCTTTACATTGACTAGATGCTCTATACCCACACGTCTCACATTCTCACGCCTCTGTATCTGCGAGGGTAGGCATAGGTTTTTACACGCCCCCATTTCACCAGAAATTATTTTTATGGTATTACATAATATATAGCCAACAAGCCTGCTGTAGTTTCTCTGGCGTAGTTCCAGACTCTGTGCTAATTTTTTTATTTATTTTTTATTGCCTTGATCGGTGACAGACGAGCCAGCGGCCCAACTGATAGTAAGCGAGAATCGGGGCTCATACACATAGCTGTGTTTTCTTAGCATTACAGAAGCAATGTCAAAAAAACACAACCAAGTCGCTGCCTACCGGAAAGAAAAGGGGAAGTGGAGCAGGATGGGGTTGGGAAGGGAAGGGGATTGGGCCTCCGGCACTCTCACTCACCGAACGAAACATAACAGATACTGTTATTTTACGTCGATCTTCTGTGAGAGGGTGGTACTTCCCCGATCGAGCCGGCCTATTCATGCTGTAACCAGCGTGGCCCTACCACTCAACTGCTACTAAGACTTTTTTAAATCACACTTAAATTCACCAGGTATGGTTTTATGGTATCACATAATAAGTGGCCAACAAGTCTGCTGTAGTTTCTCCGACTTCCAGACTCTTTTAAATCACATATTGCCCGACCAGGAATCGAAACTGAAAACTAAGGTAATACAGCATACAATACAGCTCCGCCACCGATGCAGTCTTTATGCATATTACAATCAAAATAGATGGTTATAATTTTTATAATTTATGGTAAATGTGTATTTAGTATTAATTGTGTTTAAATTATAAAGATAGCGCGTGTTTTTTATAATGCAAAAGGGAACAAACTAAATAAAAAATACCAATAGCATTATATCAACTCATTCTCTAACCTATAACTCCAAGGGTTATTTTGATATATGTCTGTTAAATACAGGTAATTCGGATATGCGACCATGGACTCTTACACCTGTCCCTGCCGCATTATTGGTATCTCATTTCTTTTTCTACTAAAGGTGAAAAGGTCTCGTATTAATTAAGATTTCTTTCCTAGATAATGCCGGTCCCTAACAGTTTGGCATAATTTTGGTCTATTTCAGTCGCCTATATGTTTTGCAGTGAAGGACATAATAGGCATGAATATTCTTCTTGAATTTACGACATATAGCTACTTGGTTGTGTATCATTGGTGTTATTGCAAAGCTTAGGGATTAAAAACAGCCTATCATGAGGGGTAGTTATTCCTTATCAACAGTATGTATGTATCTTATGTGAGGGCCAGTCAGTGCAGACCGGCGACACTTCGACCCAGTGGGATCTTTTGTGTCGACACTCTCGCAATAACGACTGCCATAGATGTTCAGGGCAGCCGGGACCGACGGCTTAACATGCTCTCCGAGGCACGGAGCCGGCGATAATTGTCAATCAATACGCACATAATTTCGAAAAGTCATATAACTTCCGAAAGTTAGAGGTGCGCGACGTGGGTTTGATCCCGAGACCCTCTGCATTGCAGTCTGTTGGTCTCCCCACTGAGCTATCGCTGCTTAATCAACAGTAGCTCGACTATAGTCCAAAATATTCAAATTTAACCTACTCACACAAATAGAAATTTAAATAAAAGACAATTCATTACAAATTTAATTATGATTAGGAATAAGATACTTTATCAAAACACTGAAATGAATACACGTTATACTGATTTAAACGTGTTTCTTTTTTAATACAATATTGTTTAATTATTTTTTACTAGTCATGTTCACGGGGAAACTAGGATGGTGGCTGACTCAATATCTTAATGCATAGTTATTAAAAAGTAATTGAGTGTTCCTGTATTTTGTAAATAATTATTAATTACGAGTATAAAATATATTATGTCACAATACTCGATTGAAATAATTAACTAATAAATAATTTCAAAATAGTTCAATGTAGCTATGCAATATTCACGAAAACGTTAGACAATATTAATTAACTCAAAAGATTTTATTCCCTGTGGTGTTCGAACCTATCACACTTGACACACTGACAGTGGCAAGTCCAACACTTACACCACTGCATCATCCACGCAGTCATGTAACCAATCCTCTCTAATCCCTCACTCAAAGATATCGCTACTGTAATCATTATAAATAGCGAACAACAAATCGCCTGCCTCACAAATTCACATCATGTTACGTTCAAACATTTTTATCTTCAGCCTCATTGCGTGAAAAATGAATGTTTGCTGTCAAATAAAAGTATTACGGACAACGACGGCTGGTATTATGATTTACGTTTTGACGCGTTCGTGCTAGCTTAAGATGAGCCACGCGCCAGCTCTCAAATTAGCCAATGTTTTGTGGCGTACTGCACTGTACTTTGTATTTAGTGGAAAGGAAATATTAATCGTCAAATTAGGGGTGTCGCCTGCTACAGTTTGACTTGCCTCGTAATTCTGTTGGTGTGTTTGCGATAATGTCTTCAGTCTGCCAGTATTTTGTGAATTTTATTCATAACATGCCATCTGCAGCTTTGCCTGCGTATTTTTAATTTATACTCAGTATTATAAAGCATTGCCGATGTTTTAATAATCTAATCGGGATCTACTAAGAGCATCTGAACTAAATACTATGCATTTAAAATTTAATTTATTTATAATTTATTTTATTTAAAATGTCTACTCCCCTACTGCACTTGGAATAATTCTTTTCACGGGATATATGTGTATATATCTTATTCACTGACACTGACATTTCTTTTACTATATTGAAGTACCACATGATATGAGATAAGGAAAGCTATTAGACTCATATTCAGATCCACGTAGGACGTATCTACTAAGAATTTTTGACAAAAAATCCTTTTTATTTTGCAACTCAGGAATCGAACTTAGAAACAATAGACGCGTATCAAACCCAAATATTATACCCCATGCTTATGTAACAACACCAACGTTATAATTAAATTAAGAAAAACAAAAAATATTTCGACCTAGGCAATCATAATATATGATTATTAAGTGTTTTTATTTCATCAAAGGAACATAACATTATAAATTTCCAAAATGGCCGAAATTACACATATTGAACACGCGACAATGTGCTTTTTATTTTTAGTAGCATAAATTTCGATACTGCAGCTATTAATCAATTTATAATTAACTAGCGACATGCAACATTTTGCAAGCTTTTCAGTCATTATATTTCGTACACCGATACCTGATAAATTACCGTCTGAAAATGTTTTTTATTTGGTTGTAAAACACTAATTATTACAATAGTATTAGCATTTAAAACAATTAAATGAAAATATGTCGTTTTACTTCAACCTATTGAGTCGCAGTAGCACACCCGTGGCCAGACACAATAGGTTTTCCGTAATGTCTGGCATTCAAACAAATTACAGCTTAAAAAGTGTACATGTATAAATATTGACCAAGAAAGTATAAAAGGAAAATCGAAAGAGTAGAAACCAGGCAAACGTTCTCTGACCAATTCGAAAGACGTTCTGGCAAAAGGCCAGGCTGCCAGTAGAATGTGATGAAAGCAAATAAAGTAAAAGAAATATGCCAGGATAAGCCAAGTGGAAATCCATAATCTTTGCCATCTCTACGGAAAACAAACGTAAGTTCATATATTTTATTATTGCATTACTGATAATCGGATTAATTATAACAGATAACCTCCTAGAAATTATTAATAGTGGTGCAAAGTTAGTCATCCTTTTGAATCCTTCCAGTTTGAAATAAACATTTAGGTCCTGAAACTATTTGTTGACAGCCGATCAATTGCTGTGATTAGCTATATGAATGAACAACGGTCAATCAATTCATTTGTCATGCATTGACTAATAATTCTGAGCGTTCAAGTAGAAAATCAGATATCAGAATCACAAACTTTTGATCGCAATATCCTTGTCTTGATCCACCTCTAATGGCAAGCGAAAAGCAATATAAGGTTTCTTAAAAAAATATACACGGCTTAAAGGTATATTCACACATATCCGGGCCGTGCCCGGGACGTAACATGGCCGTGGCCATGCCAGTACACTGAAGCTCCGTCGCTGAGCCGGCCCGGGCACGGACGTGTGTGAACGATTATATATAAAATGTACTCACCGATATGTTTTTAAGCCCGTGATGGAGCACGGTCCGTCCACGGCTTGGGCACGACCCTGATATGTGTGGATAGACCTTTGTACGTAAGCGGTGATTGCCCAGTAGTTATAAAGTCGCACTTGCAACTGAACGATTGTGGGTTCGATGTCCACGCGACTATTTTCTAACATGAACCCTATCCAAACACAAGTGTTGAGCTTATCTGAGATGATATTAAGAGCACTAGTAACACAAATAGCTGCAAATCTTCAAAAAATAAAGTATCGATTACTACTCATCTGACTGTTAAATAATAAAAAATAAAAACGTCTAATAATATAAAGTATTTTCACCAGTAATACATAGTATTCTTCTTGGTCACGTCAACGATTGATGGATTTTCGCTTGTTTCAATGTAACTTAGCAACAATACGACTAAGTAACCGTGGGCATCAATCAATCAGCCGGCCACAGTCCACTGCTGGACATTGTTGTCTTACTGCGAACATTATCATACATTTTAATGACATTTCCCAACCTAAAGCTTATTTTACATACACCGGAAAGAGATGAGACAGTCTGTATGTGTGTAAATTACAAATTATTAAAACTATTAATAGTATCTTCATGAATAAAATGCTTTCTCCGGGAAACGTATATTATTGTTGCGTATTAGATTTATGTTTCTGCAACAAAAACTTGGAATAGAAAGGCTTTGTGAGACTTATTTATTGAGAATTGTAATCATACATTGTAATGAGAAATGCAGACAGGCTGTATGTTAGGTTTTAATTATATTTTACTAGCAACCCACACCGGCTTCGCACGGGTTGAACAAAACCTTAACTAATTGTACAATTAAACCTACCTTATGAATGACTCTGTCTATTGGTAAAAACAAAATGAAAATACGTTCAGTAGTTTTTGAGTTTACCGCGAACAGACAGACATACGCGACGGGGGATTTCATTTTATAATATGTGATATCTTACTGGCAGTTTACTGCGTAACACTGTTAGGTATCGCATATGCTTTGGAAAGATTGTGCTTTCAATTACACATACATTATGGCACTATAAATTTAGTACTAGCACGAAATATAAGGTTAGTATGTATTAGAAATCTATAATTCTCTACGGGTTAGAAATGTATATATGTAACTGGCTAAAGTAACTTAAGCCTCGCAGCCTAAGACTGCTTCAGCAGTCCAGTGTCTGTGTTTAACCGAGTTCGCGGATTCGATATCTCGATCGGGTATTAGATGTTCTGTTAAGATAATCTCAGTAAAAGCAGGTAGACTAAAAGTATGTACAGTTGACGTCAATAAGCTTGTTTTAAGTAATAGAGCCTAGAATTACCTAACAATTTCGCTCGCGTAAATTACTCAATGATAATATAGCTTCTTTTTAATTGTAAAAGAGTTTTCAAATTTAGTTCAGTAGTTTTTGAGTTAAATCCTTACAAACAAACAGTAAATCAAATCCTCTTTATAATATTAGTATAGATTAGAATCATAGATATATTTAAGCTTAGGCAAAGATGAATCATTCTCATATTTTGCCAAACATGTTTCATTCCACATAATGTAATCATTTAAGTAATAGCCTGTCTATAAATGCCTTTTAATGGCACATTACCTGCCGCCACTGAGCATGTTCTATCAGAAGGCACGACAACACATAAACTCTCTCTTGAATGCATCGTTTTCTTCTAAACTAATATTATAACTAGGAAAGATTTGATTTTTTGTTTGTTTGTTTGTAACGATTTAACTCAAAAACTAATCAACCGATTTTCAAAATTATTTCACCATTAGAAAGCTATATTATCACGAAGCAAATTTAAATTTTTAAAAATGTACTGTTACTGTATGGCCTAACCTTAACTACTTTGACGTGAGGGAAGCCGTGTGTAATAGCTAGTCTTGGATAAAGTTGTTTAGAATTGCGCTTGTTATAAAGATAATGTAATAATGTATATTGGCACTTAGAACTTACAATATAATTATGAAAAATAAAACAATAATTTAATTATTGGTTCAGTGGTGCAGTTGACACTACGTATGGGTCTGTGCATGAGGTCTCAGGTTGAAGTCCTAGTCGGGAAATGTGTTATTTCGGGCACGCCGAATATTATGTAAATGATATATAGTTCACACATGAACCATTGAAGAGGAGTATCTTGGCAAAGTTACTACATTAGCAAGTCAATTTACAATCATCAATCAAAGACACAGAATTTAAAAGAAATGCATTATTTTGTGTCGAAATCATGCTTCTTCGTCCTGTATTTTCTCGAGTTTACGACGAAAACCATTATTTAAATAGTTCCGTCGGTGTGTGTAAACTTTAATTCGTAATTATAAGTACTAGTCTATGTGTTGGACAGAACAAGTATTCTCGTTAAATCCTCTAACTAAGCTCCCTTGTACTAGGAGTGGGTTTACGTCAAAAGTGAAATGGGTAGATTTGAGTTCGCAACCAGTTAATCGCCTGTCCGATACCTTAGCTTAGCCATTGGGATATCCACATTTCAAGCATTTTCTCTCACGATTGTTGAAAATTTGATTTATATGGTCTTGGACCAGCGTTGTAGCATTTCACACAGGCGGCGTTAAGACAAAATGTTTTTTTCATTACAATATCTTGACATAGTTAAGCTGAGAGGTAAAATTTTCTAATTATCTGTAATACCTGCAATGTATATCTGTTTTTTGTCCCAAATAAATAAAATAAAACACTAGCAATAAGTGCCGGGAGAAACTAGAATGAAAAATATAATATAATGAAATCATGCCGTGATAATATCTCTTTCGTTTTACAGTCAGCGACATAAATAGCCGTCTTATTCGCCGGCCTCGATGGCGTAGTGGTTAGTGTAACCGACTGTCATGCCTGAGGTCGCGGGTTCGACTCCCGTACAAGTCAAACATTTGTGTGCATGAACATGGGTTTCATGGTGTTTGGCTTGGTCTGGGTGTTTCTATGTATAATATTATGTATGTATTTACAAAAAAAGAATATATACGTATGTTTATCCATTGTCTAGTACACATAATACAAGCTCTGCTTAGTTTGGGCTAGATGGTGTTGTGTGTATGTGATAGAATATTATTATTATTATTATAAATTACGAATTCTGTGTAAATCTATTATATTCTTACAATAACTGATAAAAGAGATTTAGAATCATCATTATTTTATAGGATTTACCAATTCATAATCTCGTAATGTGTGTTATGAAGTGGACTGTGGTTAACAAATCCGCTGCCAAGATAGATAAAATTTAAAATATATAAATTGGAAAATTCTGGATGGATTAATTAGCATACTTTTTTTTTTTTTTTTTTTACGTGGGTGAATGCATGACGCATACCCCTCTGCGGGGACGGGCGGAGGGGCTATGTCGGACTCGCCGGGGTAAAAGAAGATGTTAAGATGATAAAGTACCTCCCGGAATACCGACTAAACCTACCACGGTGTTCCTCGACAAAACCACTATCGACGGGGCCGCGCGAATCACTTTCGCATGCGGTCGCGACCCCGCCGAGGTTTCGGCCCGCCGTATAAAACGGCAGGCCACTACACAAAAGACCTACCCAAAGGCACTCCTCACAAATTATCCCTACTGTCCCCCCTAGAGGGGAGACGGACTCGAAACAGAGGCGCGCGTGGGAACACGCACGCCGCCTCTCGGACCTGGTGCTGAACGGATGGCGGGCAGGCCCACAAAGCTCGCCACCCCCAGGTCAAACCTCAGGGTGGCTGGAGGTCGTCCCGCGCCCTCCGGCGCCCGGCTCTGCGGTTGGGGAGAGGGTTCAAACGCTCCCTCTCCCGCTCCGCCGCCTCCTTGATGGAAATTACTTCCTCACAGAAGGAGGCGACGGCGTTCCACGACCTCTCACTCCGGACCATAGACTGAACTACGGCCGGGAGCGAGAGGGCAACCAATCCGACTGCCGCGATCAACTTACGGCGCTGCGTTGCCCAGGCGGGGCAAACCGCCAAGGTGTGCAGCGCCGTGTCCTCAACAACGTCGCGGCAGTCGCCGCAGTGGTGACAACCGGGCGTCTCTTGCCGGCGTATACGACACAGGAACTGGCCAAAACAACCGTGGCCAGTCATTACCTGTGTCAGCCGGAAGGTGAGGGCGCCATGGCGCCTCTCCAGCCACTCCTCAAACACGGGACTTACCGCCACGATCGTGGCGTGCCCATACTTAAAGTATGTACATTTAACCTAACTACCAGTTATTTTAGGACATTTAATAATTATACGTACTAAATAATTATATGTACAAAAATTTCTGATCATAGTCAAATTCAAAAATAATTATTTCATTTGGGCAACAAATACAAGTACGTAAAAAAAATTGCTCAGTGAGTTGATTGGAGCTACATTTAGGTTGGTTTCAAGTATATCAAAAGTATTAGTTATCCTAATTCCTACATTCACGTCATTTGATTACATTTAACGATATTAAAGCGATAATATAATTGGCACTTAGCTTAGTAAGTATGCCTTTTTATGACAGAAATTACGAATTTGTATAAAAGCTAATTAAGCAGCTCAGCGTGTGTTTTCATTTAATGTCTTATGTGAATACCGTCACCAATGATCGTATATGAATTGACTGTTTAGTAGAATGTGCTGTTTCACACATACATAGTCTCAAGACTATGTCTCCAAATGAATAGGCAAAGATTACATACCGGTGAAAGAAAACATCGTGAGGAAACCTGCATGTCTGAGAGTTCTTCATAATTTTCGAAGATATGTGAAGTCTTACAACCAGTATTGGGCCAGCGTGGTGGACTATGGCCTTACCCTTCTCACAGTGAGAAGAGGCCTGTGCCCAGCAGTGTGAAAGTTTAATACGGGGCTGATATTATAATATACCTACATACCTACAATTTGGTAGCTATAGTTTTTACGTTGCAGGTACTAGTGGGCGAACCCATTGCCAAATACTGGAAATAGCCCAAGACTACATGCTGCTTCTAAAAAGAACTTAACAGACTAATAACACTCTGCCAGCATTGAACCAGAGACCTCATCGAGTATAGCAGTCGCATCTGCTATCTTTGCGTCAACGAGGGTATTCTTAAAAAGGCTAATAGAGGGTCGACCGTTGTTTAAGACTGCGTCGAGCATATCTGCGTCGACAGATAATGACAGAGCTCGTGCGGCGCATATTCAAATCGGCGCGCAGCCGCCATAGTGAAATTGTATGGAGGATTTAAAATGCTTTTTTGATAAATATGTATCATTATTGTCAACCAATAACTTAAATATTTGGGACGGACAAATTGTAATATAACTATTTATATTTCGTTTAAGCTGTAAAATAGGATAGATTTCTACTGTTATAATCTAAAACTCACGTAACACGAGCTTACGTTTTTGCATTTTTCGTGCAAATTTACGTAATTTTGTAGGCGAAAATATTAATTATTTTAAGTTTTTTGCACGGAGTAATTGTAAACACATTAATTGTTATGGTCAATGTATATTTTATATTTGTATTAAACAAAAATTATTGATTTTATTCACTTAACTGTGACCACCTATTTTGGCACATTTCGCTCGGCGCAGTCTTAATGATTAACTAATTAAGTAATTGTGCAAATCGGATAACTGAACACCATACCACGATCTAGTACTGCGACGATACCTTGATCTAGTAGTGTGACGATACTACGACAGTGCTTTGTAAAATAAGGATAGCTATCGATCTTAGTTCAGGTAAATAGCTTAGTCAGATAACATAGATAGCTAGTATCCTAGATCTTCTCCCTAGACTTTATTATTCCCAAGTCACTTGGGGTCGGCTTTTCTGCTCTAACCAGATTTGACCTGACCTCCACAACCCTAAGGCTAATGACACCCTAAGGCTAGACCAGTGTCAGGATATTATAGGGCACTGATTTCCCAATAACGACTGCTATAGATGTTCATGGCAGCCCGGACCGACGGCTTAACGTACTCTCCGAGGCACGAAGCAGGCGATAATTGTCAATCAATACGCACATAATTTCGAAAAGTCATATAACCTCCGAAAGTCAGAGGTGCTCGACGTGGGTTGGAACCCGAGACCCTCTACATTGCAGTCTGTTGGACTCCCCACTGAGCTATCGCCGCTATTAGTTACTAGTATCCTAGATAAGTCATTAAATTTACAACTTACTAGATTTTCGTAATATTTTCTTCTGTTTACGCGAAATTATTTCATTGAAATTAAACTACTATATACTAGATTTTGCCCGCTGCTTTCGTCACTTAAATATAGGTTAAGTTAGGTTAGATTATCAGCTCTTTTTCTATATGAAAGGTATCCTATGTCCTTTTCTGTTCCCCTGACAAAGTGTATGCGAAATTTCATTATGATTCCTTGAGAAGTTAAAGCGTGAAAGCTTAACAAACTCACATTCGCATTTATTTAAGTCAGGATTTTTGACTTTGTTTGTGGTCCGTTATTAGTTTGCACTTACCTGTTTGCCTGTACCTGCAACAGTTTATCGGTTTAAAATAAATACTTTTACTTTCTTACGATTGCGCCTAATCCTGAGGTCTCAGGCTCACTGGTTTAATTTACTTTAATGGCTTAAGGTTTTTCTACAGGAATTACTCAATTGTCATCTACCAGAATTTAATGCCATATTTGAAAATGTAGCTAGTACGCAGCAAAGCAGACTAGTGAGAAATCCTTAAAAAACTGGCATCCTAAATATGTGTGACTGAAATTAAAACTGGTTAAATGGAATTATAATACAACTCTGCTTAACCTTCGAAGGGAATACATACCATTAAGTGTTTTTTCTGAAATTAAAACAGACAAGCTTCTGTGTAAGTCCAGTATAAACTTTTAAGTTATTCGATGTCATGAAATCGAGGAGTGCAAAAGTCTTGTAACCATTTCTTTCCAGCAAGTATTTACGACGTTCCCTTATACCTAAGAACACAGCAATGCCAAAGTATCCTAGAACATGTAACTGTCTTAGAAATTGCAATGATCCTAATTAGAAAAAAAAATGGAATGACTATAATAGGTTTTCCTATAAAAGCAATTAAATGTATCCGTTCAGTTTAACTGCTGTGAAGGAAAAACTAAGTGCTATAGCTCATTATCATACCGTCAATGTTGTTACAGGCAATTGCAGAAAATAGCCTGTTTTATTCGAGATGTTAGGTGATTAGATTAAATAAGGCGCTTGTAGTGTGGAGCCACTGGTTTTCTACAAAGTTCGAGATATTTTAGTAGCATTATTTTGCCTAAACGTATTTGAGTCAGCTGTTAGTCATAGAATACTTATATTAGACAGAATATTGTCTTATTATATTTTTATTGTCGCTTATAGCAACTGTTTCCTGTAGAGGAGAAAAAAAAAAACACATATGTTATTATTTAATACATTAGTCAGACTTCAGAATATTATAGTATTTGGTGGCGCAGCGATAGTGTATACGATCGATGTGGTATTGAGATCTTTGACAAGATATTTTTTGTAGAGCAGCACGGCGTCTGGGACATATCTGGCAAAAGGTTATAAGCCGCTATCACGTAAGACTTAAAACCATAGCTGGCGAAATGTGGATAAAATGTAACTCTATGGAGATATTAGCGTGAGAATCATATTCTTGACAGTTGTGATAGTGATGCCTGTACGTATTTGCTAAACTATAAAGAACTATAATTTTATATGGTCATCACTTAAGTTAGCCACAGCCTGTGGTTATTTCTCAAGTGTTTACTGTGTAATGATAGCTTACTGTACTTACAGAATATAAGATAAATACATAATTCATATGTACATAAGACTTTGTCTAGATATTTCAGTAAATAATTACTTTTAGAATTAACAGAAACTGAAATGCTATATTTCTATTTGAATTAAATTTCCCTGCAAAAATAATGATATGAAAAACCAAAATGTCAACATCTGCGAGTTTAGTTTTATATACAAATATCCGGCATTACGCAACATGAAAGAATTATATTCTAAAAACATTCCAATCTCCTTTCCTATATAGCATGACAAAAGTGGTGATAAGCTCCGAGATTGCCACAAACGAAAAAAAAATTGTTTTAAATTTCTAACAGACTCTCGCAAAAACGGATTCAACACGTAATAAGAACTGAGAAAATACGGAAAAACATAACCGTTACGAACGATTTCTCTCTAACAATAGGACAAGCTACACGACACTCGATGAAGAAAAAAAGAACTCGACGAAGCTTAATGGAATCTTTACAAGTCGATCTATTATCGCTCGAAGAAGTCACGTAGAATATTAGACGTCGTTGATATTCGATCCCGAAACACGATCTGCTAAGAAGTGAATTGAAAAGCGGACGGTTAGCGATGTAAACTTGGGATTAATTTCCTTGGTGTTTGAGTAGTACTGAGCAATGAGCGATGGACTCGCCCGCGGCTCGAGTCAACAGTCGCCAGAGATATAATTTCTAAGTTGCAATGCCATTACATGGAATACCTCGTGCGGCTTGCGAGTATATTTTAGAATTTGCTGTCCGTACAGTAATAATAACGTTGGAAATGATATTACATTGCGCTACACGCCATGATTTTCAGCGTTTTGATATGTGAGCTTTGAATTGTAGCCGCTTTACAGCAGTACTCGGTATCAAAGATATGTTTACAGTTATTGGAAAGCATATTTTATTAACATGTTTGTGGAACGGGAATAGAGTAATGCTTTATGCTGGATCATTTTAGTATACCTACAAATATTTTAAATGAGAATGTTTGTAAAAAAGGTTTGGTTGTTTGTCGCTCAATCACGTGTAAACCATTGTATGGATTTAAAACTTGGCACACAGCTAGGCTATGTCTTAGCCTCTATTAACACATAGGATACTTTTTACCCGAGTGTACATTCCCGAGGGATTTACGCTGGCACAGCCGCGGGCAAAAGCAACTTGTATAATAAACTGTCTCTGTTTAATCCTACTACTTGAATAAATACGCCAATGTCAAAACTGTGGGTGAGTCTCTTTACATGAAGTTGGTAGAGACGTATTGCACAGAATTAATCAAGTCAATCTATCTACCTATATGTACCTATGCTAATATTATAAAGAGGAAAGATTTTTTTTTATGCTTGTTTATATTTTGAAAGGATTTAACACAAAAACCATACCATCGATTTTTAAATTCTTTGACCATTAGAAGGC